>JAAGVU020000113.1:1180930-1197337 GCA_011763525.2 Mormyrus iriodes
AAATCTATTTAGCATGTCACCCAGGACCCAACTCATAAAATCCTGGAAGATCGAGGGGCTGTTAGCTAATCCATAGGGCATCACGAGATACTCGTACTGACGTGTTGTTGTGATAAAGGATGTTTTCCACTCATCACATGCTCCAATTTGGATGAGGTTGTACACACTGTGCAAATCCAACTTTGTAAAAATCCAGTCTCTTCAAAGCTGTTCCTGGGCTGAGGGGATCGAGGGCAGTGGTTCCCAGTCGCTTGCGGGTAATAGCATTCGGGGCCTGATAGTCTGTGCATGGCCTGAGACCCCCATCCTTCTCCTTTACAAAATAGAAACCTGAGGAGATAACTGAGGTAGACGGACGAATGATACCTTGCGCCAGGGTCTCTTGGACGTGGATCTTCATGGCTTCCTCCTCAGGCTTGGAAAGCACAAACAGACATCCTTTACGCAGCGAAACCCCCTCAACCAGCTATATCGTGTAGTCTGACTCCCAGTAAGGCAGCAAGCTGAATACCTGAGACTTGCTGAACATGTCAGCGAAATCACGGCACTCACAGGGAATTTGGACCTCACCTTCACCGACAGGACTCTCCATAGACAAAACCCGGCACAGCAAGGTGACACAATGGGTTAAACGGGACACTGACTAAGAGCAAAGCTCCCCTTCAGCCCAGTCCACTTGTGGATCGTGGAGCTGGAGCCAGAGGTGCCCCAAAATTACTTCATCTCTAACTGCTGGGAGGACCAGAAACCAGATGTCCTCGTTTTGAGTGGCCCTGACCTGCATCCGAAGCAGGGAGGTGTGATACCTGGCCAGCTGCGAGGGGAGCTCCGTCCACCCCAATAACTGCAAGGGGAGAGGGGAGAAGGTCAAGAGGAATTGCATAGTGTTTTGACCAGAAGTTCAATGAAATTCCCTGTGGCACCTGCATCTATCAGGACTCTCTCCTCCAGTCACCCCTGAGCCCAGGACAACGAAATGGGGACAAAAACCTGTTTAGGAGATATGGTGAGTGGACTGAGGACCCAAACCCGGGCAGAGGGCGCTGCTTCCGAACAGGGGCGAACAGGGTAGGAACGAAGAACATGCCCCTGTTCTCCACAGTAGAGGCAGAGCCCCTGCCGAAGGTGGCAGCAGCACTTTGACAGGGCAGTGGAGCTTGCCCTAACTGCATGGATTCCAGATCCGGTGATGGGAGAGCTCACAGATTCCAGGGGGGCTTTGGGCCACTGTTGTAATCAACTGTGCTCTTAAATGACGATATTGAGAGCAATTGATAGCTGGACATACTCCTCAAAGGTACGTGCTGCCCCTCAAAAAGCTATTTCCACTTGAAGGTTTGGGTACAGGGCACGCTGGCATAATACTCGGAGGCAGGAGGGTAGCTAATCCAGCCCTGTAGCGAGCGTGCAAAGCTCGAGGGCGAAGACAGTTGCTGATCTGGTTCCTTGTCAGAGGTCCAGTAGACGATCGCCTAAACTGCGTCCCACTGCGGGATGATCGAACAACACACTGAATGTGTGCCTGAAGACCACTGACAATTCAAGTGGGTGGGGCGCTAATCCACCCGCAGGGTGGTTGCCCAATCAAGAGCTCTTCTCCTTCTCTAGTCAAGGAGATTACAAAATGTAATGTAAACAATCTCTGTTTCCCTAGGACGGTTTGGGGTGATGGTCAATATAGAGCCCGCACTGTATTAAAAATGCACGACAATGACCAAGAGTGAGGTAGTCCTGTCACGGGTTCGAGGCATGGTGCAGGCAGGAAAAAGGTGATGACCGTCTTGCGCCTCCAACCCAACCGGGAAACCAAGAACTCGGAATAAACTAAAGCATGGAATAAACACTACTACAGAACTAAGAGAACACAGGGAGTAGAACTAGGCAACAAAGCAAGTAACACGCAGTAATAAGCACTCTGAAGTCTGACATACAAGTACAATGAACTATCAAAGAACAGAACCAGAATAGGCATTTAAATACACAGCTAATAAGACGCAGGACAGGTGAGAATTGTAACCAATTAACCAATCACAAGGACTCAGGGCAAACAAGGAACAGGCGTGGCATGTTACAATCAAACAGCACTAGAGACTAGGGAAAATTAACAAACACTAAGGATTAACTAAGGCAAGGAAAACTGAGCAAACGGGACAAAAAGCAAAAGACGAGGAACCAACTATAATACAGAAACACCAGAAACAGGAAAGCAGTGATAACCATTAACACACACTAGGGAAACCCAAAAACCAAATACACAGGTAGGCATAACTGGAGAGTTTACCAGTCTGAGCCACACACTCAACCCAGTGAGCTATGTGGCAGTCCAGGGAACAGGGTGAACACACTAAGGCTAAGAAGATGGAGGAGGGAACAGGCTGGCCGGCCACCTGCTGGTGAAAACGTACCACACAGGACAGGGTCGGATGGGTGCCAACCCTGTCAAACCCAGGATTACATAGGGGAATTCATCATAATGCACAGAAAATCACAGTGACTTTTGCTGAACTGGTTGTATTTGCTGGTGATTTTAGAACCGTTTCCAATGCATCTGCTAACCCTGTACTGTGACAGCATCTGAGGTCAGGGACGGACTGGCAACAAACAGCAAAACACAATCCCGGAATTTCCTGCTGACTGGAGGGGGGGTTCCCCATTTTGGTATGTTTTGTCGCCGACTGGGGGGGGTGGTTGCAATGAGCCAGTTGGCCACCAATGAAATAAAGCATTATACATTAGTCATCTTGTAACATCATCCTGGAAATGCGCCAAAATCAACTGACTGGTTGGGCACCCCTAGAATATAGGCTATATAATGCCAGGGTTGGGGAAGGATGACCGACCCTCACAAGAACGACCCACTGGGAAAATTCCCGAACTTCCTGAAGGCCAGCACACGACTGTCTACAGTCTTCATCTGCAAAATGCCTTTGCAGTACTGTGTATTTTTTGCACAGTTACACATGTTCATGTTGTGGACTGCCTTCGTTTTATAGTCTATGTTCAGCCCTACCCGAATAGGTCATTACGCAACTGTTGTCGTGGCTATGTATTGAGCAATGGACAGGGTAGGAGAATGTAAACAGCAAACAAGGAAATGTACAGTGAAACTTTAACTGGAACAAAGTAAGCAAGTGTTACATTCAACATAGTTTTCAGTATAAATGTCTCTCCTGAAATGCTTGGAAAACATGCAAAATATTCCTGGAGTGCTAGAGAGAGGGCTGACCCTGCACTCTGACCCCATGCTTTGCTCTCACCTCTGTATGTGTGTGTATGTTTAAGAGAGCAAGACATGTGAAAAAACACATTCCAATGTACCTGCTCTCACACGTGCACAAATGCCATACAAAAGCTTAATTTCATTTAAATTAAAATACACGCACATAAGAACATTTATAAAAACCAAATGAGACTTTAGGCATATACTAGCTCAAAATGCAACAACACATAGCCGTATGGCTGTACCCTAAGGCCAAGGCTGGATGGGGACTAAAATTCAGCCCTCGACTTTGGGTCCACCCCACGGCAAAACTCATTCTCACATTGGGAAAATGCCCGGTATGTTAGATGGCCAGGCTAGCCCTGCCTAAGACACAGGGGTACATTTTCATTTAGTCTCTACATTTGCATGAGTCCATCAGAAACATCTCCTTAGCTAGACCTCATGCTTGGTAGCTATTCCCAGAATGGAGCTCTTTGTGTTTTAAACATTTGGCATGTACATTGTCATTAGATGTTCTTCATCCTTTATTCTGGTTTTCTGAAGCCTCAGAGTGTTGGAAATAGATATTGAGCTGCATCTTAGTCATAAACTTAAGGACTTCAAAAGAATTAAACCTGCACTGCAGTGAGCGTCGCTAGACCACTAGTAAGTCCGTAGGAACCACCGCTTACATCACCAAATTACCAGTTTCTTAATATACAACATATGGGTGCTGGAGCTGACAAAGTATCAGTATCAAGAAACGCAGTTTACGATCTGTAGTTTAGGAAGCATAGCAAACGTTTATATTCAGCAGCGGCTCAGAATGTAATGTTGGTTCGCGTAAAAAAGGGAAGGCTTGTATGTTCATTCACTATGTTCAGAAAACGCAAAATTGGGAGAAGCACTGCAGATTGACTCAAAGGCAATAACAATTTCCTGATACTTTTTTGAGCGGAACTCAGCAATTTGTCAGTGTTTATGCAACCGTCGATGTTATCGTGTGGGTGCGTGAGACTATTTTAGAGCTGTTATCGTAGCGTAATTAGAAGCGACTTAGCACTGTCGCAACAGCGGCCCGTGTGTTTGATGTCAGCCTGTTGGGTGTAGACATGGTGAGGATGTCCTTCCACTGTGCCCTTAGGGAGAGAAGGGGTCCGTTATCTAAAACAACGCGCATGTAATGTGTACTAAGACACAGCCCGTGTATTTAGGCCTACCATGCTGCATTGCAGAATGGCGAAACATTACTTACTAGATAATTCTCAGTTTTGTTTCATGTATGTAAAATAAATATTCATAATCGACTTTGCATCCTTGAAAAATATTTTAAAATGACGTTTTGTATTAAAAACATGCGAGTAACTTCTCCTTATATGTGCACAAATTAAATTGTGTGTGTGTATATGTGTGTGTGTATATATATATATATAAAGGTAGATAGATTTGTCCATGGTGATATATAGTGGCACTCGTCCAAGGTAGCTCTGTAGCCTGACACCTGTACGGTTGGAGGTTCAAGTCCCACCTCCACTTTGTGTGTTTGCATGCTCTCCCTGTGTGGGATTTCTTCTGTGGGCCAAAGACACGTCAGGCTAATTGGTGTTTCTAAATTGCCCGTAGAGTATGATTAAGTGTGTATGTGTTCTGTGTTGGACTGGCGTCCCTGTGCTGCCTAGAAGAGGCTCTAGGGGGGCCCGTGGCCCCAAACAGGATAAGTGGTTGGAAGATGGATATCCGATTCTGCCACTGTACCTGATCAAAACAAGCTGTATAAATATGGCTAAAATCATAATAATGCACTATGTTGACAGTGAGAAGCGACTGAGATGTATTATTATTAATCCATTTATAATAATTATCGATTATTAATCTGTCACTACCAGAACAAGACAACACTTTTACATTTCTCACACAACATGACTTCTGCAGAACTGGACTCAGTTCTTTATGTGATCAGAAGATTAAAATGTTTAAATGATTCAGGGGCATTTTGCAGTAGCTATTTATTTTAACCGGAGTCTGGCATTTATACAATATGTACAAGATTTTTAAAAACTGATGGCAGAACATTAGTGATGTCTGCCGTACACCGGCACTTGTAGTCACACTCTGAGAGAAACATGTTGTTATGCTGAACAGAATGAGGGTGGTGACCAAACATGACAGATATTTTAACATTGACATGTGTCTTTAGAAATATGGTGCCTTTTACTACATTGTAGGCGAAGCCTGGAGACATTTGTGTTGCCATGGTGATGTCACAGTGTTCCCTTGAATGGGAGGAAGTGAGATTGAAAAGGTAGGACAGCAGGTCATGACCTTGGTGTTAAGCAAGTCTCCTTCTTGGAGGCAAATTTAAATCACCTTTGAAAGCGCAGAGTGCGATTCAGAAGGAGGAACTGTGTGTCAGGTGGCTGCCTTCAGTGACAGACTCAACACTGTGTACCTCACATGTAGAACCTGACAGGGGCAGAATACAATTAACCTTAGAATTAATGTCTCATTTTCCATTCCAGGACTCTAAATAACCCATCTTCAATATGGAAAGCAGAATTTCCTCATAGGATTCCATGTGGACTGAGTGAGATTTGGTCCCCAATACTGTAACATATAATGCGGAAGCCTGACTTTCAGTCATGTGTGGCTTCATCTCAAAAACAAGGCAAAATGGGCTGAGTGATTTATGGAAATTTGCTTTTCAATTAGATTAATACTGTATGACAAATACCTTTAATACATAACTGTAGTGAAGGAAATTTTCAGGTCTTAACTTCTCTAAACCCATTCAAAAGAGCACAGTATCTTCCTCACATGTGCAGTATGGTTCAGGAGCAGGGCATGGACTTAAGGATGTGCTTTTATTTATTTAGTGGAATGTTTTCATGCGTGAATACTCAATTACTAAGCCAACACTATTAAGAATTGCCCTGACCATTCAACCCATTTATGCAGTATGAAAAAAGGTTTGGTTAATGTCACTAAATTGCCCGTAGTGTGTCAGTCTGTTTGTGCAACGGGCTGCCCTGTCTTGTCCCCCCGTGCTTCCTGGGATGGACTCCAGGCCGTCTGTGACCCAGTACAGGATAAGCGGTCGGAAGATGGATGGACACTATGCTATTTTTGGTATGTTGCAATTCATGCTTAGTGTGAATCCAGTGCAGTAATGCCAAAGGTTGAATCATCCATCCATTTTCGGTAAGCGCTTAGCCAATGCGGGGTCGCGGTCAGACTTTCCTAGGGCAAAGCACAACTCAGACATGTTGCAATGGCGTCACAGGGCATACTCTCACACTCTCCAGGAAATTCAGGGGCTGTCCATTTTATCCTAAAAACATTTAGAGTACCAGGAGGAAACGCACGAAAAGAAAGTGAGAGCCTGTCAACTCGCACCCCCTCCCCAATTCCATCAACCAAAAAGTCTTCCAACTGCTTATCCAGTACAGCAGTGGTTCCCAATCCGATCGTTGGGCACCCCTAGACATAGTCCACATTTTTGCTCCCTCCTAGCTCCCAGTAGAATGTGGACTGTTTGGCAGGGAACAGGGAGGAAGCAAAAAGATGGACTGTCTGGGGGTCCCCGTGGACCGGGTTAGGAAACACTATCCATCCATCTGCCATCTACTTATCCAGTACAGGGTTGTGAGAGGCATGGAGTCTGTCCCAGGCAGGGGACACTCTGGATTCCAGTACATACCGCCAAATTTGGAACATATAATTAATTAATTTATTTTGGCAAAATAAATTGACATGGTACGGTGTCACGACAATTGGCACAGGTGAGGCCGCTTGGGGTCGCGACCCTCACACCAATAGGGCTGCCCCCACCCTGCGCCTGGCGCGCTGTTTCCACTCACTTACTCGCTGAATGGGGCCTCTGTTTCTCTCTGCCGTCATGAGACCCGGTGGCTCAGACTTTCCCCTGTGTTCCGAGTCCCTGCCTCCCAAGGGTGGCCTTCTTCCACATTTTCCTGCCATGGTTAAAAAGACAGACCTGAAGCCCCAGGACACTGGAAGCTATGACCGAAGGAACAGCAGTCCTGCATGGGTCTGCGTTTTTTACTGTGCCGTTATAGCAGCTCAGCTTGTTTAAGGTTACTATGGTAATATGGATATTACCTGGTAACATGTAATATACGCTCCTTTTCAGATTTCTGGCTAGAAGCTGTCCCAATGATAGACTGGCATCCCATCCTCTCCATTGTCACTAGAATCTTAAAAAAAACATTATTTGCAGTATTTTGCACTTTTCAGATTAGATGCCAAACCCAAACTGCGCTCTGATGTCTGAGTACTTGTACTTTGTGCAATGACAATAAACTTGAGACTAATATAATCGAATAAGTTCTGATACTGCCATGCAATGGGTTAGTGTCCCATCCAGGGTGTTGCCCTACATTGTACGCTGTTGCTCCTATGATAGGCTCAAGTCTTACTGCAGGGGGCACTGTGTGGCTCCACAGGTTAGGACCCATACCCATGATTGTAAAGTACTTGGTATGAATACAGGGGGTAGCAGATTGATGCCCCCATTGACCCCTGAGCAAGGCCCTTAACCCCCAACTCCATGAGTGCTGCATACCAGCTGACCCTGCATTGTGACCCCCCCAAGCTAGCTCCTGCCTGTATATGTGTCTCATGGAGACCAAGATGAAGATGAAGATCCTGAAGATCCTGATCCTCATTCATGTAACTCTCTTTGCTGGCTCCAACGAACAACACTTACACACTCAGTATTGAAAATTCTTAGATCGCTCTATTTTTTTCAACAAGAATTCCTTCAAACACTACAAATGCCTGGGGTGCACACGTTTACAGACGTGATTGGACACTGGGGTACCACAACAGACTTTAAGACGTGTTTTTTATGCACACACATTAAGAACTTAAAACCATGAAACATCTGGCCCGCAGCACTTAATAGAACTTGAAAAAGGCACATTTGTCTTGCCTTTGAGAGAAGGTCGATGTGCTCAAGCATTATACCACCCTTTGCCACAGTCTCTCTGTGGAGTTTCATGGGTCAAGACAAGGCCTATTTGTACCGTGGCTTAAAGCTGAGTAGTCTTTAGGACAAAATTAGCTTTAAAATACACCTTTTTCTGCAGCTGTGCTTATGTAACCCAGTCTTGTTGAAAGCGCTTCCATAAATTAAACAACCCCTAAAATTGCATTCTTTAGCCAAAAGTACCGTCTTTTTTCCCTACGTGGCCCATATGAAAGCGGCGGCAGTACGGCGGATCCCAGCGGGCTTGGAATTTCCTTTTCATGCGAGTCTACTTGCCTACTATTAATCCATTCTCCCGGGACATGAATGGTCTGATTTTTAGCATTAAAGAAACTGTGATTGTTGCATTGTGTGTTGAATTATGTCGGAGCCACGCTGGGATGTCCCAAACTGTGCCCCCAAAGAGGACTCAACAGAAGTCCTTTCACGCCCGATCTGTTTTGACTAAACACCCCGTGCTGCAATTAGGCTGGGTGTTCCCTGGCTTGTCAGGTCGTCCTACGATGATTGTTTTAATGTAATTCCCACGTATCACATTCCACGAATCCTGACGTTTCTCTCATTAACCCTGTCATGCAGAATCCGGCCAGAGGTGATTATTGCGGCTTGCATGGCCTCGGCATCAGAACCACATGTCAATTTCCGTGGATCCTGGATGAGCAGTCACTGTAACACAGCTACAATGTGTCAACAGTAAAAATGTCACCCATAGGTAAATACTGACATTTTTCTAGTTGCTTTTTTTACATGCTGGTGAGGGCTTGTGCGTGGGTGCGATTTGTGCACCTCCAATGGAGACCAACCCGTACTCCCCCCTCCTCTCCATCGCCCCCACCGTCACACTGAAGCAGCTCCATCCTCCCTGCTGTAGTCACCCGTCAGCTTGTTTCCTCTTGTTTCATGTCAGCTGTGCGAGAACCGCCAGCATGGAGAAGTGTGCGTCTACCTCTCCGCCACTGGGGGCCGAGAAGTAATGCCAGAACTTTCCATGCTGGCATTCTCCGAAGCGGCACACATTAGTCATCCACAAATCCATTTCAGATTGCATCTGAGAAGCATTTTTTAAAAAGCGAGAGCGGCCCTTCCAAGCGCATAGCGGCTCAGTGGGATGCTCTGCAGCCTCGCGGCCCCAGGGTTGGGGGGGTGCATTAGCGGTTCTCGCTAGCCTGCAGGTCTATAGCTACGGACGCTGAAATGCATGAGCCAAGCTTTGGGTCCCCTACTAAAAAGGGGCCTCAGCAAGGGGCCCCAGTCGACAACTTATTTTCCATTGCCACCTGCCCACCCCCAATTGACAACTTGTACCATTGAGAGGCCTCAGAAAACTCAATTAGCCGAGGGGCTCCTGAACATGCTAATGTGCCTCTATCCATAGCACACATGTATGTGTATGTGCGCATGTATGTGTATGTGCGCATGTATGTGTATGTGCGCACCTTATCATAGCAAATGAATTGTGATGTAATCTGATTGGAGAGGCAGTGGGGCAGCGCAGTGGGTACCCTGATTTCTCTGCAGCCCCCTCCAGTCCAGAAACATGCTAAGGTGAATTGTAGTGAACAAATTGCCCATAGGTGTGAATGGCGTGTGAGTGTGCCTTGCAATAGGCCCCCCATCCTGAGATGTTCCCTGCTTCCCTGAGTTATTCATAGCTTCCAGAAAAGACTCCAGGTCCCTCACAACCCTGAATTAGATAAGCAAGTTCTGAAAATGAAACTGTAATTATTTTCTATTATCGGTTTGCGCAACTGTACGATCAAGAAACAAATTTTCATTATTTTGTATTCTCGTAACTGAGCTTTTGATATATATGTTCTGGGTTTCATTGACTGCAAAACACATAAGTAATTGTTTGTACTGGTGCTCTACTTAATTTCCATACAATGTAAACGCACATTTGATCTGTTCTAAGAAGTGTTAATGCCAACCATATTTAGACTAATTCTTATGAAGAATCTTCATAATTAATTGGTTTGTTTCAGTGTTGCCCCACTTGTTCAGCACAATGTCCAGAATCGCCATACTCTGACATTGTCTTCCTTATGCCTGTTACCCCAGTTTAGTACACAGAGAGGCCCTCTGCCATTTTCGTGTGACTGGTGGTGACGACCCATTTCATTATTTTTAGGCACACTCTTGTGCTAATTAGCTATGACCTCATATCAGTAGAAAAAGTATATGTTAATGAACACCATAACCTACTTTCCAGTCCTCTCGGGGGAGAGTATTCCACTTTGACAGGGTCACATCGGTGTGTTACGTACTGGAGAACCTTATTACTGTTCACCTTGTGTCATATTCTGCTAATTATATGCTCCACGAAACTTGTCGTTTAATAAAATCCCATTGCACCATAATCATACTGTGCTGTGACAAATTTTTTGTTCCGTATAGCAGCATATAACCTTTTTCATACTCCAGAACATGTATAGAGATATTTCACACATATAGAAAATATATAGAAATATGATGTCTAGATGATACTTTTTGTTTTCTAAATAAAGGTAGAAAATGTAATGCTATCCTATGATCAGGAGTGTCAGAGAAGTATAAATACCCTGGCGTGTTCAGCAGTGACAGCATTTTACAGGGGCCCTTGAATACGTAGAATTATATGTGAAATTGGGCAAGGCCAAGTGACATTATGTCAGGGGGCCCAGAATTTCTAAGTACACCCCTGCTTAAAATATCTGTATTTTCTAAACAGGCCTTTGATGTCTAGGAGCATATCCCATATGTAACCCCTAATAAGGCAATTAAAGTGTGTAGACTATCCTACAGCATACTAAAGGACTGAATGAGTAACTCAGCCAACTTGAAAGCTCTATTTCCCCATAAGAGCAGCACCTCGTGGATGATGGATTTACTCCATTACTGTCACCGAAAATATGCAACGGCGCTGAGTTTTGGTTCGATGCCATGAGAATTCAGCATATGTTACAATCTCTGTCTATGTCATTTAAACAACAGTACTGAAATCCATTCACTGAGCCTGGGAATCACAATTGTATCTAGCAAGGAGCATAAGTGACATCAGTTTCTTATTTTCCCTTTGTGTTTAAATTTGTCGAGCTTGAATAAGTGAGGAGAGTTAAACAGCAAACTGCTTTAATTAAGTGGAGAAACTGAAAAAACCGGCCAGCAAGCTGGAGGCAGGGATGAGACTTTCAGTGTGTGACAAACAAGGCTGACAGACAAAGGACTTGGCCAGGGTCCTGATCAGTTAATCTCCTTTAGACTTGTGCCCTTTTCTTTGACACTCACAAAAGACAATTCTAAACCAGTAAAACACTAATATCTTTTCACAGCAAAAACACTCTGAACACTCTCCTCCCAATACTATATGCAGACGTGTCATATGTTCGATATATTGACATTACCGCTTACTTCTACACTACGATTTTTATTGGTTACTTTATTTATGAAAAAATGAAGGGGGTTGGCAAAAGGCCTTGTCATTTTCAGGATTCAACACATATACACTTTTCCCAATAACAAATTCAAAAGCACGTTATCGGCAGCCCACTGAAACAAAGGTTCAATGAAGCACCTTAATATGCAGAAATTATTGGGCTGCAGGTAATGCTTTGACTGGATGTCCCTACAGTGGCTAATCAGGCAGTATAATGAACATTACGTGCAAATGGTACCAACAGCTCACAGGCAGCTGCGTCTTATTCAGCTCCGCTGGCTGTGGGTCATTATGCTTTAGAGGACCGTGAGACCTGCTCTTCTTCCTGGAGCAAGATGTGGCCAACACCAAGTAGCGTCCGTTGCTCCAAGGCTGCTTTTTCTAACAGGGAGCACCGTATCGGAACTGCAACGGTTAATAAACTCAAGCTGAGCTGCCAGTTTGGATGAATGGTTTCTAGGGGAAAATCCGGGAAAGGATCTTTTCTAATTGCTCCAACTGGGGCGGTAAGGAGAAAGTTCTTTAAAGAGGCAGTGCTTTGTTTGTTTTCGCCCTTTACGGAAATCCAGTGTATGTATGGAAGGAGCTTTGTGATGTGTTTGGGTTAGGCATTTACGGCGGTGAGACACACAGATGTTTGCAGAATCACAGCTCTTTCCAATAATTAATGTATGATAGGTAATCTTACACCCACAAACACAGACAGAGAGAAGGCTATAGACAGGAAACATATATCAGCACAATACTTTTCAACCCACTTAGCATTAGTTGCTGGATGTGCTTTTAAATGTAACAGTACGCCTGTTTGGGGTTTGGACCCTAATTCTGTGGTCCCTGGCTCTGTGCTCTAACCAGTATAAACACTGCCATAATGACTACTGGAGATTATGTACTAAATGGGAGTTTTAAAGGGCAGTAAACAAGTGTTAAATTTGTATGTGGCTTCGAGGAAGACCCTTCTGCAATACACAAGCAAACTGCTAAGAGTGCAAACAAAGAAAACCACACAGGCTTTTGCAAATCTGTTTAAAATATTGTGGTGTAGGTCTATCTATTAACTCAGATTGAGTACTTTCTGTCTTGAGATCAGAGTCTGTAGCCCTGCGTGACCCATAAGCCCCTCACAGTTATCAATCGTCCTCTTGTCATTGTCTCGTTCGCAAAATGTCCTTATTCCCCAAGTGCTAGATTCAGTGCCCCACTCAGACAGATGATGGCTCTCTGACAGTCCCTGACTCTCTGGAACTACATGCCATAGAATATGGTTTGTTCAGTATTTGGTTGTTCATGTTGTTGGTACAGTCATTGGTTGCTCTGCAGAACAAACGCACTGTATACACGTTCATACACAAACACATGTCTCTGACTGATTTTTTTTTTTGTTTACAAAATATCAAGTATTTTCATTTAAAATTTAACACTTTATTCATTTTGACAGTTGTTTAAAAACTGTTGTGGGAACATTGCATTATACAGGACCTTCACACCTATATGTATAAATTGAGGCATATTCTAGTTGATTCTGGACAAAAATTAATCACTCCTGTTGCTTTTTGCCATCTGCTTCACCAACGCAAGGACATTCCAAATAAATCCAGCCACTGCTCTTAAATCAACCATCTAAAAAAGACATAAAGTTGAATCAGGGCAATGATTCTGGAGTTTTTTTAGAACAGCAGGTGTACAGACAGTTTAAAAATAAACGGATGCTAGGCTACAATAAAAATTGTGAAACATTTCTTCGCCATGCAGTTTTGCAATTACATGTGTGCGATTTTAGAGAATAGTTCAAAAATATGTTACTGTCCTATAATTGGTGCAAGTGAGCTAAAGCCAGGAAAAATTACAGTCGTATTTGACGGAGTGGAAATTAAAACCAGATGTCTGAAAATAACTTGGCGAATACTGATAGAGTCCTATTAGCGTGCAGGCAATTAATCGTCAATAATATGCATTTTAAAATCCTGCGCTAATGCCAATAATAATATTTTGTTGGAAGCTGTGATGCACACAAAGCACGAAAGAATATTTGAAAAGAAAGTTTTAAGAAGGGAGAAACTAAAGTTGGTATAATTTCTTCAGATTTCAGAGAGGGGGTCAAATAAATTCAGGCTTTGTAATTCATGTCCAGCAATTGGCTGAATCAGTTAGCCTATTCATTCAAACCAGTTACATGGAATGTTACAAGAGCTGCTTTGTATATAGCCTGGGTGTATACATTTCATGTTGCATAGTTGCCATTATCTATATGTTTATTTTCGATACTATAAAGTCTTATTCATCGGCAATTATTACGAAATCTAGGTCAAGAGTTTTCACCCTGGATGTGCTTTTTACACCCAGTTTTCACCCTGGATGTGCTTTTTTACAAAATGATGCAGTCATCAAAACATTACGATGCTAATCTATTGCATTAGACTGATAAATCCCAGTCAGTAAAAATAATCAAAAAACGATCCCTGTCGTACTGCCATTGCAAGTAACACGAATATTTTTTTCATCTGTCATCCACCACTTTCAAACGCTTTTATCCAGTAAAGGGTCAAAGGATGCATAATTTAAAAAAATTACACAGTTTTGTGTTTCTGTAACTACGTTTAGTAAGTTGTGTCACATCGAAGTTGTTCAGGCAAATGGAATCTGTTCCATCAAATCAAAAATGAATTCTGAGATCATTGACCTACACTTGATACCGTTTGGATGTGTGCGACCGACCCGGTTCACTGGGAGCCAGAGAGCTCTTGGCTTGCCCATGTGCGGCGTGAGGCGTCAGAGCGAGGGACTGGTATAGGATCCCGAGCCCTGGATGAATAACGGGAGATCCCTGGGCGCGTGCTGCCTCGCAAGCAGATGGACGAGCATCAGCGACCAGGAACGCTACATGTAATTTCTCATTCTTAAGTGCAAATGAACCTCGACTGAGAACGCGGAGCAAGCATCGGATGGCTTTTCCAACGTGCATTATATTCTTTTGGGAAAACTCGTTTAAATAATAAAAAATAGACTTTGCGGACTGAACGGTGGATTTATGCAACATGGTAAGCATACTAATTACACTGTACCGAGAGCAGATTTAGCGTCACCATAACTAAACGTGCATTAAGGTAGAGCAGTATTTATAAAGTCGTATGCCATGCAGCTTTTAAAACTATTTAAGTCACTCTCATAAAGCATTTTATGTCAGATTCGCCCTGGTGTATTATTTTAGTATTACTTACCATTAATTACAAGTAAGGTACCTCATTACATGTTGTCGGTGACACTCTGATTCTGGATTATCAAGAACCGCTCATTTTCCGTACTTCATGTGCTTCTAAAACATATGTTTAATGGTTTACACTGATAAATGTGATATACATAATTATAAAATGATGCAGAATGCCTATTTGTGAACTTCTAGGCATGCGCGCACATCACTTAAAACACTGCGAATGGTATATTTTGATGAGCATTCATTCTATTGCTGAAATTTCTGTATAATAAACTTGAATATGAGCAACATCTGTCTGATCCTGACAGACCATTGCAGGTAAAAAATTACCCTACAGCTTCTGACTGCTGGAAATGTCTGGCTTCCCTCGGAATGCAAGAATAAAGAGGGCATTGTTTTGGACAAAAAACACTTTTCTCAACTGAGGTGAAACCACAAGCTGTAGGCTTGATTGTGAAAACTCTCCCCCACTCTCTCCTTTCATCTTCCCTGCAAAGTTTGGTTGGCCGCCCAAACGTGGCACGGCCGCGTCTCTATGCGCGGTGGTGGACGGTAGGTGAGCGCAGGTCTTCACATGCTACTCCTTTCGCCTGCGCGCTCATGTGATGCTTTATATGCGCACAGAAATAGTGTTTGCCTTTATGATTTTTCAAATTTACATTTCAGTGCTCGTCGTTGCTTTTTTTCTGGCTTGATTGTGACCTCTTCGTTATGGTTTATATGATGCAGAAGGTCAAATTTAGTCAGATTATACAACAGGAAACTCAATTTATGTCCCCTTTTAGCCCACTGGAAACAGAACAGCAGGGAGCAAAGTCCGTTTTCTTGCAATCACAGCCCCTTTTTCGTCTCTCTACCAAGTTCCATGACTCACGCCTTTAGCGCAGTGAAGCCAATGCTTTCGTTGCGAGACCATGTTGCGGTTACGTTTACTGGTTCTACATAAAACAAGAAAATCTAACGTGAAAAGGAATGATCTCTCCACAAAAGTATGTCCACCGTAAACTTCTCATGGCATCCATGCCGAAGAGCTCGGTTTCGGAAGCACAGCCCAAGAGTAATTTGACATTTCGAAACGATGCGCAGGCCCTGTGAGCGTTTAACTAATCAGAAATGTTTACGCGCCATTTTACTTGACACAGCAGATCGTCTTTGCATGTAATATTATTTTTTTGCATTTGGCTCATGTTGAGAAATACTGTTACTGCGTTTTACCGGAAAGGAAACGGTTGGTTGCGTAGATTGGGAAGGTCCTGTATGGGTGGTGGCATGGCTTATTGCGAAATAAAAAAAAAAGATATTGTCTTAAACATTGAATCAATACAATGTATCTATAAGTTAAATTATGTAAAAGTAACTATCAAGGTTGCCAAACCATTTGACCTCCTAGTTACATCAAGTGGCAAAATCCGCTGCTTTCGTCTATAGGTTCTGGTGACTAGTCTGCGATCTATTTAACTGTGTATCAGAGCTTTGTCAAAAATGAAACTATGTAGATCTTCACTGCTTGCGGTCAGTGAAATGGTTAAAAACAACCCATTACCGTGTGCTCCATCATCACATTCTTTAACGTG
>JAAGVU020000113.1:1197437-1226812 GCA_011763525.2 Mormyrus iriodes
TCTTCACTGCTTGCGGTCAGTGAAATGGTTAAAAACAACCCATTACCGTGTGCTCCATCATCACATTCTTTAACGTGAACTGGGACACATTAAATGAAGACTGTTCTCAAACCACGAGGACCAGACGGTCTGTCAATGACCCCGCATTTCAGCATGTGGTTCGCACCGATCGAGCCCGGCTGGCGCATTAGGCAGATCCCACTCGAGTCGGGTATTAAGCAGGGTCCCCGAGCCCCGGCACCAGTGTAATAACAGCGCTGTAGACAGCGCTGGCCGCCGTCCACGCACGTCGGTTCTGTTCTGCTGAGCCAGACACTCTGCGGCTTTAGAACGGAGCTGCGGACCTACGGGGGAGCATCCCGCTGCGCTGCCTCCCGGCTGCCAAGCAAGCTGCTCCTCGCAGAAAGCGCTGCTCTGCTTATCGTTATCCTGGTCGACGCGAGAGTGTCTGAAAAGCGGTCATTTTGGATGCCCAGTTAGACCGTTTTCACTTCTAAAGCCCTCTTCCTGGGCACTCCTTTTCTTTACCAGAAGTGGCACGCTTGCCCTGTGAAGATGACCAAACATATTTGGCAATATTTTCACGTGGTTTAACAATTACAGTTCCTCATTTCTATTTTTTTTTGCATTGTCTTTTTTTTTATTGTTGATTGACGGTTAGCATGCGGGTATCGGATTGCATTATTGATATTTTATGCTGTAATTCCAGTCACAGTGTTTAAAAATGACTGCTGAAAAACTATGACATTGTCTGGTATGTAATATGTCAGGTGTATTTATATTTCACCGAAAGGGTTTAAAGGCCCTTTATGTTTGATGTACATGCTAATAGCAAAGGGGGGAAATGTGCAAAAAGCTGAACAGAAAATCAGAGAAAAGCTAAAATCAGACTCTGACCCCTGTGTACCTGATATTAAGGATCCCAGGCTTTCTGTGCAGTTGACATTGAGGAAACGAGGGCAGAAAGCATGACTAGAGCACTTTCAGCATACAGAGACTTTGGTGCCAGTTGTTTTATTTTCTACCCTTTTTCAGTGAGTTGTTTGGCATAATTTGTATGAAGACGTTTGAAAAAACACTTTTATTAATCTGTTAGTCATACCGAAGAGCTGCATATTATATGGTATATTATATCTTCTTCCTCTGTTCATCCCTTCTTCTACTCTGACATTGTTCACAATCTTAGGTTCAAGTATAAAAACCTCAAGTATGAAAGACACCTCTCTGACAGCCCTACCACAGGACATTCCGGAAAACACTGACCCCAGGCTATATGCTCCCTAATGTAAGGTGCATATGAATGTTAATATGAGTGGTGCTCACTGTTATGCCACGATGCACCGTTTGATTTCTCCACAGCTTGCTGGAGACCGAGAGAGCAATGACCTCTGGAGCCGTGTCCCCCTGCACACGCTCAACGCCCCATCCCTTGTGGTTCTTGCAGAGATTACCCTCCCATAGAGGAAATGGGTGATCATCATCAGGTCAAGACTTCCTTCCTCTTCATCCAACTGCAGTCACCCTCCAAGGCCGTCAGGTTCTCGTGTCCTGCCGACGCTGCCCGCTCAGCCTCCCGAAAGGAAAACCCTGGCCTCAATTTCGCTGCAGATGCCGAGCCGAGCAGCTGCATCAACCAAGAAGCCAGCTTATGCTTGAATATCCCGAAATCAGACTCTGAAGATGGAACCCCTGCGTTCTTCAGGTTAGGCTCGTCGGATCCAGTCGGAATTTCAGCTGTAGCGGAGGAACACACTGGCGACCAAGACAGTTCCCTTTTTAGCACAGTGAGGTCAGACTTTGATGACAATAAGACGCCATCGCGCTCTCTTTGGATCTTGCGCCAAGACACCCCTTCTGAAATGAGTGGAAGAATCTGGTCTTCATCCATGGAGACGGTGTCTTCAGCATCTTCCTCCAGTGTTATTTCTGGAGAATTAGCCTCGAATGAGGTTCCAAGTCATGGATTACATATGGAAAAACCAGCCAAACCCTTGGAATTTGTGTACCCAGCTGATGGCCAGCCTCCTGTGGAAAAAGCCACTAATGCTTGGTGCACTGATGTCTCTGGCAGCCACATAGATGATGCACCTTGCAAGGTGGATGTGAGTAAACCAAATATGACTCTACACAGGGAGAGTAAGACCTTCTTGTCTGCTGTCATAGAGCGGTCTTCCAAGATTCCTGGAAATACCTACAAGAAGTCAGAGGATCAAAGGTCATCGATGGCAGAGACTGTTCTTCAACCGTCTGACATAACAATGGCTATTACTCAGCCCACAATATCAGCAGCTACTCAAAGCTCTATGCCTAAAGATCCCCCAACAATGCTCAGTCCTACAGTGATTCAGAAGGTGAGTCTTTGCAACTTTTTTGATTTCTCAGTAAGCAGCGTGCTGTTATCTGGACAACTAAAAGCTTCAACATGACGGTGACACTGTCACATTACAGCATTCAAAACATGGCAGACAGTTCATTTTCTGATGAAAATACTTTATTTAACACCACGTCCCAACATTTCTTTACTGATTTCAACAATAAATGCATATATATTTTCGTCCATCCGTCCATTTCGTTCTTCCATCCATCTCCTAACTGCTTATCTGGGTCAGGGCTAGGGTATTGGTGTATTTACTGTATTCTTATTTTAAACAAAAAGGAACACAATTATTGGAAAATGCATTTATTCTAGATAATTTGGATTTCCTAATGTATATACAGAATGGAAACAATGTAGCTAGGCAATATGCGAATATGTCATTCATATAATTAATATATATATATAATATAATATAGTACATAATAACGATAGTAATATAACTTAATATATATAACAATATATTTAAATATTGTTATAGATAGTTCAATAATACATTTTTTAAACAACTGCCCACACAGTGCACCAATGCTTCCACCCAGATGGGATGATTGCCGATTAGCATCCGGGGCCCGTCTGTGTCATTCCTCTAGCTAAATGGAGTAGAAAGAGCTCCATCCCCAGCGTTTGTATTAGTAGTTTTATGACCAGGAAGGTTATATTTTTTTGGAATTTTAAAAACGAATCACATTTCACTTAGAACTGGAATACTGCATAAAAAATAATCGCTGCATAAAATCACTGCCAGAATGACTGAATTGATTTAGCTAGAATGAGGAACTTCACACCCATCACACAGTAATTATACACACTGAAATTGTGCTAATATTGTACTAATTCTTAATTTTACTCAAAAATTTTACTTTATATATATAATTTATTTATTTTTACCTAACAATTGGTCTGTTAAAGGCTGACAGGGTAAGTGTTGTGTTGAGGGGCCCTACTTACACAGCTCATTGTCTGCCATGGAAATATATGCCTTTTATGAGAACTTTTGATTCATCAGTATTGACTGATATTGTAAGTGCATGTCTGTGTCACACGTTTGCTGCCTAGCTGTTAAGATAGTGTGGGAACACCCAAACTGGAATTGGACCACCCCCTAGTGTTAGGTATTCAAAATTAATCTCTGCAGTGTAATTGCCAATTGAATATTCAGCCTAGACAATTGTAGTAATAGAAGTTTAAAACTTAGTAGTAGCCATAGTTTACTTAATTAAACACACATAAACCCAAATGTTATAAAATATAGTCATAACAGAAAACAGATATGGCATCTTTTGATGGATCATTGATGTGTTTAATCATGATTTTAAATTATCCATGTCCTGCTTATGACTCAAAGGATGGATAATTGGCATAAACAGTTACTCTCTAAGAATAAAGATACATTAGTAAGCACTAACAGTGATACATACATTTTGTTCATGTTTATCTCTCAGTAATAAAGTGTGAACATGAATCACTGTAAACTAGTGAGTATCATTTAAATCTAGCTTCTAGTGCTGAGCTTTTGCTGGAATCAACATGTAGATGTAAAGGATGAAGCTGTACGCACATTTTTCTAATGTCAGTATATGCTTAGAGGGCTGGATAGAAAAATGAATCCAGAACGTCCGTTTTTTGTTTTTTTTTTACAGTTCCAGATTGCCTGTCCTATTTCTGAAGAAAACTAAAATCCAGCTGAGTATCAGATTATCATACGAAGCCAACCTTCTATATGCTTAAAGTCCTAATTCAGCACTTTGCGAGTAAAGCCGCTGCATAATTTACAGACTGTATGTTTACACTGGATTTGCCCCAGAGCCTCCACCTTCAGTGGTTCTCTGTAAGTTTTTCTTTCAATCAAACAGCGAAATTCAGCATTGAATCAATATACAGTTCACATGTAATGCAGAAAAATGTATTTTAATTCTCCATAAAATGTAACGTTCAGCACATCAGGTAGTTTATACATACCATTGTTACTGTGCACTTTAATTCAGGAAATTCTAAAGAGGTTTGTTTTGTTTTCACAGTAATTGCCTTCTTCTTTTCTACAGGAGCTTAATTTTGAAACATTCATGCTGATTCCCCACACTGGTAAAAAATATATTCACAAAATTTGGCGACAATGGTAGGTTGACATTCTAGTTTACATTTATCAATCGTTTTCTGTAATGTATAGCCTGAGGCCTCATTCCACCTAGATCGAATTTATGTTAACTAAAAATAGAAACTATTCATAGCACAAATTCAATGTAGTATACCTACAGGTCCTGCAGCAATGCAGGAAAACCATTTTACTGTATAGGACATATTGATAACTTCAAAAAATAATGTCATCAAAGACGGTTTAATGTTAAAGTAGCCTAATGATATTCAGAATAACATAAAATAAGTACTACATGTCGTATACTGTATGAACCGAAATAGGAAAGCTTCACACACATTTTATCACATTATTTACATTAGAGCATCATAATGTAATGTTGGAAATATCAGGGACAACAACAATAATGATGATGATGATAATAATAGTGAACAATAATAATAATAATAGTAATAATAATAATTATTATTATTATTATTGATAATAATAACAATAATAATAATAAGCAAGTGACATTGTTTTTCAGCTGAAATTTGTTGAATGTACTTTGTTTTTTTCTGGCAGATGGAGACGCTCAATCGTCTTTGCACGGACACGCTCCAGCATGTCGCGTTCTGTGTTTTTTTCTACATGACCAACGTAATGAGTTGCTACTGCCACCTTTATGTCCCCGTTTTAACACAATATAACAGCGTGAACGCATAAAAACGTGTTAGGAAAAGCCCCGACAACCCCATTACTTTTAGTTAATCTCCTTTTGAGCTCCCGTGGAAGAAAGTAAAAGCAAACTGGAATTAACAACAAAATCCCTTACGTGGACGTTTGCGGGAAAAAGGTAGGACGAGGAAACGCTTTAATGGGGAGCGTACCAAGTGTCGGTGCGTCAGGGGGTGGGGGACCATAGCAAAACAGATCAAAAAGCCAGAATAAACGGCGAGCTGGAACTGCAGCCGATGGGGGGTCTTATGAAGCCAGTGATATTTCCAGCGTACAGGAGCCGGTTTGCTCGGGGGGTGCGTGTTGCCTGAATGAAAGGCGCGGATTCACCGAGTCACCCCCCTCAGACATCAGTCGCACCAGACGCGATGCCGGAGCTGAAGGTTTACCCTAGCCCTTCGCTCGGACTTTTGATGTCCCCCGTATCGGAGCTGTCACGCCTCCGTCCGCCTCCTTCACTTCCCGGACTGTGCTTGGAAGCAGCCGCGGCTGTCAGCGCTGCGGTTTTGTTTTATTTTATCGTCAATATTACAATGCTTTTAAGACCAGACCCTTTGGAGGAGGCGTCATAGATGGTTCGGGACTCAGCATCAAATGAGCCCTCTACTGCCAGGCGATGATGAGGGAGGGAAACTAGGTGACATCGCTGAGCAAGCTGTCAGCGCAGACTACGCGAAAAAGGTGCCGCGCTTAGTTATATCTGAATACAAAGGCTCTGCACAGGGATATGGAAGAGAGCGATGAGGTAGGGAGCCGCCACTTTGCCGCTCTTTTCGGCTGTCGCCTGGCTCGCGTCGCTGTGTCCGTGCACGTTCCCCGGGCTCGCGGGGTCGGCGCGTGTCCTCTTAACTGCGAGCCAGCCTCCAAACAAAGACAAACACACATCCAGATAACGCATGCTGCTAACCAGTTAGTTAAGCTGGCCGCCTGTCATGTGCACGACCTATCAACTTGTTATCGCTTTGTAAGGGAACAGTGGGGCTGCTTGGTGGAAATAGTGAGCCCGTGCATTAACGTAAACGACTTTATTCTCTAATTTTGCCTATGAATAAGCTGTCGGCTATTCTTTGGGAAGTCCGTTATCCAAGCTAATTATTATTTCTTACTGTTATTGAACGCGGTTTATCGAATAAAAATAAAATAAAATGAAAAATCCCTGAGCAGTTTAGATATGTGCAATCAATCAGGGACTCAGTGGCGTTGCGAGTCCTGAACAATGGTTATATGGATGTTATGTGCATGTTTGGCTATAATGCACCGCCTTTCGGCAGTGCACACCTTGGGCAAAACCCCGCTGTTTGGGATTAATACACGTGGCTACACTGTAGCATTTCGCCGTCGTTTTACAGTGTCCCAGCCTGGCCGAGGTGATCCCACCCCCGGTCCAAGCTCTCAGGTGACCGGCTGCAGCTCCTCCCGCGGCATCCAGGAGTCACCTCGGCTCACTTCCCCCAGCATCAATAATTTAAAAATGTAAATACCTTTTCATGGCAGCAGACTGATGCATTTAGGCAAAAATACTGTTGTGCGTAATGAGAGGCGCTCATCATCTTCAATTTCCAGCCTTTTATTAGTAGTAGAATTACATTGTAGATTATTAAGTTTTACAAGACACCCCATGGTGTGTGGGGAAGTTTTAGTTGCACATAACAAGCATATAAAAGTAAGTGACCTTTTTGGTGAAGAAATTTCCTTTCCCCTGCCCTTCCTCACTATGCCCTTAAATAGCAGTATGGACTATATTCCTCTTTAGGTCACGCCAAGTTTTGCTGAAAGAATGCTGTGTGTATCAAAAGCAGAATGACTCCGTACAACCGGGCTTGACTGAAACCCAAATCACAGTGTGTGGGTTTCGATTTCACTCTGGGGTAATTGCAACCTTTTGGTACTTGAGTTGCAACTACAGTATGAAAACAGGAGCAGTAAATCTGTGGAACACGTCTGCCTGTTGAAATAGCACCTCCGTGTGCATTTTAATAGTGGGTATGAATTCTGTTTGTGAGTGTTACCTATTAGTAGCTAGGCTCAGCGTGGACTGGTAGATGTTCGTAACCCTGCTGCATGCTTGCTGCTTAGCAGATCTGATCGTTATGTTGCTTTCTGTAAAAGTATGAGTACAGTTATACAGGAATTTTCTGGGTTTCGTATATACCATCTTGCTCCCCTTTGACACACACACGTACAGGTGAGTCTTGGCACCACCCCATTAGGCATTTTTAAAAATAGCTTGTTTTTTGGGCGTACGGGCATTTCGGCAAAGTGAGGGCAATTCAGGATAGTGCTGACTGGACTTTTATTGCATTCCAGCTGGATGCGATTGCGAATCGATTTCTTTATACAGCCTTGAGTTTTGCCTGCCTGTCTGGCTTGTGTCCTGTAGTATGTTAGTTAACGTGAGTGCAGGCTGTTGGTAGCACAAAGGAGAATGCATTTGGACAGCTTCACTAGAGCGAGTGCTCTTGGAAAGTTTTTTTTCCCCTCTCCAGACCGGAGACGGAGTGTGTGTCTCTCCGTTGATGGCGTTGCTAGAGGCCTGTTAACGTCGTTCTTCCCTCGTGTCCCTTGGAGCAGACGTTATGTGCTTCTCATTTCATTCTTGTAAAGAAGAAATCATTTTCCTTGTGTGACTGAAATGGTGTATAAGTGTCTGTGTCAGTGTGTGTGTGTGTGCAGTCTCTTTTTTTAGTTGGATGTTCTGATTCTGTTGCTGACACTGGGGCTGTCAGTATTGATTATTTCAATAATCGAGTAATCTACCAATTAATCTGACGATTCATCGAGTAATTGTTTATATATTATATTATATTATATTATATTATATTATATGCATTGCATTTGGCGTGAGGCAGCAACCAATTCATTTAAAGTTGCTTGTTTCTGGACAGTGGAAGGAAACCTAAGACGTCAAAAAGCCACCCGGGGTGAACACGCAAACTGCACACGCGCAAAGCGGAGATGTGCAGCGACAGCGCCACCCACTGCGCCGCTGCGCAGCCCTGACAGGCCTGCACGATGTGCGATGTTAATATTGACATGGCATTTCATGCACGTTCGGTTGTGACATTGCAAGCACCGCAATAGTCTGCTGGGTTCAAACCATCAAAACGCTGCGTTAAAACATTTTTAATCAGTCAAAGGGAAGAAAATTTAGTAAGCTTTGCAATTCTAACGATGGTTCCCTTTTATAATTATCTAGTATATGTAAAAAAAAAATGAGTCTAAAGTTTACCGCTTTTGCATGAGCTCTGCATGCGCTCTTTGAAACAGTCGTAATAATTTTCGTCCTTACTATTTGATTCACTTAAAGACCGTGCAGCGCACTCGTGAGAAATTAAACAACTAGAAAACTAGAAAAGCCAACTAGAACTGGTGACGAAAACACATTCGTCTTCAGCTGTATGGAAATATTTTGTATTTGTATTCTATTTGGCTATATAGTACGTTTTTAAATATCGCAAAAACCTAAAATATTGTTCAGCTGTACTAAAAACACAATATGCTCACAAATATTATTAATATTATATGGTTAACATACCGTATTATGTGCACATTACCGGCTAAGCGACAGAGTTAACATTTGTTTTAGCAGCGATTATTTTGTCATAGAGGAATCGTAGAAAGTAAATTAAGCAAAATGATTTAAAGTCAAAGTGATGACAACGACAGGCTAGGCTGCTAAATGGTACATATCTATGGCTAACCTCGCATTATTGGGTTAGTCGATGCTTTTTAGTAATCGAGTTTAATTAAGTAATCGTGACAGTTCTAATACACACACACACATATATATTTATATATATATATATATGTGTGTGTGTGTGTATGTATGTATGTATATAATATATATAGCACAGACACACACATACACACACCTGGAGCTTATTTTAGCAGTTGCACATTTTTCCATTATAGTTTTAAACAGCTGCATTTATGTCCCAGTATACCTCAGAATTTGGGTTCTAGGAAAGCTTAACAGAAGCCTCTGTTATGTTACATTTCAGTTAGATTATTGTGTTATTAATCATTTATGATATACTTAAAGAATGCTGTTACCTGTTTTTTTTTTAAGGTATTGAATATTTGCCGATGTTTCCACTGGTTTAAGCACCAGCTATTGCGCAGCATCCCAGTTAGTCTTTCTTGGGCTTTCTCTAGAGATGCTTTTTTCATGGTACTCTTTGACCCTGAGGTGACTGTGACTCCTACAGCGTGAGCATATCGATGTTCTGCATGGGATGGACTGTATTGCTTAGGAGCTAATGGATTTGGGACATCTTCAGGAAGTGCGGTGTCATTAAGGGCTCTTCCTTCCTGCCGGACAGATGCTCCTAAATAGATCATCCGATATGATTTTGAAGCACTGCTTCGTACGCACTTCCTGCGCAGAGGGCCTCATATGGAAACGTCATTTTGTGAAAGATGTTTATTATCATCATTAGGGGTTTCTCAGTCAGTTATCCGTTAGAGGTAATCTTCTAATGTTACCAGCTGGCTGCAGTTGCAACCCTTGAAATGTTTGTCTGTTAATCATTACCCCTCGAGAGCAGTCATATAGGTTTAATATCGTACTGCAAGTTAGTCAGCAGGCTCGTTGTGTGTTGGAGTGTAACTGCAAGGAATATGATGTGCAAGGAAATGTACCCTGTTTAAAAGTGCCATGTTTATTAGCATGCTGGTTTTCAGTTAAAATTAAGGTATTTCAAGTTTATTTCCTTTAAAAGAATGAACTGGAAGGGAAGATTATATCTCATTTATTTACAGTACTGTCACTCTTCCATTCTATTTCATTTTTGCATATAAGGAAATTACATAGTAGACTGTAAGCAGACAAGCAATAAAAAGCAAACAAATTTACTTTGTAGAAAGGCAAAATAATGGTTTATGTATATAAATAATTACTTCAAAATACATTTTGTTGTCACTAGTCATCTTCAAAAATTCACAATCTTTGTTTTATTTAGTTTTCCATATACAGCCTTTTGTTTCCCCCAATATATCAGAATAACAAAAGTCGGAGTTTATGTGCTTTTTATAAAATGAAATCTCATAACATAACTGAACAAAGCTTACGGCACGTAACAAACATAAAAATCCTGTCCGGACACTTCCATCAAACCAGTAATAGTGATGCTGCTTACTGACTTACATAGCTGTGTTACCTATATCAGTTCAGGCATCAGTTAAGCACCGGGCTGAGTGCTGATCATTCGTTTGCTTTCCAGGCTTTCGGCAGGCTGGTTTGTTTGTCTTTATAAAACAGCGCTTACTTTGTAGTTTCGTGTATTTGTATGCGGGGGGGTCATGAAATGTGATGAGGGTTTGAGGATCGCAGTAGCCTGTAAGGAGGACACAATGCATCAGGTTATGGCTGTTGATGTAACAAGTCATTGCTTCCAGGGTCGTTGTTCTATTGCTAAAGGTCAGTCGATACGTGAGTTTGTTGACTAAACTGCTTCTCGCATCAAAGTGATGTACAGCCGCATACCGGTGGAAGTTATGCCTTGTGGTGTGGACCTCAAATTCTGTTGCCACTTTCTGTTTTTTTAAAATGTGGTTTTTAAACGTGCGCCGTGACAACAGTGGTTCTGCTCCAGCAGGAAGGTGATGCCATAGGAGTGGTGCGGGTGGGGGTGGGGGTGTGGGGTTCACCTGGGACGTTACGTCAGGGTGCTTCGGGGCGCTGAGTGAAAGTGGGAGAGTTCTTACTGCTTTTGTAACCCCAGTTGCGTAAATGCACACGCATTAATTTCCCAGATCCCGTGACGTGAACATGAATCTGGTGACTTGTTCGACCCGTTTTTATATTTGTGCTCCCTCCAGCCCTCCATGTCGTGGGAAGTCGTCATGCTGTTGGCGTTGAGCTGGTAGTAGGTGAATGGAGTACAGGTCGTGGTTTTGTCAGGAATCGGAGATATCGGCCCAGGGGGCAAAGGGGAAAGCTGAGCCAGTGAACTGCTGCTATCGTGATGGACTTGACAACATCTGTGGCCCGCTGAGACCTACAGATATTCCCCTCCAAATGGCTTTCATTCACCCAGAATGGGAAATCGCTGTACGAATGGAAACGTTTAACTGTGGTTGCTGTTTTGACGTATTGCAGCTTACAGTGATGAACGTGGCCCATGTGTTCTGCTGGAACCTATCCCCCAGCTCTCGGCTTTACCTTAGTTTATGCCCCTCGTGTGGCTTTGCCCTTCATTAATTAGTGCAGGAGCTTATTAGCAGGAGCTATAAAAAAAGATGTTTCACAGTTTTCATTTCTGTTGTTTTTGACATGAAGGTGATCAGCAGGATGTGATGACTATTCTCTGTGACTGAGAAGAGCACTGGAGATTTTTTTAGTGCAAAATGTGTCTTTGTTTTCGTGGGAAATATCAGAGATGGTTACTGTTGTTGTTCAGACATTGCATTGTTTACGTGTAATGTTGCAGATGCTTGCTGTTATTGTTTTGACATTGCGTTATTTACATATAATATTGCAGATGGTTACTGTTATTGTTTTGACGTTGAATTATCATTGTGTAATATTGCAGAATGTTGTTTGCTAATGGTGGCTCAGTGAGTAGTGCTGTTGCCTCATACCTCCAGGTTTGGGAGTTTGCGTCCTACCTTTGTTATTTGTGTGTCGGGTTTGCATGTTCTCCCTGGATCATGCGGGTTTCCTCCTGCTGATTGGTGTCTCAAAATTTTGCTTGTATGTACATCTCAATTGTATGGTTTAACTTATTATTATGTATCTATTCAATGCACTATATTTATTATGCTTTATGCTGCTGTATTATTAATAGTTCACAAACACATTGCACTATATATATAAACCCTTGTGCCCAGCCCCCCTGTCTAACACTGTCCTGTGTTTTGTGCACTTAAAGTCCCGCAAAACCCCTTCCCTTCTATGTCACTGTTTGTATGTCACACAGTGGTCCTGGGGGAATGTTATTTCATGCTGCTCTGTACCTATATATGGATGGTATGACAATAAAGCCCACTTGACCTCACTTGGTGTCCCTAGCCTCATGCTCTGTGCTGCCTGGGATAGGCTCCAGGAGATACTGACCTGGATAAGCAGTTAGTTAGCTAGAAGATGAGTGTTGGCTTAGAGATTACGTCTTTTTGGTTGTGTGTGCATGTTTTCTTGAATATCTCTAGGCTGAAATTTGATAAGGGGTACATCTCTTCGTGGGTGTAAGTTTGCCTTGCCCCCCCCCATGCCTGATTTCAGTAAATATGTATATTGTGTAGTAACCTGACAAATACTTATGCTGAGACTGAAGTTGGATATAAATTAAACTGTAATAGCATTTTAAAATAGAGACCTTTTGCTACTGAGATCATTTAAAATACAAGTAATTGCCTTACAATATAATTTCATTTGATTTAGTTCAGTTTTTTCAGTTCTATCAGTGGAAAGACATTCTGATATAATATGAAAGCAACAGGGGGACAGACGATGACTCAGAAAACTGAGTTTTGGCGACGTCAGATTCCCGGAGATGATAAAATAAGGTAAAATCTGTGCTGTTTAGTTTCTTTAAGTGTTCATGTTCCTGTTCTTGACTTGATTAACCTTCAGGGCCATGAACATGGTCTGAAAAAGCTGTATGTCAGCATGAATGCTAAGTATTTTTGAACTCCAGTTGCGCTGCAAGTAAATGCTGTGGCCTGTGGCTGCATTTTCCTCAGCAGTAATAATGGGAGACAATAATAATAATGGGAGAACAGGGAGCATTTTCTCTACCTGATCTGAATACGAGGGAGATGCAGTCACACAGTTGGTGAACTCTGGACATGCCACTGAGTGAATGAGGCAGTTAGCCGAGGCTAGTCTGGCCTTGGGAGCCGGGCAAGTGCTTCGCCACCATGCAGACACCCTACGTGGGTGCACATGGGTCCAGTCATGAACTGTGATGCGAGCAGCTTGTTGGCCTCATTGATTGGTCAGTCATGATATTTACATAGCGTTAGATGAGTGTTGCCTTTTCGGGATCGGTGTGCTGCTGCTCACCTGCTTTATCGCGGCGTGTGGCTCTGACATACTCAATCACTGCGTTTGTAAACATCGACGTTTGTCTTGGTTCGCTCGGCGTTTCTGCCTTAAACAGATCAATACTGTTCAGCCCCGCAGAGCTCCTTCAGAAATTCCTATTAGCAGAATAAAGTGAGTTAAAGGGTAAAACACCTGCAGCAGTCAACTAATTTTTTTAAATACTTCAGTGTTTGAAATTCATAACCACCAACCACTCCCTTGCTGCTGTACTTCAGACTATGAATACAATACGTTTGTAGAATAAATTAAGGTTCTCGCCTGTCATGGATTTTTTTTATTGTATAAGCTTATATTTTGGTTTCATTCTGGCTTTTTCAGCAGATGTTTTGTTTTGTTAGTCTTCATATCTCACTGTCACTGCAGGCAATGCTTCTTCTTTTAAACACCGTAAATGTTTTCCTGGTCCTTTGCGTTTGATGGATGTGAGGACGATCTTCCCCTATGAGATATGAATGCAAAACCATTCCTTGCAGTCTGGGTGATTACTGGGGGGGCATGTCGGGGTTTACCGGCCTCCTAGCTGCACTGTAATTTCTTTCCTTGGTCAGCTCTGTAAACACGATGAAAGACAAGACAGAAAATTGAGCAAATCACTCCACGAAAGTTTTCTAAAAATTGTTCAAATCACAGTGACTTAGAAATTGTTTTAGCTTTTATGTTTTTAAAATTGCTCAAAAGTAGGTACTCTAATCATTTCTGTCAAGCAGACAGTGAGAAAGGCACCAGCTCAATACAGTTGAGCGAGGTCTACATTCCACTGGCTCCTGCAGGCAGTCATAGTGACCACTTTCCCATGGAAACTGCAGGAACAGCTAGGGTCTTATCAACAAATCACCCGCCTGACTCCACACAAAAGTTCTGCCTTATTTTTTTTAAAAGATTTATAAGACATCGCTGATGATGACACTATAAACTGATAAATTACTCCGGCAGAATATATTTTGTGGTTATGTGCTCTATGTAGAGTATTTGGTGGTTCCTCATTGGAATTAACTTGCACAAACTAATGATGGGGAATCGATTGTTTTCCACAGAATTGCCGTAAATTGCAGGGCACCGCTTGTATTGACTGCAGTGCCTTTTAAGTGAAAGACAGGAATTACTCCATAACTGCTGAATGATTTAATGACAAGTAAATTTTTTTCTGTCTTGGGGTTGAAAGACAAATGAGATGTCTTTTAGATTTATAAAATGTCTTTTAGGTATCTAAAAAGGACTTTTAGATAACAGATGACACGCGAATGACTCAACAACACTGATAAATATCAGATTAAAAACCACAGTGTTTTTCTTGACTTACAGCTTGTTTCCTTACCGGAAGGTAAAACTCAACCAAACTCATTATAAACGACCTATGCATAAGTAAAATGCGATTACTTGTGATGTGTAGTTTTTAAATGTTTGTGCAACTAAATCTGCTGAATTAGAATGTTAAATTCTCCACCTGCAATACAGATGCTGAACCAATTTAAAAAGATACACACAGAAACACTATGATAGGAATAGACCTCGGAGTTTGCCAGCATTAGTGACAGTGGGTAACAGTGTCTGGTCATGGTAACAAGTGTGTGACTCCTGTGTGTCACTCTGACTCCATCACAATATGAATGAATGAATGAATGAATGAATAGCATAGATTCATTTAATCCTTGAAGCCTCGAGCCTTAAATATCGAGGCACTTTAGGTAAAGCATGCTGTAATACCAGTCTTAGACTGTACATGCATAGCTCTACATCCCTATGTAAGGGTTTCCTTTGACTGGGAAAGCTGATGTTTATCTACACCTAAATTTTGATGGCCCGTAAAACCAAGAATGTTGGCAGGAATTGGAAAGATCTGATGTATGTTTTTTGTCTTGTAATATCAGTATAGCAATTTCCAGTGTTTTCTCAACTTTCCATGGTGAGCATTTCAGACACTATCAGCCAAGCAGCTGAATTGCTCATAAACCTATGTCAAGTGACCAAAGCTCTCCTAACAACCTTCCCCAAATTAGTACAAATATACTATATAAGCTGTACTACTTGCTCGGCCTCGATGTGACGTGAATTTAAAATCAAGTAATCAGAGGTTTTATTGTGTTTATGAATTATGTTGTATTGACTAAATGTTAGTCGTAATCAAAAGGGGCCTGCTCTGTCTTGTGTAAACCAGTGAACAGACGGGGCTTTGAGGCGTGACTGACGGAGGAGGTTTCTGCTCCTCTATTTTGGTAAATGCCAACCCCTAAATCCAGCTCAGCATCACACCATCCGGTCCGCGTGCCATTTTTTGCCACCAAAAGTGTTTCCTGTCTTCATTTCATACCTCAAATGACAGCTTTAATAGTTTTCACAAGGTGCAAATTCAAAATGTCCAAGCCTGCAGAATGGAAACTAAACATTGTGACACTGGTATCTGCTGTGTGACGGCGCTGGCTTTTTTTGCATCCGTATTTTTAGAATCAGTTTCAGAATTGCCCTATCTCTGTGAAATTTAGACGTGTTGTAATCCTTTTAAGTTTCTTTTCGAGACCTTGGGATCCTTTAAGATTTCAGACATTTCGGCTTTTCGTATCATTTCCTCAGGTAATTAATTGACTAATCAGTCAATTGTTTGATAATCATTAAAAGTTGAATTTGAATTAATGGTTTGGTGCATTGGTTATGGCGAGTCATTCATTGGCCAGCCAGCAGTAAATAACATGTTAAACAATCTGTGGATGCTGTTAATTGATAAACTGAATTATAGCAGGAGAGCTATGAGATTAATGGAACAGTATATCAGTGGCCAGCTCTGCTGTGTATCCTTACACAAGGTTTTGTCTGCTAACACTAACCTGTTTTGTTTGTCCCTTATAGGCGGAAACTTTCGTTTGGGTGAACAGCACTTCCCCGCACGCTCAAAGTGTCGCACGGGCCAAGTACGACTTTCTCTTCGGCAAAGCAGACGAGCCAAGTTCACCTGAAAGTGGTAAGGCCGTCCCTGGTCATTTTCTGTTTAATGTGGCAGCGATACCTGGTTAACATGCTGGTGGCTTTGAGCGATGCAACTGTTTTCATGGGATTGTGCAGATGGCAAGCTTTCCAGAATACTAGTGCATCCCACAGTGTGTATTCTAATGATCAGGATTTGCTCAGAATGTTGTCTAAATGGCCAACAGAACTGTTAAGAATTAAGATGAACGATCAGAAATGAAATGCAAGCTCATATGTTGAAGAGATGGAGTATTTCTGTAGCGTTGCATGCGAAACGTTTTAGGAACGATTTACCAGTGCTGGTATGGGAACGGAAGGCGGATCCCAGGAATGAAGGATGATGACAAGAGGGTACACTGTTAGCTGGCTGGTGAACACAGACAAAAGCTCTGTGGTAATGCTGTGTGGCTCAGAGTACAGGAAGTGCTTGCACTCTTTCCTACTTCATAGCTTGTATGTTTAGAGTGGCCAAAATTTGTCGTGATGGGTGTCTTTGCCTAGACCAAGTTCATTTGTGTTTTCATGGTTCGCATACAGTGGGCTAATGCTATCTGCTATAACTCATGCTCTTTGTATCTGTGTTTAAAAGCATGATAAGAATTCATTTGCACACTTATTCACCTGTGGAATCTGCTTTTTGTTCTAACGCGTATTAATTGCTGATATCAAATGTTTAATGTTTTTTCTCCTCTGATAACTTTTTTTATTGCCTCATGACTGCATACATGGATTTCTAAACATTTTAAATGCATTTTTTGTTTCTATATAGTAATCTATTTAAAGTAACTTTAATTGTGTATGCTTAGTTAGTGTGCAGCATTGCCCATAAAAGGCTTTGGGGGTGGAATGCTCGTCTGACTTGCAATATCTAAATCAAGTGCTAATATTCATTCTGTGATTGACCTGTTGGCTGATGTCAACTTGTCTCTATTTTTATCCCACCCACTCTGGCCACAGTGATGCAACCTGCCATCTTTGTCCTTTTGCGTGGTAAGGAATGGACTTTCCTGGTTCACCTAATTGGTAATGGGTGGCTTGCGTGGCCCTTCGGAAAGCAGTTTCCTGTAAATTACAATAATCTGCGTGTTACATCTCAGGAGAGCTTGAGAACTGAAGATGAAGATCTGTAATTTGATAATTGTACATTACGTTTCTGCACTCCTGCGCTATCCCAGCTCACACACACTTGCTTGACTATCTTGAGTGCGCTGAAAAGCACAGTAACGTCATTATGCCCTGAAAATGGTTGAGCTCCTATCGATTAGAACTCCTGTTTTTTTTTTCCTGTGTTGATTTGATACTGGTAGGTTGATTCTGGCTTGTCTCCGGACGGGAGTTTCAAACAGTGTGTTGGTAAGCATCTAGCTCCCTGCTTTTTCCCCCTGTGGAAGCCATATGCTTTCAAAAGCTACTGCTCCCTCCTCACTGTGGCGGCATGACGCATGGCTGTGTGCAGAGAGGCCCATGTGTCTGGCCACTGCTGCATTCGCAGGCTCTGCCTGCCCACGGATCTGTCTGTTCTGCTATATAGGCTCATAAGAAGGCTTACTGTACGGCTGTCCAATGCTGTGGTGCCATACGCAAGGGCCCAAGTGGGGTGTGGCTGTTCGGCCAAATATGGGATTCAAACAGGTGACCTTCCAATCGCAGACACAGACGGCTAACATGCTGAGCCACACAGCGCTCCCTCCTGATAACCTGATATAGCTTGTGAAATTCATAAAGTCCCTAAGAACCAAAAGGAACAGGACAGCAGAAGAGGGAAGCGGGGAGTTTTTTATATTTTAAAGCAAACACTTGCACTTCCTCGTTATGCGTTGTTGGAAGAGAGAGCCGGGGACAGTGCAACGGGTGGGGTTTGGTGGGTGTTGCAGGGACAAGGAGCAACTGGCTCATTTGTGGCTTCCTTGCCAAGAGGTTGGCCCCTAGAAACGGGCCTGATGACTCTGCTGAAATATTGCCTGGAATCAAATTCCCTGCAGTTGGAGAGTGCTGATAGTGACACGACCCGCTCATTGCGAGTAGGCGCATGCATATGGTACGCACTGGTGCCTATGTCATTGTTCACAGGCTTGAAAGGACGAAGATCCAGATTTCACCTAACTTAGACAGTCATATACACTATGTTAGACAGTGGCTCGGTATCTGCCTCCTCCTTGTCTGGACATGTACGGCGTGCGAGTGTGGCCTCGCTTTCACTTTCGTTATACCTCTTTAACCCTATGAGTGTGTTAGACATCAGTAAAGGCCTTTGGAGGATCTCAGATCAGCTAAAGCTGCTAACTATACGGGGTTTACGTCTAGCGCCTACCGGGCCAGTTCGTCCGAAGTGCTTACAGGCTTCTTCTTCGTCTGTGTTTGTGGTGGGCAGGCTATCCAAAATATCTGGCATTTTCCTTCAATTCCAGCATCGAGGACTGCAGCCAAAGTGTGAGTGAAGGCAGATTTACCCTCAAGGGCTCTGTTTACACAGAGGGAAGTGGAATTCCAATCGCTAATTGTTGGGGGGAGCTGAGGGACCAGATATCCTCAATTTTGAATGTGTCTGCTATTCAGATATGTAAATGCATATGTAAAGGGTTATAATTAATACCTGTGACCTGTAACTAAGTAACAGCTCAGCGGGAACAGGAGCTTATCAGTGATGCCCTGTCTGGGCTGTTGCTAAGGACCCTGATCTTTATTTTATCATGTTATTTATAGGGGGACCGCATCCCTGAATCAGTCCTTGTATGTGTGCAGCCCGTGATTGGCTGTCATCTCGTCCAGGGTGTCCCCAGCCTTGTGTCCTGCGCTTTCTGGGACGGGCTGCAGGCTCCCTGTGACCCTGTACTAGATAAGCAGTCGGCAGACGGAAGGAAGCCATTTATATGTCATGTACTGGAAAGAGTCATTTAAATGGTCTTTTACCTTTTCATTCATGATGTCTCAGTAGCCACATGGTTGCTTTACACTCTTTATTCCACATCGGCCTTTTCACAGCATCTGAAAGGGACATCTGCCTGTGCGCACGGGTGAAATACTGCCCTCTACAGCACTGAGTGAGCAACTGCACCTTCCCAAAAGCACCAGCCCTCTCTTTCGCACAGTGATTCAGTGTTTGCAGTCCACATAAGGGCTATTCACAAGGAGCTGGGCCACAAGAGAGCTATTTTCCTGTAGTCGGCCCCTGCATATCCACACAGGGCTAGGTTTTAAACTCCCGGGGGTTTTAGAGAAAGACGTACAGCAGCCCATTCAGCTGTTTGGTCCATACATCACATTGATTGGTAGGCATAGAGTGCTGTAAAATAAATACTAATAGCAATAATAAAATAATCCTTCTCGAAATTTCAAAGCATTTTCCTCACTTTTTAATAGGTCTGTTTGAGCAATATGGAAAGATCCCGCAAACTGAAATGTTTTTGTGGTCATCAATATTCCACACGAGAAATACTCCTGTAATCTCAGCAAGAGCTATGCAGTCCTTCTGTCTAGTGTGATCATATATTGTTAAAAAAAGCTAATGATCGATGGAGGGGCAGTCCACATTTGAATGAGATCAGATCGAGGGCTGTCGTCTCCCCCTTTAAGTGCTTTAACATCTGGACTGTAATTCCCTACCATTTGGAGACAGATATACTACAAGCCAATGCGTTTACATCACTGAAGTGTGGATGTAATTGAGAACTTATAGCCTGGATTTAATAAGTATGCTTTGGTGAATTGCAGCCAATTGACTCTGGATAGTTTTTTTAACAACATTTTAACAACATTTAATAGCATTACCTGTGACCCTGTACTAATGTGGTGAGAAGATATATGGGTTTACATATTAATAACATTTTATTTGCGATTTCGAAATAACATTAAAAACAGTTTATAATATCTAGTATTGTATCAGTGTTTGGCAATTTAAAAAATATTAAATATTATTTTTCAATATATTTAGTAGTTTTGTTGATGTCTGACATTGCCGGGAATTATCCGTCGTCTGAAATCGTCTCGTTTTCCTGCTCTATAGCAGCAGCTGCTGAAAACGCCCACATTCCGCCAGAAGGAGGCAGCGGTGCAAATTTGGAAGTGTCTGTCCAGCATGGGTCTGGTGTCAGCTCTGCAGGGGAGGTGGAAGAGGAGGAGGACCTTAACGAGACGTCACTCTTCCAAGAGATCAACCGCGAGCTGGCAGACCTGCTCACCGACCTGGGGAATAGGAGCCGGGACGTGGCGACAGGCCAGCACGTGGAGAGCGACCCGGCGACGGTCCTGTGCGATAGCCACAGTGAGGTGGGGCCAGGCGGGGATACGGCAGCCGGGAGTGAAGGCTCGGAAATTTCCAAATTGGGAAAACCTGAGTCGCCCATGACGACCGACCGCCTCTTTGAGTCATGGACTGAGGCACTGATGCAGGACACACTCTCTCTCAGCTCAGCGGTGGCAGAGTTGCCGCTCCCAAGTCCCGTGGTTAACGGTGACACCGGCCAAGAGGAACAAGCGGAGATCCCAGCTCCTGCCACCCTAACATCTGGGCCCAGGATGGATATGGAGCCGCCTGCCCCGGCAGAACCAGGGAGTGACAACTGTATCTCCTCTCCTGGTCTCCTGGATGAGCCCCTGGATGAGTCCAGCAAGATCCTGGCCGAAATCCCCGGCATCCTCACTGCCTTCCTGGATGGAGGCCAGGCCAAGCAGAGGCCTCCCAAGAAGCTGCGATTTATGGAGAACAGGACTGACGGGTCGCAGGACTCCGGCCTACGCGAGCTCCTCAGGGATATCCCGGCTGCCCCCGGCCAGGGTGCTGAGCTAGCCATAGAGGAAAACCCATGCCCCAGGATGAGCAAAGCCCTGGAGACTCTGGAGGCCCTGGAGAGGAGCCTGAGAAGCAGCACCTCCGAGCCGTCTCCTCTGCCCTTGCTGGGTGCCGTGGAGGACGAGGTATTCAGGACCATCCCGGAGGTGTGCATAGAGAGCCCAGAAAACGGAGAGCCTCCTGACGTGAGCTCCAGGTAATACCCCCTCGCTCACCTGTGTTTAATTGTCTAATTAATGTAATTATGAGAACGACCCAGAGGCTGGGTGGGGGTGGGTAGGTGTACTCTGGGAATTTTAAACTTGGCTGTCCCACTTAACACCCCTCACAGGCAAACTCATGACAGGCCTGTACACATTGCGATGGTGCCGGATGGCCAAGCCCCGCCCCAAAAAACACGCCGCCCACCAGCATCATTAGCTGCTCCTTCCTTTTCAGTTGTTTATTTCTCTCCTTTTTTCCAATAATTTTTCCAGTCAGTACATGGTTTCATACTTTTGGTTTTTAAACAGTACATTTCTGCCGAAGACTTAACCTGAGGATTGTATATACAAGCAGCTCTCAACTGACGTAAGTAATCCATTCCACAAACTTTGACGTAAGTCAGATTTTATAGTCAGATTTCCCCCCCCATCCAGTTCAGGTGACCTCATAGCAAAAAACACATACGCCAAAAATATACTAGTAATATGTACTAATGTGCTCATATTAAATAAATGGAAGGATAAATCGTAAAACTTTATTTTCAGCATGTTGCCTTTGCATTTGTGCTTCCATGAACTCTATGTATTGCAGATATTTTTTGCGTATGTTCGTATTTACATAAGTCGGTTTTTAAGTAAGTCAGCAGCTGCCTCTATTTCAATATAAAATGATTAGTTCTTTGGTACTTCGGTTGTGAAACTGTCTGACTTGTGAGACTTTCCATGTAAGAATCTGGAAACCTTTTTGGTTTATACTGGTTACCAAAAACATGCCACATGGTGGTGAGAAGGACCGTGCTGTACCGACTGCGATATCAGGCCGCTGTTACCCTCTTCTCGCAAAGCTGTCCATCTCCAGCCGTTCTGACGTAACTGCTAACGTCACGTTTCCCCACAGAGGTGAAGAGACAACAGATGTCTTCAGCTCCCAGTTTGAGAGCATCCTGGAGTCGGAGCGCCTGCAGGGGACGCTTTACAGCAGCTTGGACTCCCTGGATGCCCTGTCATCCACCGATGAGTCGGACGCCTGCCCGGACATGCCCCTCACGCCCATGATCCAGCAACGGCTGAAGGAGGGCGGGCGCTTCCTTGAGGGCGATACTGACACCGGCCAGCAGGAGGTGCTGAGCGTGACGACAACCAGCAGGAGCGGCAAGGCTGCACTCGAGGTCACCACGTCCTATCTGGACTCAACCAGTGGGGGCGCCGTTAGCGACAACCGGCTGGACCACGGCTCGGACAAACAGTCTCTGGCAAATGGGGTGGTGGAGAATGCAGAACGCCCTCCGAAGGACTGGCTGCAGGGCTGCTTGAGGTAAGCGTACAACTTCCTACTTCAGCTGCTGTGCTGTTAATATTTTTATCAGCTGTCAATTCTAACACAAACATAGAGCTTTAAAGCCATATAAAAAGTATTTGAATGAATCACCATGCAATGGATTCTATGAACCTGTGACTATCATTAGTATTCCAATATAGAGACAACACTACAGTAGTAACCTCACAATATAGAATCCTAATAATGTTTTTAACTTGCATTATACACTCAGTATTCATTACTCACAATCAGTATTCATTACTCACAATCAGTATTCATTGCCTTGTGTGTAAACACAGTGTATACCAGTGTATTAAAAGAGGTTAGTTACTTGGCAAATTAGCCAACAGAGATCTCGTGCCATTGCGTGACTTAGGAGTCAGATAATGTTTAAGTTCATGTGTAGACAGTTTGGATTTTTTCAATCCTTCAGTAACGATAGATCGTGCTTGTATTAGGGTATGTGAGGCATAAATTGGGGCTGGAATGTTCATGAAAGATGAAGTTATAAGTCTGTATGGTGTAGAAATGGCTTAGAAACACCATCAAGGTGGATGGGTCATGATGTGCCAGATCATCTTGTGGCTAGAGCCTTCACTTTCCTGTAAAAGTACAGCGTGAGCACAGAACATGCTTATAGAAAATGTGTAGAGAAAATGTATCAAATGTGCCATGAAACACTTGCCTAGTGAAGTATATTCATACAGATAAATCTAGGAGAGTTAATAGTTTTTATGAATGAAAAGAAAATAAGATATTAAACCAATAATGTATTTTTTAATCCTATTGCTAATAATATAATCATTATTTTAGAAAGTATACACTAGTACTTTTATTGCACAATTATTATGATTGTATTTTATTTTATTTTTACTCCGTTCAGCCTGCATTTTGTCTTGTGTTGACCATACGTGGAATTATACAATGACTGTTGTGTCACTCTTGTGTCAATTTTAATAAACGGGATTTTGTTTGATTTACACTCGAGTGATATTGTGTTCATAAGAGTTGTCGTGGTTTATACTTTAGAACCTCAGGTCTAGAATTAGTGTGATATAGTCAAAAGCTTTATTTTTATTAAATTTTTATGTAAGTAATTCCGAAACAGTTCAGTATTCCAAAAACCTTGTACCCCCATGGTTAATAGCTTTCTGTTCTTCCTCATTCGTTGCACATGCATCGTCACAACGACCGCATTCTGTACTGTGATGGGAAATAACTTGTTGAAACAGCTTCTCTGTGTGGTTAGTGAAGTTATGTTTCCAAGCTCCACTGCCAATCGTAGTGGCTGCCTCCTAGAACTTAATTTCATTGCCACTTGGCACATTGAATGGGTGATTTAAATAGTAATGGATTAATTAATGGGGATGATGTTTGGGAAAAGGTCTATGATGCCGCCTGACAATTGGAAGAAATAGCTAGCTGGAGACCAAAAGTAGGGCTGTTAAACTCATCACCTGTGGTTATGGGAGAAGAATACTCCTGCTGTGGTGCCACGGCCATCATCTTAAAATCTTTTTGATCGACAACAGCTTTAAATCAGCCGATGTTTGGCACCGAAAGGGCTGTGACATCATCCACCAGAAGGCTATTGAGAGAACCTTCATCCCTTATATATGGGCATATATGGGCAGCGCATTTCAAAAAGAGCTGATGCCCATTTGATATGGTACCTGTGAGAGGAAACGCTGAACTGTTGATCCTCCGTAGTGACCTTGAGGCCGCAAAACGGTACACCTGGTGTCAGACCAGCTAAGATCAACATGTCAGTGCTCACTGCCTAAAACCTTGCCTGACTTTTACTGCAACGTGGCCCTTTTTGGACACTGCGCTATTAACATATTCTGACCAAGCTTCTGCATAGGTATTATTTAGCTTGTACCAAAAATTCCCCTTATTTTGCTTTTACACCCCTAAAAACTGGGTTCTTTAGTTCATTTCACACGTCTTACCAATAAAAGCCTCTTTTAAGATGTATATTAATTTCTGCATTTATTAGACAAAATTTCATTTATCTTTAAGTCTTATTTCTCGCTTACGTGGGAAAAACCTTGTTTCCGTTGCAGCTGTCAACTTTTAGAGAAGTGCAGTCATACCAGATTTAAATTAAGTCTCTTTATCTGTATGTAATATAAATGTAAAATACATTTGGCAGTATCCAGGATGCCTGTGGTCACCGCATGTAAAGCTGCGATGCTGGGGCTTGTCGGCCTGATGTTATCTCTGTGGCCGTCAGCACGGAAGCTGCCATGGAGACAGTTGAGCTCAAAGCGATCGGCTTTAGGCGGACTTATCATGCCAGAAAAGCTGCGTGTACCGTGTGATGTTTTGTTCCGTCTTGGTCGAGTGGAGTGCAGAAGTCCCAGGGAAACTGATCGCAGCTTCGTGTGGCTTCATGCTGCCCTCCATTTTAACTTGACATTTTGAGTCTGTCTGGTGGGCAGTGTGCGATTTTCGTAAGTTTAGTTTGGATTCAGCTTTTGTTGTCATTGTGCTGAGCACAGGCACGGAGCCAGTGAAATGCAGCTAGTATGTAACCAGGAGAAAACAAATTATATACCAATACATTAAACTGTATAAACATCATATATATCATATATATAAAATGATGGTTGTGTGCAGAAATATGGTCTGCGTTGGTCTCGGCTGAGCGGGCAGCACCATCACCTCACACCTCCAGGCCTCACCAGGGGCTCTCATCCTGGCCTCAGTCTGTGTCTGGAACTTGTCGGTTCTCTTCCAGATTTTCTCTGGTTAATCTGGGTTGCTCCCGTAACCCGTTAGGCTGTCCCTTAATTACCCATTTCATTTGTGTGCACCTTGTAATTCAATGGCATCCTATTCAGGGTACACTCTCCTTCTTAGGATAATATCCAGGCCTCCCTCACCACCAAGAAATGGATTGCGGTTGGAAGAGGGATGGATGAAGGTTTTCTGTAGTTATCTAAAGTGCCGTAACTTAGCTATCACTGGTTTTTTAAATGGAGAAAGTCCACCCTCTGCTGGACAGTAGGGTGCCACACACCAAGTCATACAAGTTATAGGGACTTTGGAAAAAGAAATAAGCGCCTGCTTCAAGGACAAAGAATCGATTTCCCCCACTGGCATGGAGGGTTCAGCTTCCAGTTTCTGTGACTCAAGCAGATGCAGACTAGCCTGCTGAAGCGCTAATTGGCCTAGCGATGATAACGCTGGAAGCTGTGAGAGTTGGTTCAGTCGTTATTAATGTCATTGTGAAAAGGCATTGTGATACATTATTAAACCACACTTTTTTCCTGAATTGTCCCTTCGGGCAGCGCTGCATGCAAAACATAGAATGCCGTTACCCTCATCCATGAAGTATGACTCGTGGTTATAATGGAATTTGGCTGATAGTTTGTCATCTGACACCCTGCTGATTACTGGAAGGTGTGAGTGACCTACGAGGTATGTGGGTTGCATAGGACCACAGCTGGGGGGCAGCACTGAGCCATGAATACGACCCGGCAGATTGTCTTTTGGATAATAGGGAATGCAGAATTTAGTGATAACTGCCCTGTTCGTGAGTACAGCTTTCTAATGCTGTCAAAAAGTCAAGCGTTACCCTCAGTTGTCTATTGCAAATCTAGCATTTACATTTTAATCCAACAGCCAATGTATTTCAGGGCAGTCTAAACATTATTAATATCCATACATTTGTTCAGTTACTTTTGGTAAGGTTCAGGTTAAATTAAATTTGGACCCTGACTCTCACGTTTTTACTGTTTTAACCCCTGTGTTATTTTTGGGGTCGAAGTGACCCCATTTCATTTTCAAAATGAGGTTAAATTCTATACATTCTAGAATTTAGAACGGAAAAAGTAAAATGCACAAGGGATGAGCTTCGAAAAGTCTGTTTTTAGCAGCAAAAATACTGTAACAGATTATACAATAGAAAGTACTATATTAAATACGTAATGGTGACATAATGTACGCAGTACCTCTATACGTGCTCGGATACGGGGTTTTAAATATTTATTATGAAAACAAACCCAGTTTGTTGATTTAGTTGTAAATTATGGAATATCGGTGTCCTGGGGGTTGCTTGTTTGGAATTCATTATTCGTTATAGCTGGGTGTTTAAGAAAGCGACTCGGGTTAAGTTTTGCCTGAAAGCACCCCGTCCCTGGAATCACAGCGGTGAGATCAGTAATGGAGCCTGGCAATTTGAGGCCTCCTGGCTCTCAGCGTGGTTCCATAACCAGCGTATGACAGCTGCAGTCTGCTTCGCAACGAGCCTGCTCTCCAAGGAACTGCGCTTCTGCGGTTATCAGGAGGTCGACCGTAATTGATTCTTGTTATTTCATGGAGAGGTGAGCTGATGCCCGTTCGTATCATTCTGCCAGGTTCCAAAGCGGGCCCGTGGACCCTGACTGCATTAGAATGGAGAGGCTGGTTAAGAGGGTTCGGTAACAAGGGTGGTAATTAGAGCAATATGCACAAAAATCTCAAACCTCTCACCCCGGGGTCTATCAGAAATGCGGTATTGTGACACTGCTGTGATGTCACTGGGAAAGTCAGAGACAGGAGGGATGAGAAACAGGTTTAAAGTCTTCACTGTTTCCCTGTATGGATGTATTTTGGAAGGCTTCATAGTGCCCTGTAATAATGGAGCCCTTACCCCACATTTCCCCCCTTTAATATATGCCCCTCCCCCCTGCCCAAGCTTCCCCTTCTCACCACTAGGTATGTGGTGATATATATCATGCGACGATAAATCGTGGTACAAATTCAGGACGTTTAGAATCGTGTAAATAAAAAATTAACTGTGAAATAGTTCACATTATTAGGCTGCGTAATCTCTTAATTTTTTCTAGATGTAATCGCGTTGTTTATACAGCAGGTGGTGCAATGACTTGGCCTGCCATCCCCTACCAGGGACCCAAAGACTAGTTCATACTTAACTTGTCTCCGTGCACTTTCGGGCTGTGGTTGGAATTGTGCAGGAAAGCTTGTGTTAATACTATATTGTCGGTGGACGCAGATGTCTGCGGTCGGTGCATGCATACAGCAGTGATATTCCACTAGACCAGGAGAGGGCAGATGTATCACAACAAACGCAAATATAAGTAATGTAGTAAAATGGGTAAAACTTTTATGAACTGTTTTAAAGTTGTTAGTACAGGCTAAGGCTGAATTAAGGTGATAGGACATACTGTGGAATTTTCCAATCTGAAATCCTTACAACAAAATTAACCGGGGACCCCCCCCAACCCATGGCGAATTTTATTGCTAAGAATTCTATTGCCGGAATAGTGTTGCTTTTGAAAATACCATACACCATGGTATAATGTCTGGACAGTATAAATTATCTGGACAGTAAAAATGTAACATTTAGATATGTGAATAACTCCTCAAGTCCTACAACAATTCTCCTTCTCCAGTACACATGTAGTCAATTATCTTGCACATGCGCAGTCGATGCGCACAGGTGTGCAGGATCTTCTCTGGACAAAAAAATCTGGGCTACATGCGCCCTGTCCACAGCCGTCTGACACACACCCCGATGACGAAATTCATGTCACCTCACCCTGTGCGTAACTGAAAGTGGACTCAGAAAAGTGAAGTACGAATTGGCCTTAACACAACCTGCAGAAGTTACACTAGGGAATGGCGAGCACAGATGGTCAAATTGTTGTTTCATGTTTAAGCCTGACTACAGCCTTCATGAATGTTCATAAATAGTTATTAAGAAAAAGGCCTATTTGTGATGAACTTTTTTTCATTTTGAATAAAATACAAAATTAAACAAACAAAAATAAATGTTTTTTTAGTAATTCAGTTTTCTTCATTTATTTTTTTCATATTTTTTCACATTTCCCGTATCATGGAAACATCAGATCATGAATCTTTATACCATGAAGCAAAAGGAATTGTGAATTGGGAGAGTCGTTACCTACTTGCAGCACTTATATCCTCTCAGTGCTCTGTTTTCACCCGGGTCGTACCCCCTAATGGTCAAGCACTGTCTTACACAGGAGATTGCCATGCTACAAATTCCCCTGGGGCTTATCTGGTGTCCCGGAGGAATAATTCTCAGCATTCCTCTAAAGGAGCGTGGGGTCAAGGCTCCGCCAACATGTCGCCAACAGGTTGTGCATGTACCAGCCCATTATGCATTCGTGGTGGGCATGTACCATTATGCGTATGATGCAATTTTACATCACATCACAAAAATGTGTTAGCCTGTTTTATTTACCAGAAAAATGCTTATCTCTTACTCTGAATTATGAATAGATCATTTTAGTCCTGTTTAACATGGGATTCATCATGTGGTGTCTTCTTCATTTTAAAACTATAATATAAAATGCCTTGCTTGTAAGCACTTGTAATTCCATCCATTCATCCATTTTCTGTACCCATTTGTCCTATGCAGGGTTGCAAAGGCCTGGAATGTATCCTGGCAGCTACTGGGGCAAGCCAGGGAATATCCCGGGATTGGGCATAATACTGCATGTAATACTTGTAGTACTGCATTTGTATTACTAAGTAAAAATAACTATTAGTTTATTAGTTTGTGTGTGTGTGTGTGTATATATATATATATATATACACACACACACACACGTACTATATTGCCAAAAGTATTGGGACACCCCTCCAGATCATTGAATTCAGGTGTTCCAATCACTTCCATGGCCACAGGTGTATAACATCAAGCACTTAGGCATGCAGACTGCTTCTACAAACATTTCTGAAAGAATGTGGCACTCTCAGGAGCTCAGTGACTTTAAGTGTGGTCCCGTGATAGGATGCCACCTGTGCAATAAGTCCATTCATGAAATTTCCTCGCTACTAAATATTCCAGTCAACTGTTAGTGGTATTATAACAAAGTGGAAGCAATTGGGTACAGCA
>JAAGVU020000113.1:1226912-1243187 GCA_011763525.2 Mormyrus iriodes
GGGGTTGGGCTTGGCCCCTTAATTCCAGTGAAAGGAACTCTTAATGCCTCAGCATACAAAGCCATTTTGGACAATTTTGTGTTCCCAACTTTGTGGGAACAGTTTGGGGATAGTCCCTTCCTGTCCCAACATGACTGCGCACCAGTGCACAAAGCAAGGTCTATAAAGATAGATGGATGAGCAAGTTTGGTGCGGAGCAACTTGACTGGCCTGCACCAGAGCCCTGATCTCAACCCGACAGAACACCTTTGGGATGAATTAGAGCGGAGACCAACGTCCAACATCAGTGCCTGACCTCACAAATGCTCTCCTGGAACAATGGTCAAAAATTCCCTTAAACACACTCCTAAACCTTGTGGAAAGCCTTCCCAGAAGAGCTGAAGCTGTTATAGCTACACAGGGTGGGCCAACTCCATATTAAAGCCTATGTATTAAGAATGGGATGGCATTAAAGTTCATGTGTATGTAAAGGCAGGCGTCCCAATACTTTTGGCAATATAGTGTGTGTGTGTACGTACATGTATATATATATATAGGTACATGTTATATAAATGCTAAAGTGTATCATAATATCCTATAAAATGATTTAGAAAATGTTTTATTTGAGATCTTCCCCCCTGAATTGGCCGATCGTTAAACTGCACTGACATATTCCGCTGGAAAACCATACTGCAGCTTCCTGAAAATGATCTCTGCCTCATTTTGTGATTCTGCACGCAGGGTGACCTTGACATGATACAGCCTTGATGGCCGCCTCTGAATTGTGTTCCCATACACCCCGCATGTCCCGATGACCCCAGCAACGTACCAGCAGGACCAGTATAACCAGTGGCAGTAATTTCCCATCGTGTTGAGCGCAGCGCGGAATGCTCAGCACCATTAAGCTCCCAGTCATGTGACCTGCGGTGTATTTTCAGCTCAGCGTCTTGAGTGGGACGTTATGTACATGCTCCCCCCCCACCCCTCCGGCATCACCCTTGACCCCACTCGCTCGCTCGCCTAAATCAGCCCAGGCTGACAACACGCCCACCGCCGCGCCCCATCCCCATTCGCTCGCCCCCTCCCTCTCTCGCCGTGTCCCTGTCCCCAAGCTGATGGCGCTAACGGCGGCTCGTCCGGCAGCAGGACTTACGGCGCGGCAGAAGACCTCAGTGTGCCGTGGCAGCTCCCCCCCCCCCCCCCAAGTCTCAGCTGAAGAGGCAGAAACGAGGGTACCTGTGTCCCGGGCCGCCTAGGAGACGGCCGCTGCTCCATCTCCATGTAGGTCATTTCAGTCGCCGAGGGGCCGGTCACATGGCTTAGGGGCAGCGCCAGTGCACTGCTAGCGACTTTCCCGCAAGCTCCCATGGGCTCCTTCGTGTCTGGCTGCTTCTCCCACGCCACCGGCCCGTCTGATGCCGAGCATCCCTCCGCTCCGTAAGTCCTGACCTTCCTTCTTTGCTTCCGCATGACACACTAGCCCTGTCGCCGTGACGATGGCAGCCCGGTGCTCGCTCGTGAGGCTGATGGGGGGAAGTGGGGGGGGGGGGTGAAGCCGAGTGCAGGCAGGCCGGCCTCTCTCCCTCTCCATCCGGTCCGTGGTTCGCCTTCCCAGACGCCTGTCCCCCTGTTCCAGTATCTCTGGTGGAGTGGGGGTGGTGAGCGAGAGCTGTCCGCCTCGCCAGGGTGATCGACCGCCCTCCCCCCGTCCTTCCTGAGAAGTGGGCTGTCCTTCTGTCTACAGGCAGCTTTAACAAACAGGCAGGCGTTAGAGACACACGGCGACGGGTTGGGCTGGCTAATCGTGGCCACCGACGGCTCCATCCGGAGGTGGCGGGCGTCGTTATCCCGCTTAGCCTCCGCATTGCCGCTCCCCTGTGAGCCAGTGGGCGGATGTGGGCGGGGCGAGCTGCTGGAGGGGCCATCGATCAGAGGCCCGCGCGGCTCCCTGAGTGTGTGCTGCGATTCGCCGCCTCATCAGCATGGTAGAAACCTCGCGGGTGGCCTCGCTGCCTTAAAGGGCCGGCGGCATCAACGTCCAGCTTTTCTGTTGTCGTTCCTTCTTTTGAAAGCCTGTATGATGGAAAATGGTTGGAGGGACAGATGGTGTGACGCTCGTCCCATTCAGCATGTCCCCAAGCTTGTGCCCTGCAATTCCTGCAATAGACACCAGGCTTACCCTGAACCAGATGTAAGTAGTTATATATGCAGGGAGCTATGTGTGGCTCAGTGGGTTAGGACACTGTGCCTGTGATCAGGAGGTCACCGGTTTATATCCCAGGGCCAGCAGAGTAATCTCACCACTGGACCCTTAAACAAGGTTCTTAATCCCCAGTTGCTTCAGGGATGGGCTGACCATGATTTCTCAAAATGTACATCACTTTGGATTAAAAGTGTCTGCTGAATAAGTAAAACGTTGTCTGTGTGTGTGTATATATATATATATATATACACATATATATATATATATACACACACCTAGGATGTAGGCAGTCATAGAAGATGGGTGTATATGAATGATGATCGGTGTGATGCCTGATGACATGGCTTATATTTTTATCTTTATATGCTGTAGTAGGTAGAAAGTGCATTAAATGCATATAAAAAACGCTCAAGTTTAAAGCAGGTCTTATTGTGAGTCTCCTGACTAGTTGATGTCACATCAGGAAGCTTGAGTGCCCTGTGGGGTGTGAAGCTCTTTGCCAGTGGCGAACTGTCCTCCATACTAACCCTGTCCTGCGGGGGGCAGCGCACGTCATCGCACAGATGGCGTGAATGCTATCTGCGAAACAAGGCGCGCGGTCAGCCTGAAACATGGTCGAAAGTTTAGGCAACTAAAATAAAATAATGAGATAAATTATTTGGCATTAAATTACTGCTTCACTAGCAAGCTGTAAATGTGCGGAGCGTGTCTGATTTTGCAGGCCGGCAGAGGCGGTGCTGTTTTGGGTTTGAGTCTTTGTTCCCCTACCGACTGCCACCGAGACACATCATTACCATCATCAGTGACACAGAGGAGCTACATTCTGATTCTCAGTCACCTTTAAATTGTTGTCCTGAGGCATTTCTCTGTCTGTTTTTTAGTGGCCTGAACCAGTAATACTTTGAAATGGTTTCGATTGCTGTTTTTTTTGCATTGTTTTTTTTTCTTGGTGCGTTACATTTTGATATGTTCCGTAGTTGTTTATATACGGGGTGTTTGATGCTGATATCAGTAGAATGGTCCCCCTCTGCATGCAGTTTCATTTAGTTTTCTCATATAGGTAACTGACAGATGTTTCAGTAAAAAGTAGGTTCAAATTTATTGTCAAATGCACAAAGTGTAATGAATTTGTGCTTGCATGCTTTCTGCAGTCGTGTGCTCTTTGCCTGGGGCCTGTCCACATGTAGGGTTTGCGTGTGGTAAATACGGAACAAGAGCGCTTTCTGTCCCCTCATCACCCACTGTGGCTGCTGTGTGCTGGTCATGTGACCTTCGCATCCAGCTGGGCCCCGTGATGTGCCCTGAAAGCTGTCGCCTCCTCTGCCCAGACCCCCGGCGGCGCTGGGCGCCTCTGAGTGGCAGCAGAATGACTCAGCAGCCTGTTCTTGCCGCCATGCATCTAAGATGCCCGTCTCGCAAGTCTCCAACACAGCCAGACCCTGTATATGGTGATGACTTTTTTGTTTACTTGTTCAAAACCAGAAAGTTGGAGTCTGATGTGGTTCTAGCTAGTAGTTTATTACTTTCAGAAACGCTCAAATTTTTTATGCTTAGTAAATAACTGATATATTAAAGGCAAAACACCTGTCAGTGCTGTCTGTGACGTTATTGGTAAAATTCCCTTCTGCAGCTACGGACTGCGTGTACTTCGGGGTTTTTGGCAGCAGGGGGCAGTAGTCAGCAGGCTTTGTGGATAGTGGCCAGGGCGGCAGCTGCTTTCAATGAGATCCTCCGACGGAGAATATCCGGCATCACCCCGAGATGAATGTTTGCATGGACGGGAAGGAGCCAGCCGGTTATAGGCGTGGGGCTCCCAAGCGCTCCTCCTCAATGGCGGCCTGGAGTCTCATTACGATCGGCTAAAATACCCCCCCCCCTTTCACTTTGAGCCGTTTATCTGCTGTCGATTTGTTACAGACTTTAAACCCAACTGAAAGCACATCAGGAGAGAAGCGTGCATCACTGATGTGTAATGAGTACCCATTAGAGGACATTATGCTATTATGCATCAGCGTATAAACATGGAAACAATGCAACTTGCGTGCTTTCGGGACGTGACAGCAGTTTTTAGCAAAAACTGTATTGGGATTTGAAAGACTTATTCGTTTCGTGTGAGGGATGCTGGCGGGGAAGTGCGAATTGTGCGTTTAAAGTGAGCCATGAAAAGACCGACCAGAGATAAATGCGGAGGCAAAATGAGGCTCAGATTTAGCGGAATGACTCCTTCTGCGTTTAATTCCGAGCTGCGTCTGCTTTCACTGCCCCGAAACTATGCAGAACAATAAAAAAAGGGAACAATGCATTGATGCTTTACATACAGTCATTCCAGGCGAACTAAGTTGTATTTCCGTTAAAATAACTGTTTTATCCGGTATGTAGATTTCGTCTTAACTTTTCATTACAGGGTGGGGAATTTAAGCAACGCTTTAATATTAACGTGGTCGCCCGCGTTTATAATAAGACTTGAAAGGGAGAATCACCTGGTCTTTTTTCACGTTTAAACGAAATAAAAGGGGGAAATTCACTCTGACGGCTGCTGAGTCATTAAGAAGCGGTGCGGTGATTCAGGAGGCGAGCCGGTAAGCCGGGTACTGCTCCGCATCCAGGGCGAAAGATACCGGAAAGCGCCGCTGGGAGCATTATGCTGGGCGGCGTTTCTCGGCACACCCCTGCTGGTCTGAGTCACGGCGGCTCTTGGACGGTGCTCGGGGTTACTCGACTTCAGTGGGAGACGCCTCTAGGAGATCCTGCATGTTGGAATGGAGTCTCTCTTTCTTGTAACATTTATTCAATTCTACCTATCTATCTGTCTGTCTCTGTCTGTCTGTCTCTGTTGTTTTCAGCAGTGAGTCAAGGGCGGAACCAAAGGAGGATTAACTTTTCAAGTGTTTCTCATTTAACTAACCCTTCCATTTTTGCCAAGGTAGGGTGGGGGCCCTAGGGTATAGCCTACAGGTACGTTCGCGTGTAAATGTAACTCAGACAGCAGTGGTAGCATGAAAAGGGAACTCCACTCAGGAGGAAGTTGTATGGGGGGGAGCCCTGCCCCTGCTGCTTTCATGCTGTCACACTGAATCCATTTTCCTCGTTTTGTAGCTAATCAGGATTCCCTACTCTGCACTGTGTGACCTAATCAACAGCTGATCATGTCTGCCGGGAGATTTAGATAATAACAGGCCTTCTCTATTTTTATTTATGCTGTATGTTTTTGAATCACACAGGAAAGTGACGTGGGGATTCTTAAATTTATCGATATAAATATTTTGGGAATAAAAATTTTGTCTCTCAGGATGGATAAGATTACTGCAAGTCAATGACTGGTGGTGATTAAAAATGTCTGAACTGATCTCAGCTGAAGAGGGGCGTCAGAGAGGCCAAACGCAACTACAATGGGCAGATTTAGCGCCAGTCCAAAACAACATCGATTCCCGTCGTAACATCTGCTTTGCCTCAGGCAACACCTCTCTCCCCAATGAACTTAACACCTTTTATGCACGATTCAATAGACAGAACAAAGAGCCAGTCACACCATCTGCAGGCTATGAAGTACCGGCACTGTGACGTTGAGCAAACCCTGGGCAGAATAAAGCTCCCGGACTGGACAGTGCATCGGGGCGTGTGCTAGAAGCTTGTGCTGATCTTCACCAGCATCTGTAACCACTCCCAGGCCGCAGCAGAGTCCTCAGCAGCTGGAAGTCTAAACAACTTCAATCCTGTTACACTGACTCCCATAATAAGGTGGTGCTTTGAAATACTGGTCCTAGGCCACGTCAAGGCCAACACCTCCAACTGCACCCTTGACCAACATCACATTGCCTACAGGGTAAGCTGATCAACTGAAGATGCCATCGCATTCGTTTTCCATGCCATCTTACCCTGCATAGAACATCACCAAACCTATGTCAGAATGCTGCTTATCAATTTCAGCTCAGCATTCAGTGCCATAACAAGCTGGTCGCCTGAAACTTCACAATCTGGACCTCAACACACCACCCCGTAACCAGATTCTGGATTGTCTCATCACCAGACCCCAAGCTGTCAGACTGGGCACCCACTCCACCTCCACTCCATGGGGCTATGCGCTCAGCTCACTGCTCCATGCACCCTTCACCCATGCCTGCCGTCCCACTTCTGCCTCCAACCGCATCATCGAGTTTGCAGATGACACTGCTGTCACAGGGCTGATCTCCAACAACGATGAGTCAGCATACAGAGAGGAGATTCAGAAACTGCCCAGCTGGTGCACAGCCAGCAAGCTGGCCCTGAACACCAAGAAAACAAAAGAACTCATCACAGATTTTAGGAGATCCAGATACAGGAAACCCCTCCTTGGCCAAACAAATGGGCATGTCATGGAGAAAGTCTCCAGCTTCAAGTTCCTTGGTATTTACATGACCTAGGACTTCACATGGCCATGGTATCCATGCATCCATCAGTACTCTTCTCTTGCTGAAAAAGCACAACACCACCTGTATTTCCTAAGGAGGTTAACAAGAGTTCACTTCTAACCGGTAAATTTTTCCTGCTGCACTACTGAGAGTGTTCTGACCTACCGCATAACAGCCCCAGTCACTCTGCCACCAATCGGAAAGCCCTGCCGTTAAATCATTAAATCAGCCAGAAAGATTGTTGGCCGACAAGTGCAAAACATCAAGGGCATCTCCAATGATCAGTGCCTCCGGAGGGCCCTCAACATGGTCACAGACCTAGCTCGACCTAGTTGTAGTCTCAATTGTTGTCTCCTAAAAGATACAGGATCAGAAATACTTCCTCCAAAGAGCTGTTGCCAGACTGAGCTCTACCCCCCGTCGCTTGCTTCCTTGAATCACTCATGGCAAGCTACCATTTACCCCCCTGCAATTAATTTTCCCAGCTGCCCTACTGTGCACTCTAAAGGTGATGATAGACAGGACTTTTTTAGCAATGTTGTTGGGCAGTTGCCAACCAGTTGAGACAAAGGGCAACTCATCTGGATCTGAATGATCATGAAAAGTTGCCGACCGAAGTCTTTAAAATAGAAATTGGTTTAACAGTACTAGTAGTGGGAACGTGCCTGAGCAACATCGCTCAAAAAGTTGCCCCATTTATCATCACCCTAATGCTACTGTATTATCCTGTTTTTATGTGTAACATCTCTATTGAGTCATCAGTTTATTGCAGTACTCTAGTATCTTCTCAGCACTGTACTTTGTTCATAGTATAGTCTTTGTCCCATACTTTGTGTCCTTCACATTACTCTTTCCAGTACTTTGTCCTTGGTGAGTACTCTATTGCACAGTATTACTCGTCCCATTCTTCGTCATTTTCTCTCTTGCACTTATTATCTCAATTGTAATGCAGCACTCAGACTGAGCATACACCTGCAATTTCTAGCATCCTGATGCAATATCCTGACTCCAGCCTTTCTTGAATCCTGAATATGATGTTGTATTTGTGTTTCCCTACATTATTACATTTCTTTACGCTTGAGAGTGTTGTATATGCGCATCAGTGGTAGCCACTGTTCAGTTTTGTTGTACTAGTGTAACCACACCTGTATAATGACAATATGACCCTTGATCCTATTTTTGAAATGTCTCCGGAAAGACTCGGTTTCTCACACCGCTGACAGACATTGTTGACAGTGTCTGGGGTCGTGCTGTAATCTGTCAGACTTTTATATATCGTGCTGTATAAAGTCTGAGTGAAAGGCCCAAATATCTGCCTGCATTTCTTTTCCCTTACGCCTGCACGTCTGTGCCCAGCTCTTGACAAGCTTTTGTGGAACCAGAAGAGATATTCTCCAAAACACCAAGTTCTCTGAGGGTTAGGCTGGTTTGCAGGGCAGCTATGAGCACCCAATGGTTATGTTACCGAACTTACTGAAATACATTTACCTGCGTGAAGCTGGCAAAGATTGCCAAATTAATTTTGATCCAAGAACTGCAATATTAATGGCAGTGCAGATTTATAAATACATGGAGCACATCTAGATTGGGACCATTGAAATCAACTGAATAGCGAAGGATGAACCCCTGTAGCTTGGGGAATCTGTCGTAGTATCTGGCAGATAGTATTAGTTATATTTAGTAATTTTGCTTTGTACCAGACAGTGCATAAATGTCGATCTTTAACCAGGGGTATAGATAGAAACTGTGGGACACCCGCTTGGCAATCTCAATCTGAAGAAATATGGAATGCCCCCCCCCCCAGCCCAGGACGATATGTGAACAGAATTACAGGATAAATTGCGTATTTTTGGCATTTTTTGAGAAAGAGAATCACCTGCCAAATTTTATTTGTGCTTCGTGTATTCAAGGGCTCCTGTAAAGTGCTGGGCCCACTGAATCTGCCAGGGTCTCCATGCCCCTCCTGCCACACGGGTCATTACACTTCTTTATTGTACCACCATTGTTCAAATATTTTGCGTAACTACATCTGTTCCTCGGATACTTTCTCTGTTGTGCTGGACTGCCTCTTCTTGTTTGTGGGTTCCAAACCACAGGCTCGCTTTTGTCGGCGCCAATGCATATTTCCCACGTACAATTATTTTTAAGCAGTTTTTGGTGCCCTTGTAATTAAGACATGATTGATTGTTAAATGTGCTTACATGTGGTTTTTAGAAAGCAAGAAAGTTTAATTGCACATTTTTTTTAAAAAAAGGCTCTTCCAAAATGGCAGAGGTTCTTGACGAGTACTTACTTTGATTCCTGTCACCAATAAAGAAAATCAATATTGTAGACATTGAATTATGCATAAGAGCGATGGAGATGACATTAGTGGTATTTAGATTAAGGGAGAGGAGTTGAGCTTGGGGTATCGATTGACCCTTAGTGAGAGATCATCTTCCCTTTTCTGATTAGGTCTTCTTCAAGTTTCTCCTGCCTTAGAGAACATAAATGGAAATCATTCCTTTAACGTTCATCAGAGTGGATAATTACTTAAGTGATTGGTCTCGTATCTCAGGGATTCAGGTTGAGTTACAGTTACTTATATGAAATTGCTTCAGTAAAACTCAGTTATAAAAGGTGTCTAGAGCTTATGAATCTTCCAGTGACTGGTATAAATGAATGTGTACAGTCTGCTTACAATCCTCATTTATAAATATTTATTAAGTGATAGTTGGGGGTAGTGTGTGGCTCTGTGGATTAGGGTTCTCTGCCTATAATAGGAGATCTGCTGGTTGAAATGATGGAGTCAAAACAGATTCTCATCATGGGCCCTTGGGCAAAGGCCTTTACCTTAGCTGCAGGCTAACCGTGGTTTCGTATTGTAAATCTGCTAAAAAAAATAAATATCGATGTTGAATAAACTGGTCATTGCACGGTGGCTTGCAACAGCAGGGTTGGGGTTTGAATCCCGCCTCCGTTCTGTGTGTGTGTCTGCATACGTTCTCTGTTTTGTACAGGTTTCTGCCCACAATCCAAAGACATACAGTTAAGTGATATGATGTCGCATAAAATTGCCCATTGTGTGTGTTTCTTGCAACTAGTGTTTCAAACCTGGGTGTGACATATTCTGTAGATATTCACTCATTTGTTATAATGCATATTGCTGTAATGCATTGCCCTAACAGTGTATTAGATTATTGGGGGGGGGGGCAGTATGTGGCTCAGCAGGCTAAGCCTTTGTGCCTGTGATCAGAAAGTTGCCAGTTCAAGCCCTGGCCTTGGCGGCATAATCACCTGTCCATGAGACCTTTGAGCAAGACCCTTAACCCCAAACTTCTTGGACACCACAAGGTGGCTGCCCCTTCTCTGTGACCACCCAAGCCTGCTCTCAACAGTATGGCGAGCAAGATGGGGCAAAGCAAAATAGAGAATTTACCTACAGAGATTAATAACATTTCACTATTCTATACTATTAATGACAAGAAATTCCAGTTGGTAGAGGAACGACTCTGAACTATGTTTCTCTGAAGTGAATGCATTTTACAGCCTGTCTCTAAAAGCATCGATATTACATCTTTGGTCTGCATACCCAGATATTTTCAAGCAGTCACACTATGCAGCCTGTTTGCCAGAAGGTTCTCCAGCTCAATCTAAAACTGAAGGTCATATTTATGCAGCTGTGAGACACACCCTATCAGCCTCCGAGAATAGCGAGTGTGGTTTCAAGCGCGCTCCAACTGACCTGCGGCTGCTGCTTCAGAGAAATGGATGAGGCGCAGGCGTCCGCACACAGAAGCACTTATCGCGTGGTCTCCGGCTGAGGGTGGTTTCAAAATGACTCTGACAAGATTGGAAATGGACCAGCCGAGCATAGTCTGTTACGGTCAAATGGTCAGAGGGGGTGGGTAGGGTGTTTCGTCAGTATTTTTGGGAATCTTACACTCTGAGTGAGTTGAATTAACATCTGCTTTCGAAACAAAATATATTTAGAGCAGTGATTCCCAATCCAGTGCTCGGGGACCCACTGACAGTCCACGTTTTTCCTGCCTCCCAGTTCCTGGCAGGGACCTCGGAGGGAGCAAAAACATGGACCGACTGTAGGTCCCCTGGACTGGGTTGGGAAACACTGACCTAGAGAATGCAAAATGTGGATAGCTCAAATCTGTGTAACAGAATTCAACAAGATCTATTGGGGGTAAAATAAATTGTCTGTCACCAAGTGATTTCCTATGTATTACAGCTACAATGATGCAATTTCCAGTAGGGCAAACGGTCTTATTGATTATTTACCAGTGTTGGGCATTTCAGGTCCAGAAGTTACAAATCCAGCCCAAGATTTTATTTCTACCAACCAGGTGAGTACTCTGGGACTGTGACTCTTTATGGTCAACTGGTTGGTAGAAACAAAATCTTGGTCTGGATTTGTAGCTTCTGAAATGCCTGACACTGTTGATGTAGCTTACGGTCTTCATTAAATCCCACTATTCCATTTAAAAACGTAATTATAATAGTGCTATACCTAAAAAACACAAAGCATGCTAGCTATAAAATTCATTGTTATACACAAACAAAAATGTTCATGTTTATTCAGGCTGCTGCTTGGATTCGTTTGGATCGACTGCAGTAGAATATGAGTGGTGGTAACTCATGTTGTCAGGAAAGATTTATAAAATGGACTGCCCTAAGCGGGCATTCTGCTGTCACTTGGAATAGATATTGTTTGCCCGAAAGTTAGCAGCGGTGATTTAGCAACATATGCAAAACTTATTTTAGCTATTTAGTTTTATACGTCACTAACATTTCATACCAGTACAATGAAACTTGCCCCTTGGTTGCCTGGCAATTCTGGGAAATACCATAGACGTGTCCTATTAATACAACAAATAAAGGTGTCACATTGTGTAGCATTTAATGCTAAATTCGCTGCCTTGGGGGCTCCCAGTTCGCGTTTTTGTTCCTTTCCAAACAATTAGGAACGCCTGGTACAGGTGTGCCGCGAGCTGGGTGGGAGCAAAAATGGTCTTGAGGTCTGGGTTTAGGAACACTGCTCTAACTGACAGAACACAATATCTGCTTTTTTGAGCCATTTCTGTCCCTGTATTTCTTTTAATATAACGTGTATGGGATTCCAACTGCTTCCCCATTATAGGGTCATGCAGTAAATACAGGTTTCTGTTTCTTGTAAATATTTCTAATTTGAATAACCTGGCAAAAAGTATTAAATCATCATCCAAAATTCGGCTGTTCTATATTAACTCTTGACAGCTTACAAATCTCCATGCTTCATCACTTTATTCGTGGTGTGTACGCATCAGCATCCCAGAATGCTTTGGGTGAGAGGCAGACATTGAAAAATTTTAAATAACGTAGCTCCAATGGGGTACAGCGTAGTTCTAATAATGTTTCGCAATTATTCTATTTTCTTTCCTCGATTTTCAACTGATCAGTAGTTTTACCTGCCTACAAACAACGCAAACTTCAGCTACCCATTTCATTTTTGCACAATAAAGAGTGTCATCTACAATTAGAAAGGCATCGTTCTTTATTCTGGATTTCTGCAAATTTACAAATATGTTCAGTAACTGTTCTTCCACTAGCTGGTGGTGTTATGAAAAGAAACAAGAACATACACAGTTGCATATTGTGTTCCTCCCCAGCCGCTGGCTTGCTGTTTGTCCTTGCTTACTGCTGTTTCACCAGCCAGAAGGCTAATGTTACATTTGCAATATTTTTACATACGCAGTTTCCTTATTGTAAAAGGGAAAGGAGGACGGTCATGGAATGGGATACAAGCACAGGCACTACTGAAATTAAAGTCATTAACCTGGCACCTATTTAATGGAAAGTTCACCCTGTATTTACCCTCTGAACCTTATATCTGTGAGATGCATTTCACTGTTCATTTAATGTACAGACCATGTTTAATTGCCCGCCTTCAATCAGTACTGTAGAGGTTTTTGTTGTTGTTGTTGCTGCAGACAGACCACAGCAATGCAGGATTAAGCAGGAATGTTGCTGCATTCTTGTCGCTTTAGCCCTGAAGATCACATTATGCCTGCATATCCCTTTGCAGGGATCCATATCATTTGGGCAGTGCAAGGCGGGGGCCGCAGCCGCGCCAGCCGCACTTCCTCGATTTTCTTTCCGGAGATGGGCGTCCTTATTTTTAATGTCACTGCGTGCTGGTGGTTTCTGGTGATCTTTCTTTTGTTTAAAAAAAAAAATAAAAAATAAAGGGGGAAGTTGTCAGGCGCCGCGGTCCGGGTGAAAGGCAGGATGTTTCAAGTTTCCCTTTTGATGTTCCGGCGCTCCGCGCTTTGTTCCTGCGCTGCGGTGGCTTGTGGGAAACGCCTGAACTTTTTTGACGGCGCGCCGGAGATAAGCTGAGATTCTCCGGGGCAAAAACGCCTTCGTCCGGCCCCCGCCCTCCCCTCTCCAAACCGCCCTCCCTCTCACGGTCAGCGCGATGGAGCTCCGGTGCTGCCGTGCGCTTTAAGCTGCTGCCGGATAGCGGTGGTGATGCACGTCCCGATAACACTCACCAAACTGCGGGGAGACGCGTCGCAAACGCCCGGTGCGCCTGCATGTCAGTAGCCGCGGCTTCATATTCCGGGCATCAGGTAACACAGGACTCCCTTTCATGGTGTTTCTATGGAGCTTTCTTTATATGCACTTACTCGGCTATACAGCCGGACAGAGTAAAGTAGTGAATGTTGGTAACTAGTTGCGTGCTTTAATCTGACCACTGACATGGAAACTTTTAAATAAGTTGCTGCCAGTAAAAGCTTCTATGCACTTTTAACGATTGCCCGATAAAATGTGTAAAAAGCGGCACAGATTCACAAAGTAACAGTGCTGGTTGGATAACTATGTGTAAGCGGTTTTTTTTGTTTCTTCCTTGTTTCCCGCTTGTTCTTCTCAGCATCTTGCTGGTCTTTTTGTGGATACGAGCTATTTACAGCTCCATCGCGAGTTTCGGGTTCATTACAGCAATCGGGCGCCTCAGCTCAAGCAAAACGTGGGCTACTTTTAATTAAAGTTTATTTGTGATACTGTATTGGGAAACGAAAGGAGGACAGTAGACGTGATTTATACCAAAACAGCTGTCTGGCGTCATCATGCCTTCAAGGAAAATGAGTTACAGAAAAGACAGCGCATATAGCAAATGTGCCCCTGCCCTTAACTCTTAGTAAAACTTTTTTTTTCTTGGCTTTTTTGTTGTCCCAGTTGCTTTCTTTTCGAGTCCTTGATTAGATAAACGCTTCCTTCTGGCTTTTATTTTTGCACGCATCCATTTGAATGAACATGCGGTTTACAATGTTATTTGTCTACGAGTGGATATTTTCAAAAAAACGTTTCCTAGGCAAATTTAATCTTTTTTTTTTTTTTTACCGGTTATGTTACTATCCAGTTCTGCTGTCAGATAATCGCTTCTTTATTGCTGAATTCCTGTGCTCTGAAATATTTATTTCAGTTTTTTCCATAACAAATTGCAAAAAAAAAATCCCTATACATATACACATGTATTGAAGAGATGACCCCTGTCCCAGTACAAATATATATTTTTCATTAAATATTTTATATTATGGAATGTTGTTTGAGTCATGCTTGTTTGAAATGAGCAGGCTGTGATCCATGTGTTTAAAGGAATTTGACCCTTTGGCTGCATTGGCAGCCGTTTGCATATACTCCCCACTTACGTGTGGGTTGTGACCACGATATATGAACTGCTTCCTCTGTTTTGCTCATAGTTTCTGATGGTGTGTCCGCCCTATGAAGCTTTGGCATCTCATCCAGGGTGTTCTCATCCTGTGCGTCCTGGAATAGGCTTCAGGCTAACCCCGGACTAGTGGTTATGGAAGATCGATGAATGGATGGATTTCCAGCTACCCAAATTTAAAGGTCTGCAGACTGTCCAGTTAACAGCTAAAACCGTGTGACCTAGCTAGCAATCTCTGTGCTCCCTGGTTTAAATGGAAAGACTCACGTTTTTATTGATCAGACTAAATACCCAGAATTTGCAGATGGAGCGTCGTTGAGCTCCTGTTTTCTATTCTGAGGTAATAGTTGTGGTGACCAGGACTTCCGCCGTCCTACCAAATACGGACTGTTTTCACCCAGTAGGAAGTGAGGAGCGAACCAATGAGAAGTGGGCTAAACTGTCTGGAACTTGACTTACAATCCCAACCAATGCAAGTTTCAGAACCATAATTCTTCCAGTCGAAAGTCATTCCCTAAAGCAGCGCTCTTCAAAACTGGACCTCGATTACAAATCCAAGCCTTGTTTTCAGTTCATCCAGGTAGTCAGTATTCACTGATTCTGATTGCCCACAGAAGCTGCACACCTGGCACACAGGTACAGGGAGGGTGGAAAGTCAACAGTGCACGGACCTTGTGGACTGGGGTTTGAATAGTCCTGCCGTAAAGGCCGTCTATGTGGCTCAACCCAGTCCTTAGGGACCCTCACAGTTCATGTTTTTGCTTCCTCCCAGTTCCCAGGACACCTGAAACAAACAATGATACACACTAAATACCTTGTACAGGTGTGTTAGAAGCTCAGAGGGAGCAAAAATATGGATAGTACCCAATTATTGGGGTGAGATGGACTACCTTAAGATGATGATAAGGACTATGACACAAGGTGTTAAGCTAGCAGAAGGCCAAACTAATCTTGGGCCCAGGTGTTTACATATTTTCGCAGTATTTTAGAAAAAGTAAGAGCTCAACTAGTTAATATGATCAGTTCTGCTGTGTTAACATCTCTTGGTTTAGTGAACAACTACAGTAACGACACAAAACATGTATGAATTCATTCATTTAGAAGTGTTAGCCACTTTAGTAGTTCCCTACTAGCAGTTTACTCCAACCAAAGCGTGTAGTCAAGTTGTAGAGGTACAGGGGATTGATAGGTGTACATATGTTTTTTTTTAATTATTGTAATTGTTTGATGATGGCATGTTCAAACAAACAAACACTTAATAATTATGAATTTATGTAGGCTAGTTATTTCCCAGTAACTCTTATAAGTATGTGTGTTTTTTTTTTTTTTTAAGCGGTTGCTAAATTAAGTCCTCAACAGTCTGCCTGTCTGCATTACTTGACTCAGTGTAACAGCCTAACTGCATTGGGCACAGCTTAACTGTGCACGTGACTCATCTTACTCTCTATAAACTTATTGAGTTTGTATGGGAACTGAGTCTTTCCTGGTGTGTGACCCACTTTCACACAAAACATGTTTTCATTTCCCCTCAGTCATCCTTAATGGTAAAGTAATAGGTGTTGTGTAATAAATATATAAAAGCAAGTTAAAATGTAATTGCAAGAACGGGTCAGTTTTAATAAAGTCTAAAATGGAAGTAGTGCTTGTTATCAATGATTGATTGAATTATTGGTTTTTATTATAAAACGAAATTCTACGATCCATTTTCCATGGTTATCTGATACAGGGCCATGGGGAGCTTAGTGTTTGTCCTTGTAATACGTATAACATTAAGACAGGTTAGACCGGGAAAGGGGCACCAGTCCATCATGAGGCCTTGAAAACTGACCGGTATATTCTAAGCAAAATCCATCAATCCATTTCCAATGCCCACTCATTCAATTAAATTAAATTCAATTAATTTTTTTATATAGCGCCTTTCACAAGAGAGTCGCCCCAAAGCGCTTTACATGATGTTTGAGAGAATACTAAGACAAAGAATTTAACTAAAGAAAGAAGGAAGG
>JAAGVU020000113.1:1249781-1263639 GCA_011763525.2 Mormyrus iriodes
TTTTGCAGAAAAAAGGCAGACACGAAAACCAACCAGATTTGTCCTTGGACAATTTGCCCTTGGGTTTTGCGCTCCCCATGGGGGTTCTTCGGCCCCACTCCATTCCTATTCCTCACCGTCCCCCCCCCCCCCCCCCCCCAAGTCATGCTTGTTTACAGACTCAAGCAGAATTAGCCCCCCCCCACCCCAAATCTTTCACCTCCCACCAAACCCTCGCACACTGGGGGAGCAGAATGCATTCCTCTAATATTATTCCTGCTCCCTCCCACCTCCTTACGGACTCCGACCAAAGCCAAAGCATGTCCTCAAACGGAGCATCACCACCAAGTCAGCCTTGATTGCAGTCCTGCTCGCAGAATAATGCGTTTAAATTAATAACAGGTTCCCCCCCATCAAACTAGAAGCTAACTGCACCTTGGCTACATCCCACTGTTTTCTAAGTTTAGATATCTCCATCGGGGAGGGGGATGGATATACAGTCCTTCACGAACGCAGAAAAGCAGAATTCATAAACTAAACACATTCAGGTATTATTCGCTATTGTTGAGTTTACTCTCTCCTGCTGCCCTCAGTATTTTCACTGCGGGTTTTAATACTGCATTATGAGCAGCACCAGAAAAACATATTGCCACGCAGCATTTAAATTCACTTTTATGGCAACGTCAGTTATGTCCGTCTTGTGGAAGGCCATCCTCATGTCCTTCTTCCGACTCCCCGCTCACCCCGTCGAATTTGATGGCTCATGAAATAATTCAAGAATTGAATTCTGGAGCCGACAGGCTGCACCAGGAGTTAATCATATCAGTGTTTTATGCACCGTGAAAGGATTTAAGCTCATTTAAGCACTTCGTAAATGGGAAATTTATGGGACATTAATTAAATTTGCTCTTGCGTTCTGTTACCTCATCGGGCTTTGCAGACCAAAGGGCATGATCCGAGATCAGAAATCAGCCATAAATCTGTTGACTTAAAAAGTTCCATTACTAAATTTGTGTATTACAATTACATCGCCATTTGTTTTGTCCCGTCAGATTTCTTGAACCGATCGATTTGATTGATCAGCTCTTTAAATGAAAACAAGCCCTCGTTACTCAAAAAGTTACCGTGCTGGCATGCAGCCTTGGTGAGCTGCAAGCGGCGCGTGACGCAGTCCGTCCTTCGTAGACGCCTCTCGTTTTAGTAAGATGGAGGTGCCGAGGTTGAGGCCCGATAGCGATCTGCTTTGCCGTACATAATTTGCTGGGCTGGATCGGGAGCTGTGAATGTGTGTGGGTGTGTATATAAAACTGACTTTTTTTTTTGTAAGATAAAAAAAACAATGATGAATGGAGAAATGGGTAGAAGTCATGGCCTTTTTGTTGTGTGTGGGTGTAATGGAGTATTGTGGAAGGTGTGATTTTCACCATGTACGTTGACCTCTGACCCCAAGGAAAGCGCCAACCCTTTGCGAGCGAACCAGGATTCACACTCTGGCAGGTGGTGGGTCCTTTTGAAACCATGCTATTCTTAGCAGCCCGTCCACACGGCACCGAATCTAAACAAGGTGATCTGTGTGTCCGCAGCAACGAGTTCAGCAAGCTGGTCGCCGAAGAGTACCTCACCTTTTTCGAATTTACAGGGATGACTTTGGACCAATCTCTCAGGTACAGCAACCCCACCCCTTTGAGTGATGTATCTGCTTACATTAGTATATGTCCATTTCCAAACTGTACCAACTGTTAAGGATGATGCTATCAAGTAAATGACCTGTCTCTTTAGAAAAGGTTATATATACATATAAAATGTGTGTGTGTATCTACAGTATGATGTATAAAATATAGTGTGTGTCTAAATATAGTGCAAACACCTCATTAACTATTGATGCAGGTTTGTTGAATGGATCTATCGAATGGTCCGTATAGAAACTCGGCCCTGCTGCTTGTCCATGTATCTGTGCCCCAGGCCCACTGCCTGTCTGTTTTACATGTCCATATCCCCAGGTCCTGAAAGCTCACTAGGACACCTCGCTCTGCCTTCCTTTCAAGCCGTTGCTGTGAGAGTAGCTGTGTGGGCGTCTCTGGAAGCCCCTTAATACAGGCTTCAAATGTGCCCGCTTGCCACCACTAATGTAGTGATGTAGATGTAGAGATGTAGTGCCGTGGCAACGGGTGAAGTCACCTCTCTGTTTGGAGAGTACTGTTAGGGTCAGAGTGCATGTCCCCAAACTACCTGTTGGGGCACTGTACAGCAACTGATTCTGTGCTTTCCTGGTCTAATGGGGGAAACTTGATATATTGATAGAAAATGTGCACGCTCAACTTATTTAATTGCGGCTACTGATTTGTTTGAATTATTTTGCATTACATTAAATCAAGCATCTTTCCAAAATATTATCCAGACAGGGCACAATTTGGGTGTCTTAGTAACCAGATTTTTAAGACTATGTAAATAACGCCCTTCAGTATGCACCGATCTGGCTGTTTTCCCAGCCACTTAGCCAGTCTGGAAATGAGGTGAACCTTGAGCCTCTCCCAGGAAATACGGGCCACACACAGATACACAAATATGTAGAAAATAAACCCCTAAGCCTCATGTCTTGAGACTGTGGGAGGAAACCTATGCCAGCTCCATACTCTCAAAAACAGGAGGCTTCTCTGTTTGCTTTTCGGCTCAGAAAGGCCATACAGGCCTGAAATGCGACTGAAATGGCAGTTCTGTCATTGTTACAGCGAGCAGTTGATAATGCGCCGTTCTGGAAGAGACTTGCGTTACTGTCAGAGTGTGTCGGCGCTTGAGTTTTTTTTTTTCTTCTTTTTTTTTCCTCCCTATTCTGTCGTAATTCTCTTCAAGGTCATTATGAGGAACAGGAACCCAGGAAGAAAGCAAGAGACGAGATGCGTGTGGGTGTTTCAGGCAGGGAATATCTGGAACGGAACAAAAAAGCCAAGCGTACTTAAATGATACAAAGCGTGAAGTCATTTCAGATGCATGTTCCGATTCTCACTCCCGGTGGTGGACTGGGTATCTGTCCAAGGGGTGCACCCTGTCATGTTTCTCTCCCATGACCCCGATTCAGTTAAGGGGTGTGCCAAAGTGGATGGATGGATGGATGGATGGGGGTAAAAGGATTTCGTTGTTCCTTACATGTGGGGCGCAGGTCACATGAGCAAACAGTGGCCCAAGGAGGAAGCAAGTCATTTGGATGACGTTCCATCCGATCCCAGTTCCTCTCTCATTTTACACCTACTGCAAACCCCGGGCCCTCGTTAACACTGATGTTTGCTTTACCTTCCAGATCCTTCTTGAAAGCTTTTGCACTAATGGGTGAAACCCAGGAGAGAGAGCGTGTTCTGATCCACTTCTCCAATAGGTACTATCAGTGTAATCCCACCACCATCTCATCGCAAGGTACTTAGTCCGCCGGCACCGCTGCTGTCTCGGTTGTGTGGTGTCCCTGTGAACCTGTGTCTGGCACCAGATCTGTGGCATTTTACATGCAGTGTGTGCATTTCCTGCGTCCGCCCCTTACCTTGTCCCCACAGACGGCAATAGCGTTCTGTCATTTGTTCTCTAGCAGTCAACAGAGAGTTCTTTGGTGTGTGTGGGATGGTGTGCTGTGGCCTTGCCTGGCAATCCAGCTTTACTCCGTACACACACACACACACACACACACACACACACACACACACACACACACAAAACTCATGAGAAGACCTCCTGTTTACTCGGCCAGCTGTAGAAGAGATATTCTACAACACAGTTAACAACATTGTATGTTTGAGGCATGGAAGACGGAATAGATGCTTAGGTTGTGTAAAGAACCCTTCAGCCTTTGTTCTGGTAGTTAAGTGAAATGGAACCATACAGATCCATTAACATCTAGCTTCAGTTATCTTGTGGAACATGCAAGTCCATTACAAAGAGGCAATATGGTCTTGCATTTTGTTACTGCGTTTTTTTTCCTTACCTTGGCTGTAACACAGGCTGGCTGTGCTTTGCACTGAAGTGCCATGTCTCTCCATGGCAACAGTCTTAGTAACAACAAGTCCGTCTGACCAGTAAATGGGTAAAAGCTAAAACTGTCTCGTTGCTAAGACAGTTGCCATGGAAGTAATGTTTCACTTTGAATCTGTGTGGAGATTTAGATTCGAATCCATGTAAGGGCACTTATCCCTTGTTGCACTTCCTTTATTACTGCTAAACACCTGATACACATCGCTGCATTTACACAGTGCTAAGCACATGCCTTATGTGTGCTGCAAGCCTTTGATTTATCGTATTAGTCTTAAATGAGCGAATCCTGCCATGTTTGCACATGGGCACTAGCAAAACAATACTCCAACTTTTTGGTTTGATTTGTCAATCCAAGATACGATTGATCAACTGTTCAGCCATTACCCAGTTTTTAATACTTTCTCTGAGGTGAATCATTGCTTATTAGATCAGCTTAGTCATTCTTCATACATTTTTCCAATAAAGAGAAACATTTAATTAACTTTTCGACTTGTATGAATGGCTGCTAGTTTTGATGCGTCTTGTACATAAATTTTTCCAGAGTTCATTTACACATTTGAATGCTGTGTTTGAAAGCCTTAATTCAATGGTTATTTCGTTCTGCCATGACATTTTATTTTAGGAAATCTCCACGTCTGACAGACTCTTTACACTAATGAAATTTAATAATCTGTGATGATGATTCTCACTTTTTCTTTAATATACGATAGTAGAAGAATATTTTAAGGATGTTTTGGATGATTAGTGACTGGGTTATGAAATTAATCTCTGACAGATGGGGTTCATTGCCTTACGTGCGCTCTGATGCTGCTGAATACTGACCTTCATGGCCATGTAAGTACCATTGCAAACTTCATATTTTTTGACTGCTTTGTCTATTAGTAACCCTAACTTTATACTTCCTCTTCCATGTCAACTCAGGTTAGCTATATGCACTTTCAAGCATCTGCAAATGTCGGGACTTCTCTGCAAACATTGACAGTTTTGGAAAGGTCAATTTTATGAACTGAATTTTGTGTAAAATTGAACTTTTCAGCTATGTAAGGATGGAATATGGGAAATCTATTTTGGAAATCTGTTTTGGTATGACAATTGATTTAACATTTGATTAAGGCTCCTGGAAATCTGTATAAGCAAATAATATCATACTTAAATGAAACATTCTTCAATTCTGGCAGCTTAGCAGTGCTTTACTCATCAGTTCAGTCAGGGCTGTGGGAACCGGGGAGATAGAGGGGACGTGTATCCCCCAATATTTAATTTGGATTCATCCATTGCCTAATAATTAGGCCTTTGTATTTTACATTATTAAGTTGTGCCCCCCCGTATCCCCAATATCAAACTCTCTCTCTTATGCCATTGAGTTCAGTGAGCTTATACAAACCCACTATTAATTAGCATGACTCCACAATTGTATTAACATTGTTTAACACTCCTTTGTTTTAATATTTTAATTTTGTTTGGCAGATTTTAATTCCCACTGAATGTTTTCTGTCTTCCATGTTTTGCGGCTTTTCGTTTGCTTTGGCGCTTTTTTTTTTTATGGAAAGATCGATAAAAATGGCATTCCTTCCTGAAGGTCTCCACTTACTACAGTGGAATATTTTGCACAAGGGCATTGACCATGATTAAAGGTTTTGGATGAAACCTGGCTGAATGCGGATGCATTTAAAGTAACTCCGATAAGAGCAGTGGCTTCTAGAGGACGATCCCCCATTGCGCTGGCTGTAATCCAAATGCAATCCTCCAGCTAATTATGTACGATATATTCATGGGAGCTTTCAGAAAACCATATAACTACTGTTAGCCGGAAAGAGTATTAATAAAAAGGTATCATTTGAGCTTTTATGGAAAATGCTTGGTACCTTCTCAGTCTGGTTGCATATGTATGACATGCTTGTCCTTCACTCAGTAAATTGTCGATAACTTTCATCTCAATAATTCTTCCCCCCCCGCCCCGTAATGTCTGCATTCCCCTCTTATTCACTAGGTGGTAAGTTGGGCTTGCTTTGGTACCCTTTGCCCTTTGCTCTGTTTGATATAGGACGTTTGTTTGGCCTTCACTGTGCCCAGTATCTACCTTGTCTATGCATTTTTAAATGGAGCTGTGATCAGCACTTACTTGCAGTGCAGCCAGAATCTGAGTGCTGCCTTTGCTTTCTGAAGTTGCTCGACTGCCCGTCTTTTTGCTTAAAGTTTAGACTTGTTTTCCATTGCAAGCAGCGTAAACCCATTTTAAGACGTCAGATTGTCATCTATTTATCCAATGTGTGTACTAGTATATATGAAAATGAGTGTGTATATATACATATATAATATGAAAATAATAACGTAATATCATATCAAATAAAAAATCCATATATATAATTAATAAATTATATATAAATAAAATTTGTGACACTTGAGGGGGCACAAGTACCTTGTTAACTCAGTTACTACTCAAGTACAAATCATGAACAAATTTAGTAACTGTATGAACCATTATGATTGATTAATGATCAATACGTAACTAACACTTAGGTTCTGGTTAATTAAACATTACGTGATAATGTACTACGAAATTATTTGTGCACCCTCTGAAGTATTACCTTTTTTTAATTTAACTTAAACTTAAACTGTGCCTTTCTCTCCATGACAACTGTTAGTTTGTCCCAGTGGCACGGTAGCTGACACATTTTGGAAATTAGCAAAAATTAGTCTAGGTAGTTTTTTGCTGCTAATTGCGTTCGTCTGTTTTCGCTTACAAAGGCCGTCGTCGCTTGTGATTTTTTTCCCCCCTAATCCCGTTTCTTAAGTCCGAAAAGCGACTTGTACTAAAGTTTTGCATGAACAGCATTCATGTCGATGAAAGTAAGCTTCATGAAAACGGCATAAAAGCCTTATGAGCGGGGTATCAATGGACGCCGCGGAGACGGCACTCATAACGAGCTGCAATGAGGCGGGACTTGGACGCTTGAAGCCCTGCAGGCCCGAGCGTTTGCCGGCGCTGCCGCCTCCGGACGCAGCCAGAACCGGCTGGGTCACCGAGACAGACGCGAGTTTGCGGCCCAGGCACGATCCCCCGGCTTTTAACAGTTAAATACCCTAATGTCCGTTTTGATATCCACCGGGCTGATTTCGTTATTACACGCGTTTGTTTGTTTTTCGTCTGCTCCTTAATATGTTGGGAGACGGTAACAAATGTTTCACGTGTCATAGAATAACGATAAAGTGCAGGTTGTGATTTATAATGCCAGTTGAGACGGGGGATTTCTTGGGCGAAATGGGTGCCCTTGTTAACAGAATTTCAAGAGGATCAGCTGATCATTTTATTGATCTGCTAGGTTGTGGTCATTTATTTAAAAATTCATTTTATCTTTAAATGGGATTTTTACGCCTGCCTATATGTCTTCATTATATGCAGTTATGTGCCGCCATCCTTCCACTTGGCGCGCGAACTGCTTACCGCGCAATTGCGCCGGTTACGCATGCGCAGTTCGCCGAGCGGATGGTTCACCCGCCAAGGCTAATATACTGTGTATGTACAGTATTTCAAATATATAATAAGCAGTAAATTTCGCACTTACAATAACGGATGCTCTGCCTCCTTCATTCCATTTTTAAAATGCTAAATGTTTGTTTCATTATGTGAATATATAAATATTTTAGCAGCAAGTCATACTGTACATGTGAAGTGCTTGAGGGAATAATTAAATATTTTCTCGTGGATTTGTGTAATGTAAAAAATGAGAAAAAATGTTATATAGGAAAATTTTGATTCCTGCTGTACTATGGCTAACTTGACAATTTTAAGCACAATTTTTTTTATAGGGCAAAAACGTTTCACCAGTTATCTGTAGTTACAGACTCCCGTGTGTACAGAATCGGCTGTCAGATTAATTTCCCAGAAGGTCAAATATCAAAAACACCTTGTCTGAAACACTGTGTTTTATTAGTATTTCAGTATTTATTATTGCTATTATCTAATACCACATTATCATAAATGACAGTCCGTTGAATTAACATTTAGCGGTATCAGCTCGTCCTGCGGTGTGTTAATGAACCTGGCACCGTGTGATATTCCAGCATGCATAACCATAAACTGCAGATTATATTGCATGGCCTATCAGCGAGCCGAGTAACATAGCTTTTGCACCTTTTAAGATGTCATCGCAGATTACCATTAAAGGAGGTTTTTTATTTTATTTTTGTGTGTCCATTGGTCTGACTTAAATGAATACGAACCTCATCAGAAATGCTGACGGTCACCAATTAATCCGATATGTGGTAAGTCGTGTGCCACTGAAGTCAGAAATTTTGAGCGTCAGCACGCATCTTGGGACTTTTTAATGAAAGGAAGTTATCAGACAGCCCTCTCCCCCTCCATTCGGCACTCCGGTACAGATAATCATGATGAGCATTTTGATCAGCGCAAACACTAGCATCTTGGCAGGGGTTAAAAGGGGATCTCGGAGTCTGATTCATAGCCATCCCCGAGACGCTAAAAAGCTGAACCGCTTCTGCCTCCCCACAGAATATCGGAAAGAAGATGACGTGCCAGGAATTCATCAATAACCTTGACAGCTTGAACAGTGGGCAGGATTTCCCCAAGGAGCTGCTGAAGGTGAGTTTCGAGGCCGCGCTCAGGGGACTGGTCAGTCATCTCTCTTGGAACCGCTGGTCTGGGCCTGTTTCCAGTCCAGATTGATGTAACCCAAGCGCGGTTCTGATGGTTGGAGAGGAGTGAAGACAAGGGTAGAGTTGTCCATGGCCAGCCAGTTGAAAGGAGCACCTATAGCATTACCAAACTATTTTAGTCCTCTATTCAAAAGACAATGCTATCTCTCAGGCAGGGGGAAGTTGACTTATCTTTGCTAATCAGCTTACATTAACCTGATATTTGTACACCTGATATTGTGTATGGCTTGTAACTGAAGTACATAAAGTTTCTACCCATATATTAATTAGTGGTGGCAGTTAGGAAAGGAGTTTAGACCTGTTGGGAATGACCTGTAGAGGGCAGCACTCTATGAAGATGACAAAAAATTGTGGTTCATCGCTAATATTATGCATCCGTGCCTGTAATCAATGGTGCTGTACCCTTTTAACATTACTTTCAAGGTAATAAACTTCTGGGTGTCAGATATGTCACTACTTTCATGCTCAGCTATGACTATAACTGTAAAATTTATTGTTGAAATGCTGTACATTGCTAACTGTTATATCAATCACCTGAAGCATATTTGACATGAAACATGTTTTATGAATGTTTATGAGTATTTTGGGGTGAATCTGTGGCCTGTATTGTCACCTTACGTCTCTTGGGAGTTTTGCGCCAGCTCTTTATGTGGAGTTTTAGTGTTTCCCAATGCTGCTGATTATAAATTGACGTGTGTGTGTGTGTGTGTGTGTGTGTGTGGTGCCTTTCTAGCAATGTTTACCTCACCCTGAGCCCCACTGTGTGCCTCCTGTGATAGGCTCCAAGCAACTGTCACCCTAATCGGGAACGGTGTGTAGCTCAGTGGGTTAGCGGATCTGTGCCCATGTTCAGAAGGTCATGGGTTCAAATTCCACAGCCGGCAGAACAGTCATGTTATCGTTGGACGGATGCTGGCGGCCTCATGCTCTGATTTCAAGATCTCCTCATTTGTATGTTGCTTTGGGAAGAAGCGACTGCTAAATAAATATATAAATGTATAATTAGATAAGTAGCTGTTGAAAATGGGTGCACTGGTGGATGCTGTCAGACGTTACCCTTTCAGAGATGGATTTTTCCTACTCAGGAAAAGGGTAATCGGTAACGTTCAGGAAACTGTGCACAAGCTGAGCATTGTCACTATAAAGCAGATAGCCTGTTTTAAACCAGGGGGACTATTTGTTCTAATCTAGAGGAGAGGTCAGAGGTCACCTCTGCTGAACCAGAACACGGCCCAGCTAGCGTGTATACGAAAGAGTGGCCGTTCGGCAGACATAAATAATGAAATGAAGGCAGCTCCCCTCCTCCTGTCTAATAAAATGAACACACCTCACGCCCACAGCAAATTCTCGCAGCGACAGGAGCCTGGCAGCGGCGCCGCTTGGCAGACGTGGCGGCCAAATGGCGGGCGTGACGGAGCTGGCTGGGAAGGCGAAATGTATCCAGTGTGCCGGGCCGCGTGAGCCGCGATCCTCAGGAGCGTTTCATTACGGTCGCACTACGTGGTGACCTTAGGCAGGACGTGGCCGCGCACATTCTCACTGCACATACAAGACATTTGCTTTTATCTTATGGCTTTTTAGCCTTGCGCCCCCATCAGCTTGATTTTATTTATTAATTACATTGTGGGAGATTTCGCTTTGTTATTCAGTGGCACGACATTGTTAAAAATCTGCCATTTCAGAATGAATAATAACATATAAATGTTCCATGTGGAACTGGATAAAAAGGCACGGATTGGTTTGCGCTTTAGGTGAATGTCCGGTCATAGATAACTGGCTGTACAAGGTTAAGTGCTTTGAGAATAACAACTTGTACCTCCTATTTTCTGCAAACAGAGCAGCAGTTTGGCCTTGGTGATATACTGATAGACGACGCTGTTCTTTTAAATGCTCCATGGCTTGCTGGTGCTGGAGGAGAAGCTGATGCCATTACGAGGGAAGCTAGGAGACCCTTTGGGGGTCCTGTCTGTGCCCCTAACTCTGCTCTTTCCTTCATTCTGGGCTGAAAAGGCTGTGGGGGTGGGGGGGCTGTGCTGTTTTGTTATGGATTTCATGATAAAAGGATGCAGAAATGCTTTAAGAAGCTGAATGCTGGCTTACAGTAGACTGCCAGGGAAATATATGGCAGATGTTGATACCGAGGTCAGAAAAAGGTAACGGTTTGCGGAAATCTTTTTTTCTTATCGACTTTAAATTAGAAAATGACACTTGTTTACTGTCATTAATGTACATTGCTTTCTTGCAAATTTAATTTTCAACCTTTTTATTTTTTTCCCCCTCTTGTGACATATGTTGACTGTCAGCCAGTGATTTGTCTGTTCGCAGAAATGCATCGTTATGCTTCGTTAAATGTCCCAAGGTGACCCAGCTGCATCGCTTCTTGGTCAGACACGCGTGGTTTGCGCCGTGGTCAGACGAGCTGTTGCCTTTGATGTAGGGGCCCCTGCACAGGTGTCGCCGTGCCTGGGGGCTCTGGAACCCCTCCTGTTTCATCTCTCGTGGTGCAGGTGTTTGCTCACGCCCTGATGTCAGAGTTTCCTGTCTCTGGGCATTATCACGGTAACATCGGGCTGCTGAAAATAGACCCATGATGCAGCTACCATGATCGCGGGAGTTAAAATCCACGTGTGTGGTGTCCACTATCTCAAAGGGATGCTACATTTTGGCGGGGTGGGGGGGGCTCCGCAAAGTCTGTAACTACAGATAGCTAGTAAAATGTCTTTGCCCAATAACCCTCTCGGCACTTCTTTGAGCCGGCCTGCCGATACCGACAGTGCGTGCTCAGCGGTTTGTCCGTGGTGGCGTGATGGATTGCGTCTTCCTCCTCCCATCTCATTAATTAATGCAAGGACTGGAGGATGTGGCCTCCACCAGCTCGCCATCCTTAATGGACTAAGGTGAGAAATGGTGTCTCTGGTTCTTTGGTCCCCTAAAACCCGCAGTCATGTCTGTAATTAGCAGCTTGAGCTATACTTCCGCCGTATGCGTCGTTCCTGCCGTACGGCTCTGTTGTTCCCCACCCGAGGCATATTGAGATCCCCTGATGAATGGTGACTCAGTGGCCACCATGGATTTTCCTTCTGGACCTGAGTGACGGTCATGAGCAACAGTTACCAGTGGGAATCACAAAATCAAAGGGGATCAACCGTGATCCCAAAGACAAACAGTTCGAAGAGCCAAGGACGATATCCAACGATGACTACTGGTATTGCTGAGCATTAGAGTTGCTTTGAAAAACGCATTGTAGATGTTTGTTTGAATCTCTAAAATTTCTAGCTCGTATTGATGTGAAATGTAGTTTTTGCTTTTGTCACACAAAGGTGTTCACGTGGCTGCTCAGGAGACGTCCCTCACGCTGTTAGCAGATGTATGGGGTCTGCTGTTACAGTCACAGAATATCCCAGCGATTAGTTATTAAGCCATCCCAGCGTGTAGCTTATGCTCTCCATGGATGTAATTGTCTGTATAATCCAGAGGTTAGTGCATATTTGATTCCTTGCCACAATTTATTGTTCTCTTTAGCATGTGTATTATTGCAACAGCCATTCATTTCCCATAGAATAACATGATTTATCCTCAGCTTGGCAAATTAACACCAAAACCCACTGCTCTATACTGCGTTGTATTATTCTTGCACATATTCCTGTCCGCTTTGTGGATTGCTGCTACACAATATACTCAGCATCGCTGATTATTGCAGTTTTATTTAGTAAATCTCTAAACACTCATTTTAATTATGGAGTGCATTCAGTAGCTACCTACCAAAATAAGTTTCATTAAGGTTGTGTTTTTGTTTTTGTTGTTTTTGGTAGCTATTGGTGTCTATAAATTGGTTATAATCAAACACTCTACACAGCTATATCAAAATTTCCAGAGCATCTAGTCTTTTTTTCCTTTCAATCTTTCTAATTATATACTTGCAGAATTCTGAATTTTACGTAAAGAATTTTGTATCGAGAATCAAAAATGTTCTGTAAAAACAGTCCAAACATGCACTGATTGTACAGAATACTTGAGCTACCCAGTCACTACTGTACATTACTATACTGTATCTATGCAGCATGATATTCTTAGTAATAAATGCGTATTTTAAGCATTGAACATCAATTCTGACTGATTCTTCAATTTTGAGTTCATTGTTTGGGCTAAAATTCCTTGTGCCCTGAAATTGAAGCCAAACTCCGATTTTGTCCATTACACTTGAAGTCTGTGTTGGCTGATGTCCTTCTGAGTCTTTGCTGTGTGGATTTAGATCGCTGTGGTGTTCACATCTCCCTAGAGCTAGCTACTCTGTGAGAGGAGAGCTCCCTGGGGTTGCTTGCATCGTACTGAGTGTCGACTGGTGGGAAAAAACTGAAGGGAGTCAGAGGTTTGGTGGAATTGCTCTCTGTCAATGTTTCGTATAGCATTGAACCGGCCGTTATGCTCTGCCCCCCTAGTTGCCTAGTATATGTGTCAGCTATCTTGTTTATTTCTGAGCAGTTACTACGGAATTCCGTGCAATACTTTCTCAGACATTCTTTCCACTGTTGCTGTTTATTGTTCATTATTTATTGTTACTTTATTGATGTTTACTTGTTTTTGCTGTCTAAATGACCATGTGCTACATAAACTCCAGCAGTCTCCCTCGAGATGAGCAAAGTATCCATCCATCCATCCCCCTGACGTTTCAAAGGGACAGGGACACAAATGTTGCTCCCTGGACAGGCAGCAGGCAAATGCTAAAAGCCTGTTATTTTCCCAGATACCCTCAATTTCACCTGATCACACCCTCACAGTGACTGGTGTAAGTGATGTTACATTATTAACATTATTAACGTACTGCATCTTGTTTTTAGAAGTGAAATACAGGTTGTCGGGAAAGTCGATTTACGTTTCAGTTTGAATCGCTCCATCCTGGATGCTCATGAGAGTGACCAAGCGAACAGGGCAGTTTATTTAAATTTCATGAGGCTCTCATAGACATGGTTGCTCCTGTCGTGCTCTTTTGTCCAAAGCTTTACTCTCATTAAGCATCGTCCAATATCAAAATACGCATGCAAGTGAATTTTCAAAGTAGTACGTTTCCTTTGAAGGACCAACTCGCATTGAGGTGGCTTTTGTGAGCGCTTTTCGGCAGCCAGCTTTCAGTTTTATTTATTTATCTCCCCTGCTTCTGTCCCCGGCCCGCCCCCGCCCGCGCGTGCGG
>JAAGVU020000113.1:1264170-1279291 GCA_011763525.2 Mormyrus iriodes
ATCGGGACGCATGGCAGCCTGCGAACTGCTGGAGAGTAACCTCATAATTCAGCAGCATAAGCCAAGCAAATGGGGCTTTACTTAAATGCTGTGCCCAGCTCCATTTATGCCTAGATTTTGTTTTTTTAATATATAGGTTCTGTGAAGTAAAAAGCCCAGATTCAAAACGCTGATGTAATCGCGTTAATTTGATATCTGATTTAGGAACAGTTGCTTGTTTTCATTGTCTCCTGCCATACTGACTCCCTCTCTGTTTTTTTTTAAATTTTATTGCAAATGTAATGGAAGTCAATGCACGCTCCCCCCCCATCTCCCCTGATATTTACAGAGACTAAGATAAACAGCCACCTGTGTTGTCTGGGAATTAGTTTGGGTGTTCAGATCCAAACAGGTTGGCTGTCAAGTGTGACACGGGGGGGGCGGTACCGATCCATGGCTCCCAAGATCATGTGACCAAAAGAGCTGCCGCCCCCAGCTGCACTGCTAATGAATGGACAGGAGAGCCCCAGGGGCCCAGGGTGGCGGGCCCCCTCTGTTAAATGCCCTGCAGCTTGACAATGTAGCCATGTAGGGCATGGCTTGGCTCCACCCACTTTTTTAGGCATGGATAGTTAGTGTTGCGGGATCTTATTGCTGAGTTGAACCGTCCGTTTTCATGGGGTCCCGGGACGCAGAGCCCCATCCCTTGAAACGAGTACTGTTCACATTTCTGGGGGGAACCGTGGGCAGTCAGAGCGCCGTAATAGCAAGTCCTCGCTCTTCGATGATGCCATTAGGTTGTTTAAAAGTGGTATTTTGATTTATAATTTCCACTTTCATTGTTTTTTTCCTGTTATGAGTTAATCTGATATGCCGAAATCACTGGTGCCCAATTGGCTCGCAATGCCAGCTTTTACAGAGGCTGGACAACTTTTATGCTACTTTCTGCACTAAAGCAAAACAAACTGCAAATTAATCCCTCAATGATGTCTCTCATTAAACACCGTACTCTCCATAAAAGCTCTCCGACCCAGCCGTCCTGCTTTCTTGGCGTTACAGGAAGCGGACAGTTACTCCAGACCTCTTTCCTGGCGGTTGCCGGCCACAATAAGGCATTTTCCAAACCTAGGAGAGGGAGTAGATTCAGTACAGGCAGCTAGTCGCTGGAATCAGCTGTGATGTCATCCACGGGGTCCAGGGCACCTGGATGGATCATCCTCATTATTCTGCAAATGGCCTCATTACAAGTTACATACGTTTCTTTTTGTCTAATGTGGTTCATCGTTGACCTGCATGCCGGTTGCCGTCCAGTCTTCAGCTCACCTTCAGCACCGATGTCCACAACGCAGCCTCCTGACCTTTGAAAATGGGAGAGCTGTGAATGCTGCAGCTTTGTAATCAGACACTGCCCTCGGCGATGCCCGTGGTGACATTTTCTATTTTGATCTTGTGTGCCTAACAGCTGTTTTAAGCACCTTAGAGTTTATATGCCGACACAGTAAGCGATGGAGATTATAACAACAGTTTGGGGGGTGGGTGATGTTTAGGTTTCTCTTTGAGGGGAGTGAACCCCAGAGCCTTGCAAATGCACTTAAATACATCCCTACCCATGTAAATAAATGATTAAGTTGATGAGAGATATGTTATTCACGTTTTGGAAGAGTCCTGACGGTATACTCAGAGTAGACATGTTGATAATTAAAAGTTCTTTAGCGACATGGGCTTATTGATAGGCACAGCTGTGAGGCGTGTTCTGGAAGCGAGCTTTTCGAATCCAGGAGTACAATGCGGCGGGGAGGGGGGGGGGTTGTGTGCGCAGTCCGCCCCCCTGCATGTTTGTGTAACAGGCTCCCTCTGTTTGTGTGACAGATCCCACGAAGGCTGTTTTTTAATTAAAGATAGTGGGAGCACCCGGTGTCGAAAAGCGAAGCTCTAATTGTCTTTTTGTTTTCAATTACCGCTGGTCGCCGAATGCAAATAGATGTCCCTGAGTTTGCTGACGGGGATGTTGTCAGGCAGCGAGGAGCTCGTTTGAGGGGGTAAACTCTCTGTGCCGTGCTTTCCACTTGAAGGTTTGGGAAAAAAAACTAAAGTATGAGCCTTGCCATACATCCTGTGTAATAACTGGTATGGAGTATAATTCAGATGTTCCCATTCACCATTGTGATTGGTATTGCTGTTGTTATTGACATAAAGCTATGATGGATAGGACAGGGTTACCATCCCAGAACCCCCATTCTTTACAGAACACAAATGTGTGAAAAAGGCAACCTGGTTTTTTGAAAAATGCTACTTGGACCAAAAAAAAAGTAGTTTGTGTAGGAGTTCATTCTGTCCCTTTTTTGTAAAATCACAGCTGTGAAAAGATAAACACGGGTCAATAGTTTAATTAAAATTAATTTGAGAGTGCTTTAGGCATAGTGAAAATTATGGGGTTTTTTTTGTGGATTTTTGTGCAACGGGAGATGCTCACCAGCATGACACCGTTACACATCATATTTTTCGCTCTAACATCTTCTTACGATGCTGGGACACCAACGAATGGTAGCTAACCAGCCAGCAGCGGCACGCAAAGGCCAGCCATCAATCACACCGGGGGGGCTCCTGTCAGCTCTGGGGTTCCCTATGCAGATCGGCGGTCGATCGCTAACTGCTTCATAACCAGACCGTTTACTAACATCTCCTCGGTGCCTCTTTCTGAATAGATATCATGTGAATGTCTTACTCAATGCATGAAACACTATCCACTCCGTTTTTTTTACGGCACTCATTTTTAATGCATGAAAATGAGTCGTCAGTTAATGAGTTTTCTTATTTACTAGACAAGGCTGTATTAGTGTTGGTGTTATTGCACAGTTATTGTTTGAGGAAAAGGAAATATTGTGCAAATGTTTTTTTTTTCTTTCCCAGTAAATAGTCCTTGCAGTGGTGTGTGTACCTGTGTGTACGTGTGTGTACGTGTGTGTGTGTAAATATATAAACATTATGGTGACCAAATATCTCCACAATGTGATAAAAAAAACAACTTATTTTGACCTTTTGGGGACATTTTTGTGGTCCCCACAATGGGGAACTCAGTTTTATAAAAATCTGTGAATGGAAACTAAGTGGGCCGGCATGCTTTGACAAATAACACACGCTCACTTGATTTCTGCAAAGGCGCATCATTTTTGTTACTTTGAAATAAAGCCAATATTTTGAAAATTGAAGGCATTGAAAGATGATGAATTCGACTCTGACTTCAGCTTAATGTCCATTTGTCAGACAACTCCATCAATATGAATTTGCGTAGCATCGCTCGTATATCTGCCTCCAGTGTTTTATTAACTTTGAATAGATAGTTTTGTCTTCTGTTCAAAATCTGCCACCTTTACCGAATGCTAGGGAAGTAGGACTGTCAGGGAAGTAGTTCTTCCACCAACTTCTGCATTGTGATGAGGGAAGGATGAAACTGACTTATAGTGGCCCTGGAAACCGAGGCCCCAGCCGCGTGCAGATGGCAGGCGGTATGTGAGGCCAGGCCGGGTGCCCCTTCACCCAGGGGCGAGCTTATCACCCGTCTCTCTAACAACCTATGCCAGCTTTCCACCAAGGGTTCGCTTTTTAATTTAGTCACAGTGGCTTAAATCTCATCTTTAAGGCCATGCAGCCACACCCCCGCGTTCGCCCACATTATGGGACGGCCTATGGGATAGCAATAGATCACTTAAGACAATAAAACAGCATGTGTTGCCTGAAATAAGAGATCAGGATCTTTATTGGCCAAATGCAACAGGTGCATTGGAATGCTTAGTCATTCAGCGACATTCAGTTGCAAGGAGACTAAAGGCAGTACAAAACCAATATGGGACCGTGTAAAGGAATCCTGGCAGTGCAGAACCAATATGGGACAGTGCAAAGGAATCCTGGCAGTGCAGAACCAATATGGGACAGTGCAAAAACTAAATAAATGCTCCTAAAGTGCAGTAACAATTTCTAGTAATTTTTATATTCTATTACTTAGTTCATGTCTTAACTTAGCAGAACTTACAGTTTCAGTAATGTATACGGAAGGATACTGTACTGTAGGAAAACTCATAGGCAAGGCCAACAACCTGACCCCAGCTCAGAGCTGCCCGCTGTGCTGCTGGTCGCATATCACACGTCTGCAGCGATTCCTGTGGGGGGCTGACCGTGTGAGCTTGGTGATTTTGAGGAGGGGGTTGGGCAGGGACGCACCCCCAATGCGGCCGTTAATCTGATTGATTTAGCTATATATTTAGCAGCATTATGTCTCTGCCACGTCCCACGAATGCCCGCCATGCATCTTTCCGTGGCCTCCACCTCCGGCTTCCAGGAAGCCTGGAACAGGTCACCTTCATGCTTTCAGGGCCGTGTGCATGTGACATCCCCGGGCAGCACCGACCCCGCACTTTAAATGGGCCACTTTGGCGGGGTGTGCCTGCATACTGGAGTGAGACAGGCCCATGACATGCTCCTATTCCTGCATGGCTCCTGAGTCAGCTCCCGCACTGGATCGTCTCCTCACTGCGATTTCATACATTTTATGTATTCAGGTCAATCTGCAGTCCTGGTTCGAGCATTTTGTCACCCATGTGTGTTGTAGGCTCAGAGCTTCATTGTTATCTGTCAGCTAATTCGCTAAGATCTTGCACTCCACTTCAGTCGCTTCCCCAGTGCAGGGGTGCTTGGGAAACGTAGTCCAACAGATTTTGGAAAAAGCATTTTAAACTGGTCACCACCTGAAAGCGAGCTGGCAGGAAACCTGGTTTACCGTTATAGCACAGGTAATTATCTCAATGATCCGGCTGGGCGCTGAGGTGTAGAGAGCCCCACTGTGTCATGTGGCTTTTCAACACCCCCCCTGCCAGTGAACAAACTCAGGCACCCATATGACTATTGAAACGCCTGTTATTCTCAGCTGCGCATTTCCGTTGGCGCCCAATGCTTGTTTTTGAGGCTATGGCTGTACAGCTAAATTCATCAAGCTTGATGCATTTATTATGCGCAGGTGAAACATATTAGGAACAAGGAAGAGGGAGGGGGGATGTAGCTCAACCCCCACAGTGTTCACCCTGACCTCTTCCTGTGCATAGCCGTCTGGTGTGTCGACATTCACCACGATGATCGTCACTGTGGCACTAAGAACGTATCCCCTGTTTACCCCGAACCCCAGAACAAGGTTTCCTATGGAGTCATAAACTGCAAATGGCCTAATTTAACGATGCAGTTAATTGCACGCCGCTGTTCTGTTGTCATAATTAGGAGAAACTAATGAAGAGCCAATCAAACCACCTTAGATAATTAGTGCCCCTAATTACATGAGTTAAAATGAACCGTTTTGTAGCATTAGCTTGAACTGGGAGTGCAATTCCTACATTGAACATGTAGATTTTATTGATGGGCAGCTTGAAACACCACCTGTCTGTTACTGTCATGTTGTGCCTGTTTATAAGGACATTGGGAAAACAGGGCTGATTCTGCTGTGTGTTTTGATGGTGCTGTAGTGATGCTAGCTAGCATGTACTCATTTTATTATAACAATATTACATGGTGAGTCAGTCCTGGATAAGCAGTGATGGAGCGTGGATGATGATAAGACTATAATAAAGTAATTCTGGTATTGCTAGCACCGAAGTAAGATGAAAGAATTCTTATAGCCTATATAGACTACAATTTTATAAGGTAAGATAAGATGGAACTTTATTGATTCCTGCGAGGGGAAATTTCTTTGTCCAGCATCACAGAAAGAAATACTACGAAGTATAAACATAAGGAAAATCTGTAATAAAAGAAGCATGAGAGTAATAAGTTGTATATACCTTATATTAGGGCTGCCGCGATTAGTCGACATCAATATTTTAAATCGACCCATCTTTTTTTTTTTCATTATAAAATTACTCTAATGATTTCTAAAATGCTTCAATTCACTATAACAAATGTTTACCTATAATATCACTATGTAATTATGGGAGTAGTTCAAATTGTAACGAAACGAAAAGGTGATTTCACACTGTGCAAAGTGCGATGGCATACCATAGCGTAACTAGCGCTATGCAGGAGCACCTGAAGAGGAAACGCACAGGAGCTATTCTGGACGATGGACCGCCAGAGTAGGCAAAACCACCTTAAGTGCTGTCTGCTCATGTTTATTAAATTAGCATTAGAACGGAGAGCCTTTTAATAACTTTTGTCCTTGTAGCTACTAAATACACCCATTATTAAAGCCATAAAGTTATCTGCATGCTACATTAGAATCTTCATTGAAGAATCGTTTCTGAAAATTTTAAGACTAAAATCTGGGCTTATTCTATGTCGATTTACGTTAATCAATGGATTGTGTGCGTCTGTGCACGTTGGACATGTTGGGACCAGTGTCGTTATCGTAAACTAAAACTGAAATGAAAAGGGACACTTAATAAAAGAAGTTAATTCGTGAACTGAAATAAAAATTAAAACCATATTTACAAAAAAAAAAAGAAACACGTGTCGGACTTTAATCTGCAAAAAGTACCGCCACAACACCATCTTTTTAGCTTGTTTAACCACAGTAACTCCTCTATTAAAAGATGTTGTGGCTGCTGATCTGCTGATCTGTCCCTTCCTTTATCGCGACTTCAGTGCTTATCGCTTGTGTCGCATGTCTCGTGCTCCGCTAACCGAATTTATTAAGCATGAGGATACGACAAATATATATGGTTAACTAACTTTTGGGCATCACAATACGCATGTCATTAATATTTTTAGGCATACTGCTAATCTGCTTGTCGAATTGTGGGCGAAAATAATGTGCACATAGTGCCGAAAATCCAGAAAATGTACATCATCTAAAGCCCTGCAATGCCATACAGTTTATTGTTGTCAAAATATAATTTAAATTAAACGGTTGATTTTCTTAAGTAAAATTAATCGTTTAGGTTAATCGACCAATCGATAAACTAGTCGGTAGATTAATCTATAGAAAAATAGTCGTTAGTGGCAGCCTTACCTATTAATACATTTTTTGTGGGATAATTCTTAAATTGTGAAAGCATGAGTGTTAAATATAAATTGACTAAATCAAGGTTAAACGCACCTTTCTAATTGTGGTAATATGGTAATTCCCCACTTCCCCACCGCACGCCCATTCTTCACATTGAAGGAGATGGTTAGCCAAAGCGACAAGGTTCCGTTGTCTTTTAGGTCGGACATTTACAGGTGATATGGTAGGGTGTAGTTGTGGCGTAGCCTACCTCTATTTCACCATCTCTGTCGATATTATACTACAATATGTGTGTATTTTTAGACGCTGAACTTCATTTGTTAATTTGCCGTGTACTGTTCCTGCATTTTGTTCATAATTAGTAATCATATAAATCCCTCGTTATGAAAATTTGTATGCACATCGCTCTTAAAAATAAGGTTAGGATAAGTTACACCAGCAAATAACATTGGCCTCTAACCACTTGCTCTAGCTACAATCAACATCTAGCCACTAAAAATCCGCTGATGTTTATTCTGTTGATGATGCAGTATGATCTATGTTGTAACAGGTGGCGATGTAATTGGTCGCACTGTGTTACTTTAATTTTACCTGTTTCGTTTGTTTACTGGCTTATTGAACGTGAGCGCGGTTGCAGCGCTTTGGTTTACCGGTAACCAGCTTTAACACTTCGTGTACGACAAGGAAAGGAGGAAAGGGTTAAGCCTAAAACCGCAACAGCCTCGGCGGCACCCCGACGACCCACGGGCCGCATCGGGACACAGGAACAAAGCGCGGCGTGCCGAAAGCCGAACGCCGGGCGCCGTGCCACCGCGCTCACGCCGATTCCCAGAGATATAAAGGCTTCTCCGGCACGCTGTCGGCATAATTCATGTGCTCGATTATCTGTGTTTTTTTAAGTCTTTATCCGTACATAAACATTCATTTGGTTAATATTTTACTTGTACGTATAATTTTCGGAGCAGACGCTCCAATGCAGAGCCTCTTATACGGCTCGCTATTTCCTTCACGGTTTATCCGCCCCTCCCTACCCGCCGCGCCTCGACTCGCCGGCCGCCCGGCAAATATTTTCTAACACGGATCAAGCGCTTTATTCGTGGAAACTGAAATCGGTAGCTGGTACCGTCGAAAATAAAACACTTCCCTGATTTTGAATCTAGTTATTTATTTCTTGTACTAGTTAGTTCTTGGATGGGTAGTATGATTTAAAAGAAACTTTTTATTTATTATAAGAATTTATCCCCCACATTTAGGTCAGGCTGGATAATGGATAATCTCATACTATTAAGTATTTCAACTGTCTCTAATGATATTCACGAATGTCTTCCATTCGTTATGTGTTGATTACATCTTGTTGAAGTAGTTTATAATAGTAAATGGAAACATACCGTTCAGTGTATGTTTTTTCATAGTAAAAGTGGCTTTTAAATAAACACTGAACTCTAACGGCAACTTCAAAGTCGTACATGCTGAGCGTTCAGCACCTGTTGAAGCCTTTTATTTTATACATCACTATTGTTGCGAAGCTGCACGCTGCCTTTGACCTGTTGTTTTGCAGGTAGGGTTTGAAGAGAATAAGCGCCATTCTCAGATGGTTAGCTAGGGATTCGCGCGAGGGTGTCTTATTTGTACTGCAGAGTGTTTTCGGGTAGATGGATAATTACTGCCTTTTGAATTCCGGTTCCCCCCAGTGCATCAGCTTTGACATTTTGTGCTGTACGGCTGGTTCTTCCTCAGATAATTGTGCAGCATTTGATAGAATTTAATGGGCTCCAGTGTGATAGTTATCTAACTGTATTGGTCTCTCCGCAAGCATTCTATCAGCATGACGTTTTTATCAATCTCTATAACAGAAATTTAAATAATTTTCCCTTATGTTTTAATAGATACATATCACGGATGATGCCATATTAACATGTTCATCCATCCATTCAGTCACCTATCATCTAGCTCCTCATCCTGGTTATGGTTGCTGAGGGGTTTGGAGCCTATCCCAGACAACACAGGGTTGGGTCACACCCAGGACAATTCTGTCATATGTTAATTCCTAAATGTATTACCTGTGGGAGGTTTTTTTTAATGTATGCAAACCTAATTTCTGTAAATCCCTGTCACATTTTCAAATGATTATGAGTTTCTCTGTGTTGATTCGTTTCAACAAAAAAGGTCGCCATAATATGAACAAACAGATTTCCCGCAATGCCTTTCGCCATGAACCCATTTCGGAGATTGTGTGAGCCGTAAAATGGCAATTATGTGCATGGAATATAGGCAGTGATTATTGGCAGATGAAGTAATATTTCACCCGTCAGCACACATTTATGGCCACGCTGCCGGGTCATGGGTTCGGGCTTTCAGAGAAGACCTCCGTCTGTCTGTGTGAACTGATCGCAGCCGTGGTGCATCTGTCAGAATATGCATTTACTGGGGGAAAAAAAAGGCCTGAGAAAGGGTGAGATGAAAGCGTGTGGAGATGCTAAATTAGCGTAGCAGCTCACATTAAAGGAATGTGAGTGTTGCACCTGCAGGTTCTGAAGGAGGTGGAAAGACCATGGTGGAGAAGCTGACACCAGATGGTGTCAATTATTATAGGGACCAGCCGGTGCAGGACCAACCTGTATGTTCTGGGTTTTGTTGTTGCAGAAATTGCCATGAAAGTGAATGAATAGTAGGGTATGTCTCCCCCGCTGGACCAGTCAGACCAGATCTGATATGTTTTGATGCGTGCTTACCGGTTCTCAGGTATCTACGTAGTTACCAAGCCGTAAGCTATGATCCTGTGATTATATATTAAAAAGAAATCTGTTCTTCACTAATGACTATTGTTTTGCCCCCCATATCTCACGTTCTCACTTTATCTCCCTGCATGTAGGTATTAATATCTCATTTTGCAACTCAATAATCCCCTAATGGCCGCTTCGTTGCGTTCGTTCTCTCAGGGGAGCTGTTATGCCGGCATGTTCGTTAGTCAAGGCCCATCTGTTAAGTGGCCGATGTTGGGGTCCTCTTGGCCCCACCAGTGTCAGGGTGCCCTCTGCCGTGGCATAGCTGCACCATCGCCAGGTCCATCGCTAACCCTAATCCTCCCTGCCAATCTCCACTTGTTTGCATTAATGGCCATAAAGGGGTGAAATGAGGTTTGATGCTCAACCAGTGTTTTGGGATGTTACAGCCATAAGCAGCATGACCTTTATTGAGCACAGAGAGTCTGTAAGCAGGCAGGTTGTTAAAAATGCCTGCAAGCACGTCCACAAGGCAATGTCATGGATGGATGGATGGACCTACATCTTGTAAACTTTTAACCGGGGTCAGGTTTGCGGTGATTGTAGGTATTTTTAGCATTTATAATATAAATGTGCAACCATCACAGACCCTCACACCTGCACTGTGTGTATGGATCTGCATGTTCTTCCAGTGTAACGTGGGTTTCCTCTGGGTATTCCTGTATCCTCCCACAGTCCAATGCCATGTGGGTAATTGGCACCTTTAAATTGCCCATAGTGTGTGAATGTGTGTATCCTGTGAGGGATTGGAATCCTTTCCAGGCTGTATCTCTGCCTTGTGCCCTGTGCTGCCCGGGACACCCCTGTGGAATATGGATGAGATAATTATGAATGATCCCTGTGACCCTGTATTGGATAAGCAGTTGGAAGATGAATTGGTGGATTATTATTAATTAGAATTTAAACAATGAAATGTTGTATGATTCAGTGCCCGGTTTTATACATTTGGTGCCATTTCTTCTGCCAACACATATCTGCGATGATGGTGGATTTGGGTGATGCCTCTTTGCATTTCGGCTTAACGAAGCAGATAAAATGTGGTACCACTGAGTGCCGTTAACTGCCCCCCGGTGGCACGGCCTAGACTCCTGACCGGGGCCCGTAGCCTAGAGCTCTGCTCCCTTTGAACATAACTGCTGTCAGCGTAACTCCTTAATGAGCAGCGAGTGGACTAGTGGGAACGTGACGTCCTGAAGGGAATTCAGCTTTCCATCTGAATTTCCAACATATCTTTCCAGTATGGTGGAAGATTATATTTGCGTTTTATTTATTTAGCAGATGCTCTTATCATAAGTAAGGAACAGTTGAGAGAGCAGGGTCTAATGGTCCCTGGAGTAGTTAAAGGCTTTGCTCAGGGGTCCAACAGTGACATCACGCTGTCTGCCACAGGTTTTGAAGCTTCGACCTTCCGATTACAGGCACTGTAACCCTAACCCCCAGAGTTGCACACTGCCATGTATGTAAACAAAGATGAAGCAAGCATTTATCATGGATTAGCAGATATAAATTTGGATGCCTTAATCTGCACAAGCAAAGCATCTTGTGACTTCAGTGCTTGAGAGGCTCAGATGAAGGTCTTTGAGCACATTATTCTCTGCGTTCAGTAAGGGAGCGGATGGGGTTGAGGCACGTTATTCCCTGCGTTCAGTAGTGGAGTTCATGGGGTGAGGCAGTGTTGGGTTGACTCTTTCATGGATGACACACACTTCAACACACAACCACCTACCTCCATGTTAAACGAGCAGACCTACAGCCAGCAGAAGGGTGGGCTTTATCTGTGCCTTAAGTGTTGTGTAAGATTTCAAAGAGGAACTTTCTAGTTGGCATGTGCAACCATGTGATTTTTTTTTTGTGTGTTAATTAGTTAATTGTGATTTGGCTATAATTTTCTCTGACCTTTCAGTAAATTAAGGAAAATGTGCCTGTGAATATTGGCAATACTAGTAATATTTTAAATTATATTTAAGAATAACTTCGAAAGATTTTTGACCAGTCAGCGTGACTTTAGAGACCTTGTGTAAAGAACATTAACATGAAATACAACTTGATTTTGTGATTTAAATTAAGAATTGCTGCTCACACACCAGCTGGCTATCAAACAAACCATTTTTGCCCATACAGTTTTCTTGTGATAGGACTTTTAATGGGATGTTATTAAAGTCCTGCTTGGAACAACTGCAAGTCTTATTTTAGTATCCTCCAAATGCCACTGACAAATCGATATCGTTAACGTATCATAATTCTTCTTGTTAAGAATTTCTTCTGGGAGAATTTTAATCAAGGACTTCAGGCTTTTATAAACATAGCTGGTGATATTTACGGTGTGTCTGTCGATATGTCACCTGCAGAATGGAAATCACTTCAGCTTGCTTACAGTCACATTATCCTAGCTGTGAAAAATGACGTGCTGCATAAACATCTTTGCTGTGTGCTGTGTGTTGGTGTGTGGCTAAATGGAGAGTGAAAGTAACCTGGGCCTGTTTCGGCATTTTAGTAATCCGGTGTATAAGAACAGATGCCTCTTGTCAGCTTGCATTGGGACCATTAATTCTGTGCATTGTAAGTATTTCTGACGTGGTCTGGATAATTGCCCGTAGTCTGGATATGAACTACAGCTGCCTTTCAGTAGCTATGAGGTTCCCAGTGTTTTCTGCTAAGCATCATCAGTCGTCCAGTGGCAGAAACTGGCCTGTTTTATGGGCAAGAGCTGAGGAAGAATTGCACTTTATTTGGGTCTTCTTAAACCTTCCAAAAATATACGTAGATTGCTGTTATGTGAAGCTGGACGGGGTACCAATCTGCCAAGGTCAGTTATGCTTCCTGTCGCCATGGTTGGCTCGCCATGGTTACCTCTGGGCGGGCATCTCAACTGGAACTTCACACCCTGCATTTGGCATGCGGTGGCATTCCTGATCCTCAAGGGTAAAGCAAGCTTCCCTGTATGATTAGAAAAATTGCAGTCTTCTAGTAGTTATAAAATGAAAGGTATTACTATTATATCACAGTAGGATTGCCATATGTAAATGACCTTATTTAATAAAATATAAATCAGTGGCGTATCTCCAGTGCTTGACACGTTCCACTGCAAGATGTTGTCAGCTTGTCAGTGTGGCTCTATAGTTACAGCTGGTTGCTAGGAGGTCCCCCCTCCCCCTCCTCTCCCTAGGTTTAGCCTTTAGCATCAGGGCCTGGTTGCAGAAGTCAAACAGGCACAGTGGTTAACGACCGGCTGCTTGCTGCTGCTCTTCGTAATTTATGTAACGCCCAGCATGCAGGGTGTCCCCAGTAGCGTTTTTATCCCCCCACGCATCTTTAGGGAACTAATTGATGTCTGATTTAACATCGGGGGAGGGGTGCTCTGAAAGGTCCCTTGATGACAGACGTCTCATTTTTTCCCCTCATCTTATTTGCCACAGCCTATTCACATAGGCATTATTGTTCATCTTGTAGCCAGGGAAGGACAGCATCTACACTTTTATGTTTGGCGTTTAATTCCAGACCATTCTCTGTCACGACATTCGATTTATTGCTTGTCTAATAAAATCTGGACCTGACGATACTGAGATTTGAGTCCCAGAAAAAGGGATGTCTGCAAGAGCGGTGAATAATTACGTAATACGGTGAGATACTGTGGATTCAGATTATTCAGGCTACCTGTGTGGCTGAAAAATGTTTGACCCCTGATATCTTTTATAGCATTTTATTTTCTCTGTCCATTTTAATACAGAGAGCTGGTCGTTTTTCCATTATTGGAATGTTTATGGAATAAAAACAGACCAGGTAATGGACAATGGCTGTTTTGTTTCTAATTTTTCCTGGTTTTCCCGTTAAAATATGTGTATTCATAGTTTTATTTGTTGTTGTCATTTGGGGGAATATTATCATTCAGTGTAACCGAAGTGGATTGTAAGCACTTTGACACCAAAATGCAGTTGTGGGTATAACAATGGACTCTTTGTGACATCACAAAGCAAACAATTTTCACCGTGACACTCTGTGATTAAATACATCACTGTGTTTTGGTAGATGTGCTGTTGTAATATTTCCCCAACAGCTTCAAACGCTTGTCAAGTAAACTGACCACAGTTAGGTTTTAGGTCATAGAATCTACTGTTCTCTGTTCTTTTTGGGATCATATATAGATTATATGGTCTGTGGTATTTTGTGATTGTTAAGTATCTTTCACCCTGTTTTCATTATTTTCATGAATTGGCGTAGATCATAATGGCTTTATAGATGGATGTTGCATATGGACTGATTTCAGGCTGTTTTTTTTTTTAAGATTTCCAGTATACAAATTTACTGGAACCTGAGATGCAAGCAAGTGAGCCATTTCTATCATTTTCACAAAGCCATAATCAAAACAGCCTGTTGCCTTCTGTTTTGTACATGTATACTAGAGAGATTAAAGCTGGTCTTTAAATGAAATTAATCTGAATGCGTGTAAAATCCTTCGTCGACTTAAATGTAAACAGGAGTAGGCTTTCTTAATGACGCATTTTCATTAATTATCCGTGCCTGTCACGGTCAGCTGGGTCCCACTCAGTGTTTGTAATAATTTAGTCGGCCAGAAATGTTAATATTACACGTTCTGTCACTTGTTGTTGCTAACATACGAAACTTAAATACACAAATCCAAAAAAAACAGATTGGGGTGGGAGGATTATGTCATGTCAGAGAGGCCACTTCTGCTGCCTCTTTGGGGGTGTTTATTAATCCTCCCGTCCCCCTGTTCCCTCCTCTGGGGCTGTGGGTATGGGGCCCTTTCTTTCCGGTTCGCCCACATGGGCATCGAGTAGAAAGGGCCTTGGGTTTGAGGGGCCAGGCGTGGGCCCATCGTCTCTGTCAGCCCCCCGCTGGGCGCTGACCAGCCCCCCCTGCTCCCTCTTCCCGAGGTCCAGGCCCCTCCCTCTGCCCGCTATCTCACTGCAGACATTAATGATCTCCCTGTGTAGCGTCACACGAAGCCTCTACTGTCGCTATTTGGAATATAAATTAATCTGGTTGCGCTATTGGCTTTGCTCAGAGAGGGTGGGTGGGGGGCGTGTTGTTCCATCCCTCGCTCTCTCTCTCCCCGTCCCCCCATCTCTCTCTCTCTCTCTCTCTCTCTCTCTCTCTCTCTGTCTCTGTAACTCACCGTCTCTGACGTCTGGCTTCCCCTGGAACTATCACTCTGAATCAAAACAGTATCGAGGAGATGCAGGAGAAGGCTGCACGACTGCTTTGAAGGCACGGACCCCGTTTGCGACCGCTTCTCTCTCGTCCCCGTCGCCTCCGCAGCAAGTGCCCCCCACCCCCCCCCCCCCCCCCCCCCCCCCCCCCCCCCAAACACCCACACCCAACCACAAACGACGCCCCCCCCCCGACATGCCACCAC
>JAAGVU020000113.1:1279391-1307362 GCA_011763525.2 Mormyrus iriodes
CCCCTTAAGCAACACACACACACACACAAGGCAGTGACAGCGTCCCGTAGTTACCGTGCTACGCGCGTCGGGGCTGCCGCGTGGAAATGATCGGGGTAAACAGCGTCCAAGGGACCAGCAAGGTCCGGATGAGGGCCAGTGGATCCGTCAAGTATGGCAGGGACGAGTCGGTCCGCCGGCAACAGCACCGGTCCAAGTCCCTGAAAGTGTCCAATTCTTCAGAATTCTCATCCGCACAGAAGAAAGACAAGGTAATAAAAATGTGTCTGTAAATGTGTGTTTGTTGCTATTTTAAATGAGTTTGATTCGAAGACGGATTCTATGGTCAGCCAGTGCCGGGGTGTCGAGCTCGTGTTTTGCAAGAGAGAAATCAGTGGTGATCAAGTGAGTGTGCTGGTTAGGGTTAGGGTTAGGGTTAGCGCTCGGGGGCACCTTGCCTGCCCTCGAGATGGACTGCTGGTCCTAACACTGCATTTCCCTGTGATGGAAGTTGTCTCCGCAAAGCACCCTGCCTGTCTGTCTCGTAGGCAAGGCTCCTGCGTAAATAACCACTTGTTAGAATCAGGCGAATTATACTGCCCTGTGTAGGTATCTGTGCCTGCTGACACGCTGCTTTGTTCCCCTCTACCATGGCCGCTTCGACATTTTCACAATTGTTTTGTGCATGGGGGGGGGGGTGTGCACCGTGTGTGTGCGTGTGCATGCGCGCTTTCCTCCCGTCTGTTTTTGTAAGCGGTCTGGACTGGGGTTTCGTTTATTAGCCCCAGCAGGTGCGGATCTGTGCCATCAAACTCACTACTGCCGCCGTCACCTTGCTACCAGCTGTCGATTTTCCTCGCTTGGGGATCCGCCAAGGATTTGGCAGGCTCCTGAAACCCAGGGGTGCCTCAGGGTCAAACTTCACGTTCAAACAAGTATTTAGGACCCTCCCAGCCCACCTCCGGGACCTCCATACGGCTCCTGTCAGACCTGGCAGCGCTGTCTGCAGGCATCTCTCTCGATGTATGGATGTGTACATGCTGCAGTGAATCTGTTTTCATTGCCTGAAAACGAGCCTTTTCTACACTGCCCAGCAGCCTTCATATCTGTCCCTCCCTTTCTCTCTCTCGCTCTCTCTCTCTCTCACTCGCTCTTTCTCTGCACTCCTCTCCTCCCTTCTCTTCTACTCTCTCTCTCTCCCCCTGCAAGGAGAATATCCCGTAACTGTTTTGATGCTCAATCGCAACAGGAATTCTTAAGCCACATATTGGCGTGTGATAGACGAGTGGATGTGTGCGCCTTGAGCGTGTGTGTTGTGAACACGCTCACCGTCCCTACACCCAACACTATGCCGGGCCGTAACGTTATAACCCCCTGGCCGAAATGTGCACCTTGGCGGTGCTCCCATGGCCCTGCTTGCTTGGGATTAGCGGGCTTAGAGATGTGACATTTAGCTCTGTCATGTACTTGAGTGAGTACCATGGCATGAGCTTTCACTGGCACCCAAAGCCTTCCTTTCCCCTCCCTGGCCTTTGCTGGAGTTTTTATGATCGCTGGCCGTACAACAAAATGCACGTGATGTTAAAAATACCACTTTCTTACTGAATACAGGCCCGGTGAGAGACGCAGGCTTAACGTGTTAATGACACAAACTGGGTAAATAACGGCTAGCTTCCCTCGTTTCTGCGCATTGTGTTTCTGGCTGTTTTCTTTCTGCAGAGACGATTGGCTCAGCACACTGTTTACCAATGAGGCGAACAGCGGTGAGGGCCTTGTTGACAGATTTGTGCTGAAGTGTTCAGGATTTCTGTTCCTTCCTTTAGATTTTTCATTTATCTAAGAAATTCAGTTTCAGAAATATTGAGTGCTCATTGAAGTCTTTCTTTTTTTATACTCAATTCTTTGTTAATGTAGAACAATATCATGCTTTTTAGATGATTAGCTACCTCTAATTTGCCTTTCAGACGTCTGGGTGTTAATTTATATGTATTAATTCCAAGGTGCTTTGTTGGACCACTTGATTAGAAGCGTGAGTGTATGGAAAATAATAGGGTGGGCAGTACCGTAGACCCTTTGACCCTGTGCTGGATGGATGGCTGGATGGATGGATGGATGGAACAGGCAGATCATACCAGAGATGTGTTAGATTTAAGATCAAGATCAGGATTTGCTGAAAAACTGCTGAATCACATTTTAGTATGATTCAATTAATGATAATTCAAGAGGAACCATTTTACTTTTTGCTTAGTTTTTTGTTGGATTGTGTTTTAACCTTAACAAACACCCCTGCCAGCTGACTACAATCTATTACAATCTAATTGGTTTGACAACTAACCTTTTAATAAGTCTTGCACTGTGCATGTTTTATTAGTTCTAATCGGTCAGTATCTCTGTCGTTTGGCAATCCATTTTTCTCAGGCTGTGTTGTATAAATCCTGTATACTTAATATTTGACTCTTGGCAGGATTAGTAAATGTTTGTCACTGTGATGCACAACAGTAACCGGACAGTTTTAGTCATGTCTGAGACCTGTTCGATGACTCCTGTGCCGGCTCGAGTGTTGGGGTGGGGCGCTTGGTTGCACTGCTGGAGACAGACATCCTTCAGGCATCTGATGACTCGGCGGGGGGCTTCAGCATAGCAGCGAGCTTGCAGATGCTGTCTGATATAAGCCCCGATGCTGGCTTTGCTCATGGTGTGACCGACGTGTCAGCTGGGGGCGTGTCCTCGTTCAGGGAGCGGTTCTCCCGAGTTATAGACTGTGGATCTGCACCAACGTGTGTAGCAAGTTAATGGTACACCTTGAAAAATATTCCATTGTGTTTAGCTAGTTAGCTAAAATGCCACTGCGTGTAATGGGCAGCCAAAATAAAAGATCTTAAGATGCTCATGGTATTAAAGATCATGATAAATGGCAGCCTCTATACACTGCCATGCCGCTAATGTACCGATGTCTCAAATGCCTGACTTTGCACATTACCAGTGAGGTACAGTATCACTGATAGGGCGCAGACTGTACTTGGTGGCTGTTTCATAAAATGAACCAGCTGTGCCAACAATATTTTGTAGCGTTTATTTAATGTGATGTAATTTCCCACTCAATGGAAATTTCAGGGACAATTCTTGCAATTTACTGTGTAATAAGCACAATATCAGCTAAGAAATGTGTGGTATGTCCTTATTTTGTAGTGTGTTGTGTTCTTCTGGCGAGTAGTTTTCATGTGATATCATTAATGGCAAAAGGCTCTGAGGTGTAGTGTGTGATGAGTCAGTTTGCCTCTCTGCTGAGCAATTTGTCATGTTCACCTGTAGTTTCATGTATTATGTAATCAATCCCCCCCCACCCCTCACTTAACTCCTTCTGTGTTACATGACACTTTACGTCGCTAAGCAAACGGAGCTTTTAACAACCGCTTTAACATGCGTACTTTATAAAATGCATGATGCGTCGCCTGGTAATGGTATGCTATCTCACTCTGAATCCCAACCCATTCGGCAAGTCAGGTCTGTTATGGTTGACGTTCCTTAAGTGCCTGCTCTCTTGTCGGGTGTATCAATCTCTCACTTCTTTGATATTGGGACAAATATGCATTTGGGCTGTCAGTTTCATTTTCATTTAGGAATTATTTATGAATGAGTTGAGTTTTTTTTGTTTATTATGAAATTGATTTATTAACGTATATGGCTGGAAAATGTCGAAGGGTTAAATGGCAGTGTCATCTGGGTTGGCTTAAACCCAGCATGAACTCATAAATAATGAGAGGGGATGCTTAATTAACTCAGAGCCGCGTTGTATTTGTTCAATTCCAAACCTTTCTGAAAGCCATTTAGTAAATGTCTTTGTGGTGCCTTTCGATTTGAAAAATGTCAAACTAATTTGTTGGTAGGAGGTTATGAGAGAGCTGCCCTCCTCGGCTGGGTGAGTGGTTGGAGAAATCAGGAGGCAGCGTTTCAAATCCAAAATAAGAATATTTGCGATCTTAATATGTATTTGATGCTATTTGTTTGTCTTTCTTTTTTTTCAGGCTTTGTACAATTCAATCAAAAATGAAAAACTAGAGTGGGCAATGTAAGTATACTTTTCATTATGCGGTAATTCTGTTGATATTTTTCACTTTGAAGAATATGTTGATGTTCCTGATTGATGTTGTTCTGTCCCTGTAGCGAAATATTAATCTGAATTCCAATCAGTCAGACTGTCACTCTCCGCAAGCGCCTCCTGATATCAAAGAGCCTTTTCTTTTCAGGCCTGTAATATCATCAACATTTCGGAGCATCGGTGCATTTTTGGTGGCTTTTTACCAGATCCTTGCCTGTCACGTGTCCATATTGTCTTCCTGGGACTGAGGCAGTCCTGTTGGTGATGTTTAACTAAATAGTGATCTTTAAAAACTGTGACACATTCCTGTGTTTCCCAAGACCGAGTGAGCAATCAGAGAGGTGCTGGTTTAAGCCTGGCCGACAGTTAGGACGAGATAAGCGTCGAATTAACCTGACAGCCAGCCCACAAACGATCGAGTGATCACGACCGAGGCCGTCTGTCCATTTGCGCCCCTTCCTTCGGTCACTAAGGCCCTCCCCTGGGATGACAAAAGGCTGCCACTGCAGAGTTTTGCAGTTTAAGCTGTAATTAATGTCCGCCTCCTTATGGTCAGCAGCCGTGTTAAAATAACAGGCTCATTGACCCTCCCCGGAGTCGTGTGAATCCAGCCTTGAATACACGGTACCTGTGCCTATGGTGGAAAAGGTGCGTAAACACTGCCACCCGGGGGAAGTGTGTTTACAGATATCCTTACACATCCAGGGAAAAAAAGCGTAACATCTCGCAGGAAGACAGCCTTCGGTAGAGCGACCACCCCTGAGTGCACTGAGCAGAACGTGACGGAAGATGGCACTGATAGCTTTTTAACAAACACCGGCCCACAGTCCTCGCCATCGTTTAGGATTAAAGGCGCACTCTTAATCTTGATGTATGATTGCGCACCAGACAATTTGTATGCGCCGTGCCAACCTAAGGGCAGCAGACCAGGAAATTAAACTTAAGATAAAAATGTTATGAGTGATGTATCACATTTGTGTTTCGTCTCTATTTATGTGAGTACTCTGGGGCCGGGGGGGGCAGGCATTTTTTTCCGTCTTTAAACAGCCAGCAGAATGTGAAAGGGATAATTACAGTGCTCTGGCGGAACCATCATGGCGACACGGCAGCTCCTGACCACCTTGCAGTCAAAATGGCCGCTCAGTTACCATGGCTCTGTTGTTGGCTATTTTGGTTTCTGCCGTTTCTAACGTCGCTGTTGATATTTATATACTTAGACGTGGAGATATCTGGCTATGGAAAGGTTTTGTTTGTTTTTTTTTTTTTTTTTTGTCCCAGGTTTGAAATGAAAACGTGCTGGTACGGCCTGGGCTGGGTAAAACTCGCTGTGCCCGGTGCCCTTACGGGATATTGCACTGATTCGTGGGCTTATGGGTGCAGTTAGGGTTAGGGGTGTGAGAAAAGAGGTCAAAAGGGAACCGACCGTTTCTCCTGCCTCTGAGACGCACTGGACCATTTTAATGGACAGCTCCAATCCTGGAGGCTAGTGAGAAGGTGTTTGAACGAGAAGCCGCTGGGGTGCTACCAGAAGGAGAGATGCGTCTCTTTCACTTTAAAACTAATTGTTAATAAATGACAAATCAGGTTTCCTTTCCCTACATAATGAATAACTACCAGACCATCTCTTTAAAGAAGCAGAGCGGTTTACCTGATGCAATCAAACAGAATCAAAATAACCTGTAGTCTAAAATAATCCATTACTAAGAGTATGGACCTTGTTTGTCCTAGAGGGTAAAAATTCAATTCTGCCTGCTATTTAAAAAAACAATCAATTAATGACGAATGCTATTAACATAGTTAATAGAGCATAATATCAGGAATGCAAATCAACCAAATGAACACCCTGAGAGTAAATATTATTTTTTAGTTTTTGGGATGTCATTGTGTAAAAAGAAATATTCACTGTACATTGTAGTAAATGTATGTGTAATAAAACAAACATTATTTCCATATCACCTCAAATACTGACTAATAGGCAGCACACTGCTCCTTACCTGTAAACATTTTTTCCCGTTACCCGAAACCCCTACCCAGTAGTGTTAGTGCGTACTTAGCATTAGCTAAATGCTGTAAGATCCATATAAATCTACTTATCTTTCATCATATAATTATCCTGGCAATTAGCATGGAAGCTCGTATTTTTAACATTGTAGCGATTTTATCAAGGATTTTTCTTGTTTGCGGTTTATTTTAGAGATTCCAGTTAGCTAATTGCGCATAATGCGACTCAACGTTTCAAAATGTCTTTTGTCGTACACAGAATAATGTTTTGTGTAATTAAGAAATTCATTGTTCATTTTAAGATGCTCGTTAACGTCGAAGCTGTCAGCGGAACAATGCAGAAGGTCAAATTAGCATAATTTATATTGGTAACTCACTAGCTAAATGGCTTTGTTTCAGTCGCGGAGGGAAATGTCAGGCAGCGGCACTAAGCGTATTGCGTTCCCCGCTCTTTTGGAGTTCACTTGTACAGCAGCCTGGAGTGCAGTGGTTAAGTCCCTGCACCTGGGATCATAATGTCACCTGATGCAATCTCAGGGGAGGACTTTCTGTTGGCCCTTCGGAGGAGAAAAAGGAGGTTCACCTGATCACTCCAATTGCAGGAATGAAATGGATTTAAAGGCAAATTGCTGTATTCTCAGAAAATATTGATGTATAAATTGGTTAAACTGAAGGGTGTATGATGTTTTGCTATGGATAAGCATGATATTAAGATGGGCTCTTTTTCACAATAGGACCGCTTATACCATTTTCCATGCGGTACGTCCTCAATATTTTTATGTTTAAATTGCTGTTGTTGCCTAATGAGTTTGTGACGTGCTTCCTGAGCATTGGACAGCTAACCAGGCATGTACCACGAACCGTAACTGATGAAACCACCCCCAAAATGAAGTGTGTTGTTTATCACCGTGCTCCCAGTCTCGTTTCTCATGCCATCGATCTCTCCCAGTGAACGTGATATGAGCTCCATCAGCTGGAGACCCCTAACGCACTCCCTGGCGACAGTGTAAAGCGTGTCACTAATGAAAAGACCCATATGGCTGTGCCACCCCCGCCCCCAACACAGGCAAACATTTGCTGAGAAACGCCCCTGCTTCCTCCACGTCTGTGTGGGAGGATGGATGTGAGGCTCATTTATCTGTCCCGCTGTCTGGGGAAAGGGACATTGCTGTCATTGTGTTGCCTCTGCCGTTAGCATTACGCTAAAAAGCCAAGCGTTTACCCTCTAGGTTAGGGCTGTGTTCCGGCGCTGCGTCCTAGTGGTGATGCTGGGTATTGCCATCACAATCTGTTTCCAAATAAAGAACGAATGAAACGACTCGCAGGCCCTGGGTCCGCAGAGAGGCCCAACACTGTCTTGTGAGTCGATACTCATCGTTTTAATGAGAATTTGTTTGTCCACTGTGTTTTCGGGGGTCGGGGGGGGGGATTCAGGGGTTATATTGATTTATCTTGGTGAAGACGGGTGGTGTTTGATGAAAGCCGGCTGGGCGATAGCGCGAAGTCCTGCTGTGAGGGCAGGGCGGCCGCAAGATCAGCCCCAGCATTCGTGTCGGAAAGATGTCGTCTCCGATCAGTCTGGGGAAAATGACAGGCTGACGCAAATTGAAGCCATCGATTCTGCCTACTCGGGTTTTTTGTGCGTGTGTTTTTCTTGGCGGTTTGTGAACGGGTACAGCGCGCAGGTCCTGAGGACATAGCGGCGGATCTGAGAGGGTACTTCTCTAGGTAAACGCCGGGCCTGGGAAGCACAGAAAGAAACACAAACAACACGAGGATAAAGATGCTCGTTCAGGATGTTTTTGTCTGGAACACTTTGGCAAGATGTCAAAGAGATGAAAATGACTCCAAGCAAAGTAAAAGTTTACAAAAGTGGACACAACAGCGCTGCATCCATCTTACATTTCCTCTTATCCTGAGCCTGGGGCAATCCCAACATGCACTGGGCTAAAGGACACAAATACAACTTTTAATTAACGTACCATATGAAATGTGCAGACATTGATAAATGCATCTTCCAACTGCTGTTCAAGGTTACAGGGACAAACGCTGATGAATTTTAAGAATCAGTTAAGTAACAATTGATACGTTTTAGGCCGTCACATTAGCCTGATGAGTTCATCGGTAAGGCTGTAATGTGGCGCTCTTTGTTTCTCTTTGCCACAAGCAGAGACGGCGACGAGCTGAAGAAGTCATTTTCTGAGCTCGCCGAAAACAAGACAGAAAACGCGAACACGAAGAGCATCAGCAGTGGCAGTAACCCCTTCCTGAGCATCTCGCACGACCCCAACGCAGCTGTCTACAAAACCGGCTTCCTGGGCCGCAAGATCCACGCCGACATGGATGGCAAGAAGAGTGAGTCTGCTCTGCTCCGCTCCCACCAGGCTACCGCTTCTACTCCTCCGTAAAACCATTTAGCGTTTGAGAATAACGCGGTGTCTGATGGCCAGAATGCACTCTGCTTCTGAACCCAACAAACGTATTGCTATTGGGTTAATAAATATATGATTAATGCTAATTTATGCCATAGTAAGGAAATTATTTAGTTTCAAACTCCCATTAAAACAAAATTGCATCAGTAATCTTATGTTCCTGGGTAACCGATGATGTCACAGACAGTAAGTACTATATATTATTGCTTATTTAGCATAATAAATGTGAACGCTAGATTATACACAACATTCCTCCTCGTAATGCCCACTTATGGATCCTGTCCAGCCGAAGTGTTATTTATCATTATGAGGAACACAGTAAGCGTAATACACATTCGCCTGTTTTGTGGGTTCGTTAGCAAGGGAATGCGGACCACCGGGCTGCTGGATATGGCGGGCCGCGTGATGCCACGGTGGCGTGCCGTGACGGGCACTAACGTCCATGACTCTCAGGGGCCATATGCCCCCATCTTCCTGTCAGCTTTTGTATTAAATCACCGCAGAGCCCCCAGGATGGCAAGGAATCTCCATGACCCTCAGAGTCTGGAGAGATGGCACAGCCCAGGGAGGGGCAAATAACAAGGCAGGCAGTTCCTCCCTTTTACTGCCCCTGGGAGCCGCCCGGGGTGTCACAGTTTGGGGCGGCAGTGGATGGGAAGGGAATACATGGAAAAAATGTATCTTTATTAATTGCACATATACCGTCCGCTAATATAAATTTTTTTGTTTATTTCCTAAATTTTCCATAATTGTTTTTCAGGATAGCCTGTTTGTGTACTGCGTATTTTTTGTTTGCACCACGTTTACTTGATTGCATGATGTGTCCTTTCACCTTCCGTTTTGCACAAAATGCATGTTCGTCTGTGCTCTACTGAACGCACAAGAATCATAAGCTAAATCTATTATGAGAATCAGCTGCTAGGCCAGACAGCTAGCCGCAGGCCAGAAGAGGGTCACTTCATGTTATTCTAAGTTGTTACTATGGAACTAAGCACTCCATATGGATCACTAAACAATTAAATTACTCCAGAAATAAAACGGTGCACTAGTTTAAGTAGTGCAGTCATGGTAACTTACTGTTTACCAATCAGGTATGTGGCTGCATCACCATTTTTAATTTTTTTTAAATGTTTTTTATTTTTCCTAAGTGTTTAATTGGAATTGCAATATTAGTATGGCGTATTATGTCAGAATAAAATCAGAAAATACATTTTGAGAAACAATCGAGAGCAATAGATCACGAGCTTAAACCATGGAAACTATCCAACCTCCTGCTCTGTGTGTGTGTGTGTGTGTGTGTGTGAATGTTTGCGTTTGCTATTTCAGGTGTAATTAATCCTCTTTTTTTAAGCAGATTGGGCCTCATTATTATGCCAGTACAATGAAATGGCGTTTTGGTCTTTCTGGAGTCTGTAACCACTGCAGGACCAACAGGAGGAGAGATGAACAGCCCATGCTATGAGTCGAGTTTTTAAAAATAAGCTTGAATAATCTGGAAGTGGAGTGATCTGGAGTAGCAGTAAAACAATCTCAGAGTAACGTGAGCTCCTATAGGGAAAATTAAAAGGAGTTGCTGACTAACAGGCGCGAATGGGGGGAATTGGCTCCTCTGTGGTGTGACTATTTCACCAAGTTAAGCAGGAAACCTGCTGACTTTTTAGTACAGACCACGCTTATGCCTGTTAAAAACCACCGTCAATTGAAGTCACTTCCTGCGGCAGCATCCGGAAGGTTTTTTAAGCACAGTTTGGATCTCAGGGTATATTGGGATAACTGCACTCTAGTTAAAACTGTATTTATTGGCCGATTAATCTTACATGCCCCACAAAATCAGTTTGTGAAGTTTTTATGGAACAGGCCTTGTTTTTTGTGTGCACATGGAGTGATTCTTACTTAACTGATGTAATTTGCTGCCTTTGGGTAGAATAGAAATAAAAAGCTTTTATTGTCATTGTACTGGTAGAAAAAAATTTTTAGCTTTCACATATCCCATTTTAATATCCTAGGAGACGCTTGCATACCGGTGAGAGCGAAGCTTGGGGTCAGAGTGCAGGGGCAGCCATCTTCCCAAGATCCCTGGAGCAGATTTTGAGATTTAGGGCCTTGCTCAACAGCCCAACTGTGATCATAATTACTATCCCACCATGGGATCTGAACCGACAACCTTCCGGGCACAGGCACGAGCTCCAGAGCCACAGAGCAACACTCCGCCCCAGGGTCCTAAATGAGAGAACTCCATGTTTAAGACACACTGCAAGGTCAATGTAATAAAAGAGAGCAGCGACGCCAGGTCATGGCGTTGTGTCTGGCAGGAGAGCGGAGCAGATCCAGGCAGCACCCTTTCGTTCCTTTGTGAAGCCCAGTATATCAGGTCCGTGTCATATTCTGGCATGGCACGGTGGGCTTAGAAACGGTTTCTACAGTCACCGCAATTACCACGTTGGTCTTCTGCACGTTGCCATAGCAGCATGTCTCTGAAAATGGTATCGCCGGAATTTGTTAGCAAGGGAAAGCTAAAGTTCTAAAGGGCCCTTTAATATAGATTTCAAATCCTCAATCACACACTAAAGTGCTTATGTGGCGCTCTCTAGGTAATGGGCCAGAGCCAGAAATCCTCAAACTGGCATGGCAATGTCTCAGCCAGCACAATATAAATATCTCGCCTTGGGTTCTTTGTTGAACCTACACACCCTACTGGATATCTGTTTCGGAATGAAGGTAGTTGTGTTCATGTCAAAGAAAGTGAGGTTTTAATTGCTAATGTGCGGTAACCTTAATACAGACACATTATTTTTGTGTGACATTAAACACTAGGTGGTTTGAATTGTACAGAGAAGGAGGGACATTACCGTTTTAAATGCGATCCCATATCCTGAGAGAGCGAACCCCCTGGAAAACAATTATTTACTCATAGTCATAATGTTACAATAATACATGAAAACAGGGTTGACATATTTGATCCTACAGATCGGTGAATAAAGCTCAAGGCCTTTCTTCACCCACATGTGCTCACTTTATCTGTCTTATGACTGATGTCCCTTTTTCTTTTTAGCACCAAGAGGGAAGAGAGGATGGAAAACGTTTTATGCCGTTCTAAAGGGAATGGTCCTTTACTTGCAGAAGGTAAGGAATCAGGTGGCACATTATTAAAAGAGAAAACAGACAAACTGTTACCCATTAATCTTGAATAAAAAGTAATCAGGGGCATCTGGCTTCTTCCAGATCCTCATAAATAGTGGTTCTGATCGACTGATTGTCTGCTTAAGGCAACTTAGCCAAGTTTGTGGGGCATTATGGCGTATTTAGGAGGCTGTTGGTCTGTCTAAGTATGGTCTCCAATAGGTTGATCTGTCTGCAGTCCTTCTAATAAAGGTCTCTGTTAGACATGTAAAAATTGTTGCTCGATCAAAACCCATTTAACGGAGGCCTTGCTCGGGTCCCCGGGGACGCACTCTCACGCCACGGCACTTCGATGAATTCGCCATCTCGTTGCCTTGCGCGTTATTCCGCTCAGCGGGTAATCCGCCATCCTACCAGCGCACTCGTGACGGGCCGTAAAATCACGACGTTAACTTGGCCTTGCGAGGCTACATCAACGCCGTACAAAGACCAATTAAAATAATTATCAGAGGCCTGTTATGCCACGCTCGGAGAACCTCTAATTATCCAACGCTATCCAGAACCTCTGATAGCCGCTCTCTCCGTTTTCAGCCTCTCTGTCATGCCTCTCCCTCCCCCCTTTTGTCTCTGACTGGAGTCTCATCTTTTGAAAGCATTTCTCTGGTTGGCTTAACATGGCTGAGGTTTAGCCAGTGTGGAATGGTGGTTTACGAACAGTGTATTTAGCTCTGTACCCGTTAATCCCGTTTTTTTTCCTTATTATGTCGTATTGTTTTTGACTCATGCTTGGTGCAGGACCCGGGGTCGCCGTCGTGCAGAGCAGACACTGAAGACAAGACAAATACTGTTGTTAGCTCTTGAGGTGGATTGAAAGGATGGACCTAAGAAGGTATCAGCTACACAGGCAGGGCTAGCTATCTGTTAAGATATTAAACAACTTTCTGTCGTGAAAAGAGGCAGAGAAGTTGTCATTGTTTTTCCCCATCTACCAGTACTGGTTTCCGTATTTATACAGATTCTAAACGGCATTTCACCAACTCTTAGCCAGAGAATCAGTGATATGATCAGTCTTACAGATACTTGGATACAATGTTGTCTAGGTGATGGTGAATGCAGAGCTGTAATGCTAAATGGCCAAGATGATGTGGACAAAGATCCTCCCTTTCGATTCTGCAAACAGCCTTCTAATACAAATGGTATAATAGGGCCTGGATCATATTGCCATAAAATCAGTAGGATTTCCAATGATGCCCCATATGAGAGGGGGGGGGGGGGTTAAAAGCTCACTCTTTTTCTGACAAAATGGCTGCCATGTCAACAAATATTTTTTGGAAAGAGAGAGTAAAAAAAAAAGTAGTTCTTTTTTCACTAATATTGTTCATAAACCTGTCAGGTATTGTTTGGAGAGGTGTGAAAGAAGTTTATTTTTTTTGCTGAATTACTAAACCATTTGAATTTGAGAAAGCACTTCTTTACACATCCTGTAGTTAGAGTATGGAAATAGTCTTCCTGTTAGTGTAGTGCGAACTAAAACCTTGGGTTCCTTTAAATCAGAGCTAGATAAGATTTTAACAACTTTAAGCTATTAGTCGAATTCTCCCCAAACGAGCTTGATTGGCTGAATGCAGGCTCTCATTTGTAAAATTCTTATGTCCTTATGTTATGTTCTTATTTATGAATGTATTCTGTAATGGACACCAGGAGCATTCTGTCTTTCAATTGACCACTTTGTTGTAGGACAGATAAATGCAGAGAATAATTGAGGGAGATTCAAGTGTAGGTTTGTCAGATGAAGGGTGTAGGAAGAGGGTGAGTTGGGACCTACTGAGGAAGTAATAGAGAGTTTTGAAGAGACGTCAGGTGAGCATACAGATGATGATGATGAAAGGCATTGTCCAATGTGGGCCAGGAGAAGCTCACTATTTTGGGTGGCACAGTGGAGCAGTGATTAATACTCTTGCCTCATACCTCTGGGACCGGGGTTTGAGTCTCCTTGCTCTACATGTGTGGAGTTTTCATGTTCTCCCGGTGTCATCATGGGGTTTTCTTCTCTGGTATCCCCCCACAGTCCAAAAAAATACTAAGGTGAGTCTTTCTTAAAGATTGGGGACCACCACCCCGGTCTTCCAATCCAAAGGCACTGCCCCCGACGTCCATGCAATGTTGAAGAGGTCAGCCAGGACAGCCCCACAACATCAAGAGCTTTCAAGAACTCAGGGTGAATCTCATCCACCCCCGGAGCCCTGCCACCGAGCAGTTATTTGACTACTTCAATGACCTGAAGCCCCAGAGATGGGCAAGTCCTCCTCTGAGTCTTCTAGCTCTACTTCCTCCAAGGCAGGCGCATCACTGGAATTTAGGAGATCCTCGAAATATTCCTTCCACCGCTCAGCTATATCCCCAGTTGAGGTCAGCAGCGCTCTATCCCTGCTATAGATAGCATTGGTGAAGCCCCGCTTCCCCCTCCTGAGTTGCCTGATGGTTTGCCAGAACCTTTTCGAGGCCGACCGAAAGTCCTTCTCCATAGCCTCACCAAACTCCTCCCACACCTGAGTTTTTGCCTCGGCAACCGCTCGAGCCACTTCCCGTTTTGGCTTGCCAGTACCTGTCCACTGCTTCCAGAGTCCCACAAGCTAACCAAGCCCTGAAGGCCTCCTTCTTCAGCTTGACAGCTCCCTTTACCGCTGGTGTTCACCACCAGGTTCGGGGATTGCCGCCACGACTGGCACCAACAACCTTACGGCCACAGCTCCGCACCACCGCCTCAGCAATGGAGTCCCGAAACATGGCCCATTCAGGCTCCATGTCCCCTGACTCCCTCAGGAGAGAAGAGAAGCTCTGCCGGAGGTATGAGTTGAAGATCTCCTGGGCGGGGACCTCCGCCAGACTTTCTCAGCACACCCTCACTATACATTTAGGTCTGCCAGGTTTATCCGGCATCTTCCTCCGCCATCAGACCCAATTCACCACCAGATGGTGATCAGTTGACAGCTCAGCTCCTCTCTTCACCCGAGTGTCCAAAACATGGACGCAGATCCGATGACACAATTACAAAATCGATCACCGAACTATGGCCTTGGGTGCTCTGGTGCCAGGTGCACTTATGAACCCCCTTCAATTACATGGTAATTGAACATGGTGTTCATTATGGACAAAATGTTATTAGCACAGAAGTCCAATAATGGATCACCGCTTGAATTATGATCAGATAGGCCATTCCAACCCAATCACACCCTTCCAGGTTACACTGTCATTTCCCACGTGAGCATTAAAGTCTCCCATCAGAATAATGGAGTCCCCAGAAGAGGCGCCTTCCAGCACCCTCTCCAAGGCCTCCAGGAAGGCCGGATACTCTGAACTAGTGTTCGGTGCATACGCACAAACAGCCGTCAGAGCCCGTCCCCCGACACAAAGTCGAAGGGGGGCTACCCTCTCATCCACCGGGGTAAACTCCAACGCATCGGCACCGAGTCGGGGGGGCTATTAATAGCCCCACCCCTGCCCGGCGTCTCAACCCATGGGCAAGTCCAGAGTGGAATAGAGTCCAGCCCCTCTCCAGGAGTTTGGCTCCAGAGTCCGAGCCATGCGTCGAGGTGAGCCCGGCTATATCTAGTCGGTATCTCTCTACCTCCCGCACCAGCTCAGGCTCCTTCCCCACCAGAGAGGTTACATTCCATGTACCAAGAGCCAGTTTCAGTAGCTGACGATCGGCCCTTCGAGGCCCCTGCCTTCGACCGCCACCCGATCTACACTGCACCTGACCCCCGTGGCTCCCCCTGCAGGTGGTGAGCCCACAGGAGGGTGGACCAATGTTATTTTTTCGGGCTATGCCTGGCTGGTCCCCATGGGTGGAGGCCCAGTCACCAGGCGCTCGCCCTTGAGCTCCTGCTCCAGAGCAAGGCCCCGGTCTCCCCAATCCAGGCGGGGTAACATGTTCCTTGGTATTTTTCCTCATGGAAGTCTATTTGAATCGCACTTACTCTGGCCGTTCGCCTAGGACCAATTTGCCTTGGGAGTCCCTACCAGGGGCAATTGCCCTGGATATCATAGCTCCTAGGATCATACGTGTGTGTGTGTGTGTGATCATCTTAACATTTATAGTAAAATCGTGGAATGCCGAGTGTGTGAGGCAGCCATATAATCTAAGGCTTTCACCCTGACGGTCTCTTGTTGGAAGTAGCATAGTTAACAAGACTTTCATAAATGCAATCAAGGTCACATGCCGCTTGTGCCCCCCGACACGCATGGCAGAGTTTATTCCCGTCGCTCTGACTTAATAGTGAGAGGTGGCTGGAGTGAGCCGTGTGACGACCGTCCCCGTGGCTGATTGCATAGGGCTGGGACACGTGTGCGCATCCTCCTCTGGACTGATTGTGTTTGCAGTGGTTTCCATAGAGCTGGCAGGTAATAATCAAACATGCTGGTACATTAACTTGAGCGACAAGGGCTTTAGACTTTGGAGTAGCAATCATAGTAAATTACACTCAGCGCTTCATCAGTGCGAGCAGGACGGAGGGAGCTAATTCTAATTCTAATTAAACATGAACTTTGTCACATGTGGAGGCGGTCAGGCACTCTAAGATGCTACATATGCTGGATGCTACAATTCTGGGAAAAATACCTTACCAAACACCGTGACACTGTATGATTAGACGAATGAATGGGATTATTAATGGCGTCCTTTATGGTTTTATTCTCTTACTGATGGGCTGTCATCTCAAGTCATGCTCAGGTCATTTACCTGAGATTTTTTCATAAACATATGTCTAGTATTATTGAAGAATTTTCTCTGTTCTAAATAATGCAAGCTTAACTGTATGTTTAATGGGCTCATTACATCACAATTAATGTGAGGCGGGTTGTCCCTGTAAATCAGACTTCTTAGAAGGATACGGAATACAGGCACCATACATTTCATTAGAATTACTGTTAAGAATGTTCCTTTAGGGATTCTGTGCATGCATGTGCATGAGTGCATACATGCGTGCATGCGTGGTTTCATGCGAGTGCTTGCGTGTGTCTGTTTAGTTCTTCATGGCTGGCAATTCTGAATTGATTCTTTTTTTCCTGTATAACAGTGAAGTATCCATGGCGATCTCGCTGTTTGGATACTGAAATGACACGAGAGTCGCAGTTAATGAAATTTCTATATAGAAGAAAGCTGCAGTCATTTAAGGCTGTAGGATATGATGATGAATGAATAGCTGTCGAGATGCATCTGGCAGATTGGCTTACACGGATACTTTCTGGGCAGCGCTCTTTGTTGCATTGTTTACCGCTCGCTGAACAGCTCCAGTGGGCTGTGAACAGGCAGGTGCATCACTGCTGACCCACAACAGCTGGTCAAACATCAACATCCATCCTATTTACCCATGCCTCCATAATTAAAGTTGTAAATAATAAATTAATAAAGCACAAATCCTAACAAGACTGTTTATTTGATCCAAATAGCACTGATAGAGGACTGTTAGAGGCAGAATGTCTAATGTCCGTTTTTTTAAGGTACTGTTTAATCGGTTTAAATCATAATTTGGTGTCTATGTTGATGCTGCATATTGTTACACCCCTTCCTTCCATTTGCTCTACATCAATGTTTCTCAACCTGCTTCTTGGGGACCCCCAGGCAGTCCATGTTTTTGCTCCCTGCCAGACAACGTGAACCGTCTGGGGAGTACCCGAGGACCGGATTCAGAAACACTACCTGGCGGTAAGGTGCAGCGAAGGGCTCCTTAGCATCTGTAAGTGTGATGTCGTCCGTATGCCTCCATGTAGGATGAGTATAAGCCAGAGAAGGCCTTGTCCGAGGAGGACCTAAAGAACGCCATCAGCGTGCACCACGCCCTGGCCATGAAGGCCATGGACTACGAGAAGAAGCCCAATGTCTTCAAGCTCAAGACTGCCGACTGGAGGGTCTTCCTCTTCCAGGCCCAGTGAGTAGCTCCCTGGGGAGGCCCTGGCTATGCCGTCGCTGGGAGTGTGAGCACGCAGGCGTGGCAGGGGAAATAAGGGACCATTCTCTGGACGAAATCTAATTTCATGCTCCGATTCAAGCACAATGAAAGCACATTTATCTCAGGCATTAGTCTGTCCGGAGTTCATTGTTTCTCAGGGCGGCCTGGATAAAGCAATAAGGCTCCTTATCCAGCCGAGGCCAGAGCTTCCCTGTCTCACATGTTTTTCGCTAACGTAAACGGGGACGTGTTGGTGCCGGCACACTTCCTACGTGGGGGGGGGTCGTCCAAATGTCTCACCTCTGATGGTTTTAATCGTATCCCAGGCGATTATTATTATTATTATTTTTTTACATTTCCAACCTAATTTTGCACTGTTCTTGTTTTCGTGTGGTGATGTTTATTTCAGTTCTAACACTTTGTGGCTTGTGTTATCATCCAGCTATGTATGATTAAATTAAACTTCAGGACAAAAGTTGTGGTACACTGAAAAATGTTTTTTTTTTTTTTGTTAAATAACCATCTGGGCATATTAAATTGCAGCATGTCTCCTGTACAAACCGTAACCGTCTTTCAGGAGCCCTGAGGAAATGGAGTCCTGGATCAGGAAGATCAACTCCGTGGCAGCTGTATTCTCCGCACCCTCCTTCCCGGCAGCCATTGGCTCCCAGAGGAAGTTCAGCCGCCCCCTACTGCCTGTGACCACCACGCGTATGTCCCAGGTGAGGCCAAGGGACCACTCTGCCTAATTATACATGCACGTCTGGTTGTTTAAAAAAGTTTTTTTAAACTGTTATCTTTTTGTTCTGTTTTATTCTTTGAAGGTCGGCTGAGATATTTTTAAATTGTTGACCAACACTTTTTCACAAATGATATAAATATTTTTGTATGTTATTGGGCTTAAGCTTTTATTTTTCTCCTAGTTGAACTAATTAGTGATGTTAAAATTACATTTTTGTGATAAGTAATGCAAAGCAATATAAAGAGAGACCTTCAGTATGTTTCATTTTTAAATAACTGTTCTTTACAATACAAATTACGTTTATTTACCATTAATGTCCGCAAAGTGCTTATGAAAACGTTATTGTTAGAAAAGAGTCCTGCTAAAAGCGTTGGTGATTTCTTCCCCTTCCAGGAGGAGCAGCTGAAATCTCATGAAGCTAAGCTGAAGCACGTATCCACGGAGCTTGCCGAGCACAAATCCTACCCTCCAGATAAGAAGGTCAAAGCCAAGGAGGTTGATGAGTACCGACTGAAAGAGCACTACCTGGAGTTTGAGGTGAGCCCCTCTCTTGCGTGCTGTCGAGCTCGTCTTTCTGCTGTCCGCTCTGTCATGCTCTTTACCATGTTGTACCTGAGCAGCGTACTATGATAAAAAATTTCATGACTTTAATGCTGGCTTAGACATAACATTGAGAGGTTCGACGTTAGTTAGCTCAGAATATTACTACTCAGAATTTCTCTGCTAACTAGTGCCAAAATGCAAAAATATGACCCTCGGAGTGTTACATCATTGAGTCTGGGAAGGTCTGTTGGTTAGCCACTCACTCAGAGCTTGTTTCAACTGTTTAAGGGCGATCAAGAGCTTTTTTTCCCCACTCAAAATTTTATCTCAGATTGTGAAGGCCCGAAGTATGCTTGGACAGCGCAGCTAAAAATGAATGTAGCTTGATTCTGAGTCAGTCTGAACCGATCCAAAGTCATGACAGTAACCAGCTTTACGTCTGCAGAGTTTTTAACAGACCAGGGAGGAAAGAGATCACACAAAGAGGAGGAGGCCTACTCCGTGGCATAATATTGATTGCATATTGTGTACATGCCAGTCCACTTTGTCCTTGAGTTTAAAGTTATACAACTGTGTTTCAATATAACAGTATGTCTGGGGAAAAAATGGGGGCATCCTGTAAGGGTGTTTTATCAAAAGAATTGCACAATTTGGGAGAATCCATTATCAAGGCTTCTTTTTGGAATGCCTTTATGAAGGGTATCTCCCTTAATAAAAATGGGTTTATAAATCTTTGTCAATGTCGTACTGTAACGCTGATGGTACTGGGTGCAGCGCTGGGCTGACTGAGATCATTAGGCAGGATGCTGACACAGATCCAGTCATGTTTGCACATGGTTCATTTCTGCTCTGCCCTCCTGGGAGGGGTTTTAGGTGTCGTTTAATGTTTGTCCAAATGGCCGCACATGTGGCCAAATAGGATTAAAGCCCTGGGTTATTTTTTTTGCCAGAACAGTTACTATTTTTACATCAAGGGCTTTAGCACACGTTTAGCTGGCATAGGTTTCAAACGGCGACTCTTGAGGTTAATCCGTCTGCCCGCCGCCATTTGCAGCGTTTGTCGGAGGGAATTAATGCGCTCAGGAGCGTAGTCTGTCTGTCCGTCAGTCATGCCTTTAAGTGGAACGGAATCATTAGCAGATGGTGAATGCTCCACTGGGCTCGACCAGGGCGTCTCCACGGGCAGCCAGCCCGCTCCGCCGCACAAAGACAAAACCGCGGTGACGGCGACTCGTATTGCATCCCTGAAAGGGGATTCGGGATACGGATCGCGGGTGAAGTGCGTGAGATTTGCGAGAGATGGAACGGGAAGGCGATATGGGTAGACACTGACGGCGTGTCCATTAAGAACTGACATGAGGAATCATCACTGGGCACAACTTCTCCCCAACGATCAGTCATGCAGTTTTTATCCCTGCCCCCCACCCCACCCCCACCAATGTGCACGTATCCTTTTCTTGCACATATTATCTGGTTACGTTCCACTGTAGATTACAGGTGAATTATTCTTTAAATTATTACTGTGCTCATGACACTGGAAGACTCATGAATTTGCTCCTAATGTTGTCATTAAAATAATTTGAAGCTTATGGCTATAGCCTAGATGGTGGCAGTTTACCATCACTTAAATAGAATATGTAGATATCATATCAGTTTACGTCACCTAATGAGTCTCTGCGTTGAACGTGGGATTAAATATCTCAGGACTGTGGGAGGCAGATCATGATGCAGGTAAATAATGTGTTTCCAGCTGCAGTGTTAAAGTATTTCTGTGCTTTTCAACGAAGCACTGCCCATGAAAGGAACAGAAACAGGATTAAACTCAGAGACCAGAAGATGCGTGAGACATTTTGGGCAGTGAATGGTAGGTTCTTATGTTTTGTGTAACTGGAGAGAGAAATTATCTCCCCATGGGCAAACATCTTTGTAATAATGATGCCTGTTTGATCGTGTAGCTTTCAGTCAGGCGTTTTGAGCTTTTTGTAAAAAAAGAGCACCATCTCTTTGCCTGCTTGATGGTCTAGAGACCAAAGAAGGAAGAGCTGTTGTTGTGATCCGCCCTTTATGGACCAGCATCGCACCCATCCATGGTGTTCCCTGTGTACTCTGGGATAGGATTCAGGATCACCAATTCCCAGCACTGGAAAAGGATAGGATGGCTGAATGACCATTCTTGCATGTAAAAACAAATCCCATATGGTGGCTGTAAACATAGAAGTAATTATTAATAATGAGCATTAGTAAACATGTAGAATTTCTTTACATTATATGTGATATGAAGTAGAAGTTAATTCTGCAGTTTAAGTAACAAAATTTGCTTAACTTTGGTGGTTTTGAGAAGGAAGTCAATTATTGTTCATGCCATATTACTGATGAGTGATTAACAGCAGTCCTGTAATCAATCGGGCCCGCCTGAATTCACTTTCTCTGTGTGCAGACTTATAATATATTTGTTGGAAAGTCTCATTTTCTAGAAAAGGTGCTCTTCGGCGATAAGCTCTGACCCTTTGTTAAAAAGGCTCCGTTGCCCATCAGAATCGACATCCTCTTATGAAAGAATCGCAATGCTTTGATCAGATAGCAGGAGCTTTATCGCACTGCCTTAATCATTTCAGCGTACAGGCTCTGCAAGTGCAGAGTTAATCAACATGTTGGACCTTTTTCAGTTTATACTTTAAACAGAACATTTTGGTTTCAGCTGAGTCACTGATTCCCCCCCCCCCCCGTTTTTTTATTTTTTGCTTGTTTTTACCAATTTTACAATGTTGTCCACTGAGCTGTCCTCAGCACCTCAGTTTTCTGCGTTACAGAAGTCAGACTGTGTGCCATTCTGCATATTTTGGCTGACACCCACATATTTTAAACTTGCTGATCGAGCGAATGTAACATGCTTCACACGCGTAAGTGTGTCTGCTGAGTGTCCACTGCGCATCCAGATGAGTGACTCTGTTTCCACGGCTACGGCTCACACCACCCCCGTCCAGTGGAAAGCTACCTGCCCCATTCTGGCTGCTGCAGCATTCCGTACAGGTCATATAGCCCCATCTGTGCGTGCAGCTTGCGAAATAATTCCCATTCTTCCACAAAACGAATGAATGAACGATGCATTATGTGTTACTGGGGGAAACAAAACATGACATTTTAATCAGGGCTCAGAAATAGTTTCATTATCATTCAGTCGAGCAAACGGCCATTGATTGATAATGCATAAGAGTTACAGCTGTTAAAGTGTTTACAGCAGGCGCGGAGCAGATGGCAGTGTTGGCTCAGTCAGGCGTTTATCGGCGAAGATTTCGAATGGTGACGCTGTCGTCTCTCCTCGAAAGGAGAACCGGTACAACATGTACGTGAAACTCCTGAAGGAGGGGGCGAAGGACCTGCTGTCCGGGAAGGAGGCCGAAGCCGGGCTGAAGAAGTCTCAGTCGAGCCCGTCGCTGAACCAGGAGTCGCAGCCGGCCGTGGCCAAGGTCAAGCGGAACACCTCAGAGAGGAAGGACTGCCGGCCTGAGACCCCCAAGGTTACATAGGAAGGGCCGGCCAGCTCGAGACTGCTGCCCGGGTGCCACCTGTGAATATACTTTGTGTAATTTATTTATCGGCCCACTGTTGTAATGAAGACAGTTGTGTAAAATGTAAATGATAAACGTCCCTCCCTAGACTGACTGGTGCTTGTGTAGCGTTTCGTACGGAACATCATCCATACGTATGTGGTCTTTTTATTTCAAGATTGTTTCGTTTGCTGTCGGTGCTCCTGTAAGAGGCGTGACTTTTTTGTTTTTTGTTTTTCGTGAGGCATTTTGTTCTCTGTTTCGCTGTATCGTCCAATCAGATTCGCAGCTGGTTTTTTCTTTTTACTGCCATTAAGTCAAGTGGAAGATTATCTCCAATTTAGGGGAAGATTCTTAACCAACCTCAATATATAAACATAAAAAGCAGATCACAAATTTAACCTGATATTTTAATATGTAGTTTTAAGCGTGTGGTGGTTCCATTAAACTGTCTCATGATTTAATTGTAAAGTTTAAAGACGCGTAGGCGTAAGAGAGTCTCCCTGTTCGTTTTTATTTTCCTTTTTCTCAACTTTCCTTCACAGGAACCCAAACATTATTTTCATGTGTATATTGATTTGCATCACAGTGTAAATATTGAGGTGTGATGCATCTCTCAGTGGAGAGGAGTTTCGTGTTTGGAGATGAAATCCTTTGCATCTTGCATAAAACCATTAAAAAAAAAACAAAAAAAAAAAAAAAACAAAGAACAAATTGAGAGCCTCCTGTAACCATTCATTAAATTGTACGATTGCATGTTAAAGTAGTTGAGCACCATACTGAGACTAAATATAATTTTGTATTATCAATAAGGGATATTTTCATATCTGTCAGTATAGTGTTGATATCAGTCACACCTACAGTACACTCACTTTAATGTTCTCAGACTGCAGTATGTCATTGATGTACGCTTAGGAAATCATGGTCTCTGTAGCTGAGACATTTATTTTGTATCCATTTACGGCAAAGGATATATTTATGCTTTTTAAGTAGTATAAATGCCAATGCTACTTTTTTTTTGTCTTTTATAACCTTCTTATGTCTTTCAAGTTTAAATTCTAATTTGATAATTGTATTGTTGTAAAGATCTAATTGGTGTTTATAGTGCACTTTATAAATGAGTTCTTTTGAATTTTTCAAAGAGCTTTATAAGGAGTAGAATGATAAATTTCTTTACTGACATCACAGGTTTTTCAGGCAGAAATTAACTTACTTTTGTTTTATTGAAGGTACTGAGCTGAATGTACTTCCTGATCAGCTCAACTCCAAATGTTGTCTTTGTTTTCAGTGGTTCAATAGTTTTGCTGTTGTAGTTTGTTTATTGACAAAGTTTCCTTTGAGGAAACTGTTCACAGTGCTGTAACATTTAACGTTGCAATTATTGCCTTTACCGATGCTGTTATTGAATTATAACGTTGCTCGGCGACGTTCCTGGCACAGGAAAATTGTGCGTTTTGGGACAATATTCTCCCATTGGACCGTTCCAGAATATTTTTCTTTTCATTTCTTATTTTTCTTCATTTCTGACATTTTGAACAAAGAACGTACGTTTACACATTTTGTCACATTTAATCAGATTTTCAATACGCCGATCAACCTGCAAACATTATTTTCACTTCTCTTTCTGTAATTAATTTTTTTTTTTTTTTCCTCTTGCTTGCGTCAATATTTTATTCTTCGTATCTCAAATTTACTGGCACCATGAGAAGTATTACTTTCGGTGAAGTAATGATAATGCTTTGTTTTAATTTGCGGTAGAAAATAAAGTTCAGTCATGGGGTACAATTTTGAAAGGTTCGACGTCATTGAAACGAACATCGTGAATCCAGACGCCCCGTTCTGTGAATTGAAGATTTTATTCAAATTACAATTTGGGTGTCATACATGACGCCTGCTCCACAAATCCATGTTTATGTTACGGACGGTGTATAGAAGTGCCCAGTCTTACACTTTTATCACATACCCACAATGATCACAGGTTTCAATCATCTTAAAATATTTGTTGTTGCTCTTTAAGCACACTAATGCAGAATGAGCCCCTCATGAATGAGCCAATTTGTAAATTATGGTATTATAATAGTGTTGCATTGGTACATTTGACACATTGATATATTATATGTTGTTGATTGTACAGGTACATATCAGCAAGTTGTTTCTTTTCTTTGATGTATAAAGGGTTTACGTGGATGAATTGCTTGTTTGTGGCACATTTCTTTAATATAAATACAACTTAGCTTGTCGATAGAGTGAATCCGGTTATTATTAGTCACTAGGTTACATTATTTAAAAATTGAAATGTAATTTTGATGGTAACATCCTATCTCACACTTCTGTTTTAAACAGTTTTTTTTAATGCGCAGCCATAAAGAAGCAATCACACCTCGTATAAACTATTAATTTTCAGGCAGTTTTGCTGTATATCAGATCTTTGAGGCATTTTCTGTCATTTGCAAAAAGTCAGTATAATTTAATGCTGTTCTTCACAAGTATTCTTTATACGGGTTACAATTTGTGATCACCAACTTTAAGGGATGTTTCCATTTGAATGTCTCTCAAAAACAAGAGATGGTGCAAGCTTAATTGCTATTAATCACAAAGAAACACCAATCTCATACCTTTTTTCCATGGGACAGACAGGGAGCAACTGAAGCTATAGGTGCTCTGGCATCTAAATGTTCTACGATGGACTGTAATGTACCTTAGCATTTGAACGTACGCATCAAAGTTTCTCTCAATGCTGTGATCCTGTACAATCCTTTAACTGTGTAAATGTCGTTAACTATAACTGTCGCCCTGTGTTTCGAGAGGCAGAGGATCGCATTGTTGGTCGCTCAAGTGATTTAACCTGCTCATAGCGTGTCTTAAGCTCTCACGCCGGTCGGCAATACGTTGTTGGTGGTATACAAGCTGTAGATGGATTCAACAAATAAAATACTGTATTTAATTGAACGGTTCTTTTCTTTATTTCTAACATCAAGTGCCTGGGATTCATGTTGGTTTGATTTTCCAACATAATCAGCTTCAAAATCAAAATGGGGCTACGAAGACATGGGTCGGACTCATGGGTCCAACACAGCCCACAGATGCTCAACATGTACCTGGCCATTCACATGATGCAACAGAAAACAGAAACCATGAATCTAGGCAACTTCCTTCTATTGCTCCAATGTCCATTGTAGGCATTTTCGACGGTGGGCAGGGGTCAACATGGGCACCTTGACTGGCCTACAGCTAAGTAGCCCCATACGCAGCAGGACTGTCATGACACATTACTCCCATGATAATAATCAATTTTATCTGCCATCTGTACTTGGATTGTACCAAATGAGATGGCCTTTGCTCGCATCCTGTATTGATGAGTCCTGGCTGCCCAAGACCCTGTTTTGCAGCTCGTGGTTTTTTGGACCATTCTTACTCTTAGTACTCACCATGGCTGTACTTGTCAGTACTCACACAGTGGTATCTTACAATAAAATGTGAAGCCTGGTAACTATACAGTGTCCATCCACAATTGTCTTTCAGTGTTATGTTGATTATTTCTTGCCTGGTTTGCCAGTAAATCGTTCAGCTGCATGAACATGTAGAACTGCAAGTTCCTTAAGATAAAAATGTCTAATAAGTCACAGAATGTATTTCGGCATGCGACATGCTTCTCTCCCCTTGCTGCTGGCTCTCTGTGCTAGCGCTGTCATTAACTGTAAGTGGCAGAGTCATAAATCTTTGAAGTCTGTTCCGTTTTAAGTACTCCCTGACAGGTATCCATGGTGACAGATGAAGCAGTGTCCAGTGTCATGTGACACGGGGCTCAGTGTGCATAAATATCTCAGAAATATCACATAGGGATGGATTTTCACTTTCAGACTGTTCTAGAAGATGAGGAGTAGAAATTCTGCTTTTCTGTCCAGGTACTTAACACAAACTAAATACCACACCTCAAACACTCAAGCTAACAATTTGTGATTGTCTATTGTGATGTAATTGTCTGTTGGAGCTGGGAAGGAGCAAAAATGCGGACTGTCTGGGGGTCCCCGAGGACTGGGTTGGGAAACACTGGTCTATTGTATAATATTCAAATAAAAGCTGCGTTACACCATATGTGGTGGCCAAAATATTTCAGTTTTAGGCTCATTAAATAATTTAGTTGTGTATCTGAAATCTTCTCAGTTTTCTCAATTTTGCCATCAGACACACATTATAAACACAGAGAAGTCGTGATATATTTGCATATCCTAAATATATATGTCACTGAGCTGCTGTGTACTCAAAACGTCCCTCTGTGTTTGAATAAAAGCTTTAATGTCAGTAATGCATTCAAATGTCAAACATAATGTTCTGCCGATAATTGCCATGATGTCATTTTGCGGCTCTGTTTTTGCCTGGATTGAAATGGGCTCATGATTTTTGTGGTAGCCTTCATTTCCACACACAATATATAGTAATTCAAGTGAAACTACAATATGAAGAATGTATCCCAAAGACATCGGCCAACTGGTCTAACTTAAGAGATGTGGGAGGGATGACTTACAGATGGAGGAGGTGAGTATTGAGGCAGCAGGCCCAGGTAGTGAATTATTCTTTCGACAGACGGTCATTTTGTCAGTGAGGGAGCAGCAGATTGTTTTAAGGGGTTCCACGCTGGAGACCTAAACAAATAACCAGCTCTGTTGCTCAGAATATCATTTGTTACATAGGAACACCTCCTCTGGGCTACAATTTTACATTATCTCTGTTTTGTTTAAGCAAATCTTTCTATTCACCGTAATTTTTGTATAAAAACCACCCAAAAATTGTACTGCATTGACTGTCGGGTACAGCATATTCTCCTATAATACCATACTTACGTTCCTGAAATTAGCTCTATAAAAAAAGGGATTATGGGAAAAATGGGGTTACGGCTAGAGGTTAAATCAGAGCCGGGGGGGGGGGGGTTCTGAATAAGTCACTCTATAGATTAGTTTATTAGTTACTTGTGTTTTCATGAGCAAAGTCCGATGCAGTACGTTCATTTGTCAGCATGTTGTCACCATTTTAAAGCGATACAAAATAAAATTTAAAAAGTGATCAAAAAGTTATTTTTTATTTGATATGGGCATTGTATATAGTGTGATTAAATAGTATTTTTGTTAAACATAATGTGCAAACTTAAAAATGCATCAATATGACATCAGTGCAAGTTATATTCTGGCTTTGTAATGTCCCCACGAAAATGCATGAAAACACCAAGTTATTCACAAATAGCTTCTAACACACGTCTTACTAGCAGAGTCTAGTAAGTGAAGTGAGGACAGCTGAGCGGTAAGCAAAATAAGTCAATATACACAAACGTGGGAGAGGAGGCATTATGTGGGAATATGTCGTCCATCAGAGAAATGAATGTCCGGTCACAGCTACTAATGAAAAGTAACAGTAAAGCTGATGAAAAGAATATGATTTTGGCACAAAACGTACGTTTATTAAACCTTCCAGACAAACAAGGCATCCAACCAAAGTAAATTTATATGTGTGTGTGTGTGTGTGTGTGTGTGTGTGTGTGTGTGTGTGTGTGTGTGTGTATGT
>JAAGVU020000113.1:1310170-1330301 GCA_011763525.2 Mormyrus iriodes
GTCACAGAGAGTAGCCACTTCGCCTTGACATCAGTTTCATTTTCCCAGAAGGCACTGTGCCCCCATCTCTCTCTCTCATGTAGCCTCCACTTGTGGCCTCCACAAGCTCAAGCCATGACAAGGATCAAAGTGATTCCACACAAAACTAGGCAAATATAGTGATTTCAGCATGTACTTGTGTTTTGGACCATGAGATTTTGTAAATATGTGTTAAATATCACGGTTGGCCTCATACTGGCATGATTCCACTTACTTGGAGGACACTGGATGTGTGTGGTGGGCTGTTAACACCCAAGAGATGTCTGGGACTTCTGGGCAGCAGGATCTGGGGGTTGGTATTTGGGACGGGGGGAGATGCCATACCGAGGAGGAGGACGGGGAGATAATGGGCCGTATACTTCAGTCCTGAAGGAGGAGCGGCTGATGGATTGGAAGGGGACACATTTGGCAGAGGTAGAGCTGGGAAGGACAGAAGAGAGAGTGACCTCATCAATCAAGCGTTCCTGAACACAGAAAGTACCAAGGAGAGGTAAATCCAGGTAAATCCTTCACTTTAAACCAACTTCTTCACATATTGAATAGTAGAAAGGGCCCAGGCTTCACCCACATAAGTCGTTAAAATTTGGTTCCCTCCATCCCCACAGAGATAACATTTACAGCTATGAACTGAGCTTCCACAGCTAGATTCTTAAAAAACAAAAAAAAACTGATACCACCCCCTTACCTTAAAATAAAGTCACAGAGCTATCATAAATAATCAGATTGCATGTTGGGGTAACAGGTCATTATTGTTGATGTGATTGTCACATTATATACACTTTTATTATTCAGGCACAAATGTCTACCTTTCAAGTCGCCCGTTTCTGTAAATGGATATTTGATGATGTTGCTCAAGTGTGGTAACTCAACAGCGGAACTGTGTGGTTCTTCGAGGGATGTGAATTTGTGGGTTTTTGGGAGTTTTTCCCCAATTATGTAATTAAACCTGCAGTACCATATACAGTTGTTGAAAAAATTGAGAGAGCACTCTGTATTTTTAAACAAATTGTTAAATCCTGGTTTAATCGTGCGTCTGCTGGCAGAAGGCTACACTGAGCAGCAGGTTGCTCCAGGTTTGAAATTTCTAAGACTGCAGTACACAAGAATAAGGTGAAGCAGGAGACACTGGGAACGACCAGAAACCAGTCAGGTAGAGGGCAGAAGTGACTTTCTAATGACACAGATGATCGTCAACTTATCTGACAGTTTCTCATGAATCGTAGGATGACATCAAGTGACCTTCAGAAGGAATGGGAAACATTAAATGCAGGAGTGAAGTGCACTGCTAGGACAGTTTGTATCAGGCTCCTAGAAGCAGGACTGAAGTCCCATAAAGCAAGGAAGAAGCCCTTTATTAATGAGCAACGTATTAATGAAGGGCTTCTTCCTTGCTTTATGGGACTTCAGTTATGATATATATATAATATTCACAGACGCACACCCATAAATTGAGAAATGAGTGAAACAAAAACTGTGTTATGGTCTCTTAATATTTTCCACTGCTGAATTTATGAGGCTTCTCTATTTCATACCTCTCCCAGCATTTTCAAAGGAAATCGTGCTGTATGCACACTGAACAGTAATCCGTGAACAGACAAATATACACCAGTAAAATATCATCCTCTGATGTTGCCGAGAGACATTTCTGATATTAAGTCTCCAGAGAGTAAAATGTTTTTCCTCTTTGAGCCACATCCATTGTGATCTCAGCTTGGGCTCAAACTGCACACATTTCTGATGGTCTCCAGTCAAAACTTATGAAAACAACATTCCTGCAATGTGATAATTAGGAGACTGTGTCCTGCTCTAACCAGCTCCTTATCTGTGGTTTCCCATGAGTGCTTGGTGCCATGAAAAGATAAACAGGGGCCTATGTGATGAACTTCTCCCTGGGCAATATATGAAATTGCAAACTACATGGCGTGATCCAAACACCAGGGAATAAAAAGTGAAAATTCTCATTTTATTATGGAGCGAAATTCAGTATATTCTTATTTTAGTAAACACCAGGTGTGGGTCCACTTTAGCTGCGATATGTTGCTGACTTTGTCGGAGGGAAAACCTGCAATACCACAGGCACCAACATTTGGTCATTAAGAAATGGATTTCAGTACTAACATACTATATATAAACATTTGTTTTCTAACGACAATACTAATATTCAGTGATTATCATTATTATTAAAAATAAAAATATATAACTCACGATAAAATGGGTGCCTGGTATAGGGTGGTGTGTGTGTCAGACTGTGTTCTCAAGATTGGAGGGTCATTGGTTCAAGCAGTTCACTCACGGATCCTTGAGTCCTTAATCCCAGTTACCGCAAAGACTGCTTGGCCCTGTTGTCTGAGTTTCAATTGCATGCTGCTTTTGATAAATTCACCTGTTAAATGCGCAAATGTATGCTATTAAATCCAACCTATCAACAGGAAACATGAACAAAGCATTTCCGGGACACCCTCTTTCAATGGGAACCCATGTAACACTACACTGGACAGGGCAATCACTAACCAAGTAACCGGCGACATCATTGAATGAACAGAAAGATTGTCGTCCATCAGTAATACCAGTAGTTTGTGGGCAGAGGTGGTTTTGCTGTTTCTGAAGCCCCACTCAAAAAGTCACTTCAGGGCCCCTCACACCCCTAGTGTACTGACTATACTGTGAATCTAATTTGGGAGCAGTATGTAGCTCATTGAGTTAGGATGCTGTGCCCATGATTGGGAGGTTGCCGATTTTAATCCTGTGGTTGGCAGAGTTATTTCACCCTTGAGCAAGGCCCTTAACCCCAAATTGCTCCAGGAACTATCTGACCCCACTTTCTCAATTATACCTCGCTTTGCATAAAAGCATCCTCTGAATAAGTAAATGTATAACTATACATCATGGGAGTTTCTAGCTATTGAAAAGATCAGGGGCTAAGTCGCGTTTTTCTGGGGCTTTACTTTTTTTTTTTTTTTTTTTAAGTTAGATTGTCATCGGGGCTAAAATACTCAGGGCTATAGATATTCCACACAAAAAATACAAGAATGCATGTCCGTGTGGAAGTCAGTGAGTGTGAAAGGCAGATAGATGTATGAATGTTTATGACAGAGAAAGGGAGACTAATTTGCAGACTGCAGTTGTATCCATGGATCCTAATCAATGCAAAACACTGAAAATAAATCACTGCGTAGGAGGGGAAAATCACCCCATCCTTCTCATTAGCAGATGGAAATAATCTTGCTGTACAGGGGAGTGCCCTCAATGCAGATTTTTCTGTCTCTATTCTATACCTCACAACTACCCTTTCAAGACAAGTGTTCCCTCTATGTCGTCAAATGAAACACAGAGAAATTGCGTCAAAGACATTCAGATTCGCGCATCAGGTGTCTGTTTTTTTCCTCCAAATATCTACCAGTCATATTTTTGCTTATGCAAGTTATGTGGGATTTCATATTCTGCACATAAATTTGATAATCAGTTAAATTATAACATTTCACGTAAGCAAAATATAGTCATGATAAAATATTTGTGAACCTCCTGGAATACATACATACTATATATGCAGTATATAATATAATGTTCGCCGTTAATCTGTTTAAGATCAAAGTTACATAAGATATGAACAATGCTGATTATTAAGGTTGCTTAGAAACCAAACACTACGGTCGTCTTTACATATTTAAGGAGGGAACGCAAGCAGTGGTTGAGCCGGTCCAGAACAAGAATTAATGCTCGTTTCCAACAAGTGCCCTTTCTCCCTCTCTGTATTAATGAATCTGTACACCTACGGCGTATATCTTATCACATGAGTCACTGAAAAATAACGTCAAGAGAAATTACTCTGTTTAATGCGGTTAGATTTTTATAGACGGGGTATGTTAATTTTTGACTTTTTTTTCCTTTGAACTTGTTCTGTTTTTTTTATTTGAGTGTACAGATATTTCAATACGACAATAAGCTGAATTGTTGGGTAAATAGTGTACAATTCTGTATTTGCCACCCATCTATCAATCCATTTTCCATAACCACTTATCCTGCGTACGTCAGGCATGGAGACAATGCCAAGATGCATAGTACGCATAGAGAGACGGGGGGGACATCATAGTCAGTCCATCACAGCACGCAGGGCGTTTGCCAGCAAAACCTTTAAAAACAACTTTCAACGTAAAAGCAGAAATGCTGATGTATGACTAGACCTCACTTTGCAACCTATGCAAATGTAATTATTAATATATATATGATGCAGGTGCATGGAATAAGCACTTACAGTCGCGCTGTCGTTAATCTGAAATGACAGCAAAATGTGAAATCAGCTCCTCAGCCGTGACCTCCGCCGCTGCAGCTCGCTGCCTGTAAGCCGAGAGTCTCCGGCGGCCGGTTAGCGGAGCTCCTCCGCGCGTTTCTCCCTCCGCGGTGACAGACAGCGTTCCCGGTAGCATGTGTAACCTGCCCCATCCCAAAGGTCAGTGCTGTTGGCACTTTTCAAATAGTAATGTTTTTTAAGTGGTTGTGAAAATGCATTTTAATCCCTCCTCCCCGAAACATACTTGAGGTGCACCTGGGCTACATAACAGCCGGCGCCCTGTAATTGGGGAATATGCGGCTGGAAGGATGTGTTAGCCAGTCAATTTGAGGTAACGATGAAGCCGGAGAGACACCTATTTTGGCACATTAGGGAAACTGCAAGACTAGAAAATAGTGTCAGCTATTGAGCAACGGCAGTAAAACCGTGAACCTCTTCAGATAAAGATGGAGATGAAGCCGAGCAGAGGATCTGTCTAAATCCTGTCATGATGGGTGGCCGTCTTAGACAAATAAGGTGCAGAGGAGCGGCGTCCTTCTCCGTGGGCTGAATTATCGTCCAGCTTCTGACAAATATATTGATCATGCACTGAACCAATATGTCAGCTTTAATAAAGGTGTCCGCTAAATTAGGACATGTAAATGATCGATATAGAAGTGGGGAATTCATTTTGATGCATATATGTTACATACATCATGTACCTTATAAACAATGCCTGGGTTTATCTAAAAGTACAACATTCAGATAGACATATTTGTTGTACGATTACTTTGACTGTTTTATTAACTTGTTCTGAGTGACAGACCGTGAAAACATATTAAGATAACAATTTTATTTTGTAACCGGTGTGTTCTGTTTCCTGCGTTGTTGTTGTTGTTGTGAGTTTGTTGTCATTGTGTTTACTAAAATTATTTAAATGAAAAAAGTGAATGAAAGTCAGTGGTCTTTAGGTTAGGGTTAGGGTTAAATGCCCTTAATTGGTTAACTGGTCAGTATAGTTTTTTCTGTTTGTTTCTTGATAAAGTTTATTGAGAGAGAATACAAATCCAAAACAAGAAGCTACTGAGCCTATGTCTAATTCCAAACCTCACTAATTAACCCTTTCGTTATCTAATGATTTATCAGACAGATAAAATTAATGAACTTATGATGCCCACTAATTCAATAAACCTTGCAGCACAAGATGCATAATACTTTTTGAAAAACAACATTATTTTAATAACTGCTGAGCCACCCTAATTGTTACGTCAGGAATTAGACATTCAGATTAGTAAACGTTTAACTGTTTTGACATCTGTGATGGCCGGCTTTTAAGATCTGTAATTTGGGCCAAGAATTCCAGATTACAGGCGTATAAATCTTAGAAATTATGCCATTTCCCGTCTCAACAAAATATTAACAGAATATCCTGCAACATTCCGAACATTCATTTAACCCACATCCTGTAGTCTGTCTATTGTGTTATTACAATATGATAATGTTCATAATTTGTGAATATTCTGTTAAAGACAGCCAAAAATAAACTAAAGCCCATTACCAAATTCTTGTACCCCGGGGGGTGCAGGGTTCTCTATAATTGCTTTGGCAGATTGCAAAAGAGCTTTGGACTGGTTAAGACTGAGCCTTAAGATTGAGTTTTCATGAAGGTTATTTCTAATAAGGCTACATATTGGTTCCAGTAATCCACAAACAAAGATGCTACAGGCTTGGCATTAAAAAAACAGTTTAGCATCTTTATAGACACACATTAGATTCCCCCAAAGACACATTCAGCTGAACAGATAGACCAGGAACAATGACATGCTTAAAATATTCGGAAAGTCACAGAAAGCACACAGGATATGTATTTCTGTTTAGGGATTAAAATGATGAATCTTTATTACCACTGGTGCAGAAATAGGTTAATACTTTGCCACAGAAAGTTATCTTATGCAATATTTTTGGTAATGAAGCAGCATTATAGTAAAGGGCAGATTAATACATAGGCTATCCTAGGCTATAGCTTAGGGTACCAGCAAATATCAGGGCCCAGCCCCACCCTGCCCCTCAGGAAAAATGAAGCCATTACAGAAACACCTGAATGTCCAAGCTGATGTCAGCCTGGGGCCCCCAGATAAGTTAATCTGCCCCTGATTTCAGTGTACAGGCTTCTTTCAAGTCTTCAATGGCATCCCGATGACCTCTTTGACATATCTGAGTATGATTTGCCATCTAGATCTATGGAATATCTCAGTTTATACTACAGTCAAGGTCTTACTTCAACAAGAGAAGGTCAACCAAAAAATCTGTATGAGGAGCTGGGTTATTTCCAAAACCAGGCAGATTCAGGTGTACTCAAAACAAGTCATACTATTGGTGCAGAATGTAGAGAGCTTCAGCTGAAAAACAAGATCTATGAAATTCTCACAGCAGTGGCGTTTGAAGCCGATGTGGGGCCCTAGGCACGATTCACCGCAGGTAGAATCCCCCCCCCCACCCCCCCAGCAAGCTTCACCACTGATACCCTTCCCACGATCACCATCACGTGGCTGTTCTGTGCTGGAACTGCAGAGGGCATAAGTAGGGCAGTGAGGAACATGGTGAGACAAAGAGGAATTGGTTTGCCAAGTCAGCACCACCTCAGAAGATGGTGCCTAGGCAGCCACCCGTGTCGCCTAATGGATTGACTGGCACTGTCTCACAGCAACAAACACTCAGACTCAATGCCCACTTGGAGGCTGAGAGACTAATTGTACCATACTGTGCTAAGTCTTGAAGATTTTCTTCCTCTTCTGGTTGGGACTCCAGTTCTTCTTTCTCATAGTCTACGTCTTGTCTCTCAGGCCATTTGTGGACCGAAGCAAACATAGAAAGTGGTTATACTAGTCATTAGTGAGGAAGACATGTATTATATAAATTCATGCAAAACACTGCCAAATTCTACAACATCAGGATCAAAAAACGACTGCCTTTGGTAGAGAGGGGACAGCATTCCTCTCACACTCTCAGTATCTGTCTCGTATCACACGCTGGATACATTTATGTCTTCTTCTGTTGGGGGAAAATGACCCATAATCTGATGTTGCTCTGAGGCTCATTTGTCCTGTCAATCGCAAGTTTTGGCCGCAGTGCTTAGTCTGCTCGACTGCCAGGTGTTCTGTAAGTAGTGAAACTGATAATTTTGTGGCAGAGACTGTGGATGCATACACCAAAAAGTCACAGATTACAGCAGGGGGCAAGCTATAACCTTACAGAGCGTTCATTAAGAAGTGGTGATGGTTTCTTGTAGCTCACAGGGAGTATTATTAGGAACTGCCTGTATGGCTGGCCTTTATTTCATCTTCGCCGTATTGGTGTACCGAGAAAGTCAACTTGCGCTGATTGAAACAGTAGTACAACAGACTTCTTCATTCACTATGTCAGTTGGCTGAATTTAATTGTTTGTTTTTCTATTTGAAATAGTCATTTGGAGGCCTGTTATCTAATTCTGATTTATATTTAACATAAACTAATCTATTGCATAATAATGTGTAATTAATCACAAAATAAAATGAATAACACATAATAATTAAAGAACTAAAACATAAGTGATATAATGCTAATTTGTACGGCTCCCATGGAAGGAACAAATAGAAGTGCCAAGAACATTTATATTTGCCTTCCTACTTTTTTAAGGACAAAAAGCTATAATGTGTTTAAAAATTATATTTAGTCTAATGTCTCAAAACACAAAATATCACTGTGGAATCATTTACAGATCTTTCTGCACAAGTTCAAAGACATGTGCCTATATAGCCGTAAGATTTCCTGCCCTGCCTGGCTCCTGTCCGTGACCTCATCTTGGAATAAGCATGTGCTGCATTAAGGTAATAAATCAGGTATTAATTTTTCATCCATCATCTTCAGCAGTGTGCATTAAACTTTAGTTTTTCTGGCTTCTCTGCAGCACAGCCGGATGAGTCATGTGTCGACTTTACGTAGCACTTCCTAAATGTCTGTTTTATCAGCTGTCTTTGCCGCGGTCAGCTCTGTTCATGCTTTGAATATTAATCAATGTCTTCCTTTAGGCTTGTCTTGTACAGTATTTCAAGTGGATACATGCAATTAATGCTTTTCGAGAACAAAATTCCCTCCACGTTTTCAGCACAGCTACATCCGAAATCCCACCATGACTGGCCTTGAACAGCAGCAGTCAGAAAGCCTGTGTCTTTTAGTAAATATGCGAGCTCGGGCACACGAGAATGTCGCATGCCGTTTTATCACCTATTTTATGTAAGCTACCTGTGCTGCAAAACATGCATGCCCCCTTTTTAAATTGTCTTTAAAAAAGTCAATTCACCTTGAGTGAATACTAAGGAAAGCTACCCTGCAGCCAATCAGTATATTTAATGGTTGCCATGGAGGTGCGCGTGAACAGAAGCAGTCTATGACTCATTCTTGTCTTGGCTGAAGTGTTGTCAGAGGTGGGAGGCGCGAACATTTAACAGACAGGATGACCACCTGAGCCTCAGGGTCAGGGCCATGTTGGTAGTATAGGGGTAACTTTACCTTATAAAATGGTACGAGATGCCAGGGAAGATAAAGGCTCATCAGAGTACAGTTTTTTCTTAGACCAATTACAGATTATTAGCAGCAGGGTAATTTGGCTGAGAGCCGCATTAGCATGTGATCTTTATTATGATGAAACGGGCAGTCAGACAGAGCAGCGTTTCCCCGTGACGAATGTCAGCATTCTGTTGAGCGGATGGCATTAGGAAGTTTACCCTGAGCTAAATACGGAAGCCCGTTTATGCAAGACTGCTCGTTCTTCTTTTGGTAGGTTCACTAGTTTTATTAGCTCTTATTAAGTTACACAACAATGTACCACGGACAGCAGCAGTGTTTCTTATCACTCAGACCACGTGTTTGCGTCGGCCCTTCAAGGGCCCATTTGCTACACTAAATGTTAAATGAATGCATTCCTTATCAAGGAGTTATGTTGCCTTGTGGCCCAGCGGCAGATTATACCAACAGGTTACACAAAAGTAACACCCAGTAGATGTTTGTTTGAATAGAACATTTCAGTAGTGTTTGTGGAACTGTTTCATGCCACCTACCACAAAGTGTTGAGATCGAGTTTGCTTTAAATTGCTCCAAAATATAAAACATTGCCTCATATTATAATTATGTGTAATTTGACAGGGTCAACTGCAGTATATTTTACCAGGAAGGATTTTTTTTTAAACAACAAATTTTACAGGACAATTTCCCGCAAGAATATTATTGCAATAGTCCTAATACCTTCTTTTCTGATTTATTGGCTGCTTAGAAAACTCTCTAGCAAATAATTTGTGCAGCTGTGTATTATACTTAAATTCTACTGGTATTGGAAGACAGCTATTAGTGAGCAATTATGGTTTGCTGATCCAGCTATTGGGATTTAGGGTGGATGGATTGGAACAACTTTATGAGTATCACTGGGTCATTCCAACACATGGCTCCATTCCCTAGAGTGTTTGGAGGCCAAGCCCAGTTGATAATCTATTATCTCAAGACCAGATGGCTCAGAGCAGGAGGGGGTAAATGAAAAAAGGGAATAGGTATAGTGTTCGGATAAATATGTTGTTGAGAAGTCGATTTAGCCAGGCACCATGAGGGATAACCCGTCGAGAATTAACCACAGCAACACAGAAAAACATTACTGGCACAGGATAAACACAGTCAACAGGACAGAACGGCACAGGAGACTTCGCAAGCATCGGTAAGCTTACGTCACCGGTCGTTCTGCTCGCAAACAGCTTTCTGTGCAGGACCCGCCCCGTGAGGGTCTCATACCACAGGTACACTAACTGGCTTGCGTACCGAGCCATAGATCAGGCAGTTGGGCTCTTCTCCATCTTCTTACTCAACAGTGACATCTACTGTCAGCTAGGTGCCTAGAAGGCTGCAGACGGAAATAAGTGCGCATGCTCCCTATCAAGCCTGATATGTTCGTTAGATGAGGCTCAAAGCCTATTTACAAGAAGAAAATAGAAGCCTGTATTTGAGGCGTGGACCTCTGATTAGCCAAACCAGATTTGATAGAAAAGGAGGATTAAAAAAAAATTGTGATATAAAAAATTACAGTTAAATGGATAGCAAACCAGTTTTGTATCATTTAAACGCTAGTTCAGCCTACATTTTAATGTGAACATTTCATTTTCTTAAAATTTTCCCTCTCTTGAATGAGTAACTTTGGAAAGTTCCATTAATGAAGAAGAGCTCTATATATATTATATATATTATATTGAGATGTTGGGTTCGCCTACATCATTCTGGGCATGCTTTCTATCTGACAGGCTATCTGTAGAGGACAAAGAAGACGACACACTCTCTGGAGGCAAAGCCAAGCAAGGGAGACGGAATACCAATGTCTATTCTGACCGACACCTACTTTTAATCACAATAAACGACGTGTATCCTGGAGTCTTCACTGAGCCAAATGTTTTTTTACTAGGTTCAAGTTCATAAAACACAAATAGAATACTGGGTCTTTGATATCAATGTTTGTAATACGACTTCTGCCAAATATTAATTGACGATATTTCTTTACTGTAAGAACCTCAAAATAATTTGAAAATAATAATAAGATTTAAAGCATTAGTTGATGCTCTGAGTGTGGCTGGATTGTCCGCTACCATGAAATCGATTACATTTTGAAGATGGCAAAATGATTACAGCTTCTTTTCTTCCAGATGCTGAACGAAAACATAAATGGAAAGTTTATTCCGAAGGTGGTGGTCCGCTATGTGCACACCTGTTAATGATCCCGCCAGAGGTTCGCGTACTATTCACACCAGCCGGATAGAGGTAAAAAACTGTCACAGATGCCCGATTCAGAAAATGTCCCAGGATTGAAAAGCCAGGGGACGCGGATAACGTAACTTTCGGTTCTTCCTTCGCCCTTTTCTGTCATAACTTTCACGACGAGGCATTTTGTTTAGAATCCCATGCTTAAGTCCATATTAAATTTAACAGATGCATTGTTTCAAAAGCGACACACAAGTAACGCACTTAGCGTATTACAATGCTGGGTTAGATTTTGGAAGGGAAGGAACTTCATGGTAGGAATCAGTATGCTAGTTCGGCAGGTAGGTTATAACGGGGTTCCCCGCGTCACTCCAAAAGCTGAACAATGGCCCGTACGGGGATCGAACCCGCGACCTTGGCGTTATTAGCACCACGCTCTAACCAACTGAGCTAACCGGCCAGTGATACTAACTAGGACCTTCCAAAAGTTACTTCCTTTCATCACCACAGTACATTGCAGCGGTTCCTGTTACTGTAAGTGTTGGTAACCAGGGGGGTATTCCACAAAGCAGGATTTTTTCATTATCCAGATAATTTAAGACAAATGTATGGATTGTCCAGTAGGAATGTCACTTACCTCTCATCCCATTGGACTGATTTCACGTTTGGTTTAAGATATCCTTTGCACGTGTTTGATAACCTCTTCTCACATTAGTTTTGGTTTAAAGTCAACTTACTTTCACTTGGATAAATCAAGGCACCCAGACGCTACCTAATGTAAGTCTAAGCGATCAGCAATACTACTGTAAAAAGCAAACTACACTATCGGGACATCATCTCTTTGTAGTAGCGCCACTGCATTTCATTTTAATGAGATATATCGCCCCAATGGATCTCTGTCAAATTTGATCGAATTTGAACAGGGTCAAGTGCTTATTTCGCCACAACATAGCAAGCTAATAATACGTGACAATATAAAATATTTATGGTATGTGACCGCGTTGCCGATGGGTCTCCTATGCATTGGTTTTCTGTCCATATATAATATATTCATGATTTTTCTTCATTGTACATCTTCTATTTTTCCTTAAGCGTTTCCTCCGCAACGATAGGGGGCGCCATTCCGCGGAATGACCACTATGTGCACCGTAAAGTTGGAGCTGTCTGAGAATAATAGGATTTTTATATAAGTACTGCACAGTAATCGAGTACTATCACTTATGGCTTATTTTTTTTTTATGTCAAAGTATTTGGCGGTTGTGGTTGAACACGTTTGACTCGGACACCCTGCGTCCGTTTGTCGCTATGGACGCAGCGTGCGGAACGACGTGATGTGTTTTGGTTCCTCGCTGGGGCGCAAGGGCTTTTTTCCTTAGGATACATTTATAAACCTCTCGGTGGCGCTGATATCTGTTGCGTTATGTCCTCTTGCTGCTGATGTTCCATAATGTCACGTCCGGAGACGCCGCTTGATGCTCTGAAGGGACGCGATGGTTCTGTAGAAGTTTATGTGTACGTGGGAAGATGTGGCGTGACTGCGCTGTAGTGATTACTTTATTAAGGGATCTCTGTCGTTATGTTCATCAAGCCTGTTTTTGCAATGGTTAGAGGTAACTTACGGTGCTTTATTTGTACAAATTTACGGAACCTCTGATCCAGAAATGGCGAGACTTTACTCGAAGAAACTTTTTGTGTTGTGTGTCTGCCTCTCAGCGTCATTTTTTCTTGCCATCACCCTCCAGGTACAGTAAATGAACACATGTGGTTTACGCTGAACATGAGATTTGAGAACCTTTAATTCATAACTGGTTTACAGTATGGCCGTTTCGAAAAAAAAAAAAAAAACTCGAGAAACACTATTTTTTGAGGAAATTGTGAATTACACATACCATCCGGAGCTCAGAAATGTTTTTACTATAATACTATGGAAAAGTAGTCTTTTTGAGCTTTCCCCCAAGCTGTAGCTGAACCATGCATCCATCCATTTTCTGTACCCGCTTGTCCTACGCAGGGGTCCGGAGCTTATCTGAGAAACTACCAGCATAAGGCAGGGAGTAATCCAGGATGGGTGCCAACCCATCACAGCGCTCACTGGATATAGCTGAACCATGTAGCTGTAACAGTAAAAAAGTTACAGCAGACACCCTCAGTTATCATTTAGATACCACTTTACTTGACGGGGCACAAATACTTAGTAATAATAAAAGTTACCATTGAAGTACATGTTATGAACAAATATAGTTGCTACTTGAGATAAAATATGCGTCACGATTCATTGGTAATGAACAAACTTGAGATCAGTATTTCACTTGTGTTATTCGTGACTTGTCCCTTCAGTAGTTCACAAGGGTTTACAGAATTATCATATATAGTAACAACTATAGTTGCAAATATGAGATCATTATGTAACCAAGACTTAGTTTGTGACTACATAAGTAAGAGTATAATACTATATTATTCGTGCTCTGTCAAGTAAAGTGTTGCCATCATGGATTTGCTCCCTGAGGCGTAGAAAAGGTGCTATATCTCAAAGTGAAAATTCATAAAAAAAAAAACAAAAAATATTTCTGAGCTGTGGAAGGTATGTGTAATTTGCATGTCAAATTTAATCAAAATCAGAAATTGTGAGGCAAAGTGCATTTGCTGAATTAATGTGGAATGACTGATATGTTATACTGATATATATATATATATATATAATATGAATAATTTTGAAATGTGCTAAAAGTTTTTGGATTTCTGTCCCTTACTGGCAGATTTATTTTCCAGACAAATGAATATTCATTAGTGTACAGGTTCTGTGAAATATCTTCTGCTAATTATTGTTTCTTGTTTTCAGGCACGCAGTGCAATATTTAACCTTCATGTCCCTTTAAGTTCCTTGATTCCTGGCTTGTCTGACTAATCTGAGGGTGCACACTCAGTCTCTCCCTCTTCTCTCTCCTGGTATTTCTTTGTTTCCAAACTACCTCTTTAACCACAGATCCATCCATTTCAGTATAATACATTCTTCAGTCACCTTTTATATTGCAACATTATGAATTCCTTTAACTATTGCCTCAGTATTCATTTCTATACGTACGTGAATGCATTTACCCAGTACTGTTTAAGAACAAGTCTCAGTCTTTACTCACATTTTCTTAGTATAAGAGATTGAATTTTCTTCATAATCATAAATGTTTAGCTCGGAGTAGCTGCACATTGCACCCTTTCCTGAAGTTATTCTGGACTTCCCTGCTGCTTAGGTCCTCATTGAGTTGGGCCATTTTGAGAGAAAGCAGGAAGAACATAGTTCCAGGCTGAAGCAGACCATCCAGGCTGCTAATCCATGGACACCCACCGGAAGACCGGGAGCTCCTAGCAGCCAGTATCCGGTCATCGTGTGGTGGTCCCCACTGACAGGGGAGACAGGGAGACTGGGAGAGTGTGGGAAACATAGGTGCTTCTTCACTATCAACAAGACTTACCATGGACACCCTTCAACAAAAGCGTTCCTCTTTTATGGTGAGTGGAGTTGCTCTGTGATTCATCAGAACTAAGAAGAAGCAGCACAATTTGCTGTTACTCTGAGCCTCTCTCAGTGTATTCGAGGTTGCTAATAGGTGTAAGACGTTATGGGGGTAAATGTGTAACAATGTATTAGTCAGAAAATCATAGAGCTGTTTTAGTTATAGTTAAGGTTTTGTTTTTAGTTAAGATTTGTTTACCGTTGTTATGTACTAATATTTAAAACAGTCCCCAGTGAAATATATTATTTTGTCAAATTAACAATGAACATATAGAATTTGAATTTCAGATAAAAAGTAAAAGAAGTTAAGGTGCGCCTAATGTAGTCTACAGGTCTGTCGTGGGGTTCTTTTAACGACTTCCGAACAACACTTGCTGAAGGCAACTGTGATTTTATTCCCACAATTCCAAAAGACGAGAGTGCAGAAAGATATAAAGTGCAATAATGTAACACAGGCTCGTCCTTGGAGTTATCTCGCAGCTGCCAGTATAATCCACTTCAGCTGGCTGGAACACCGGTCAGCTGTGGGTTCCACAAACCAAAATCCACACAACAATTGAAGTATCAATTGTAAAAGTATCAATGGAAAATAGCAACAATGAAACAAGGCGGCTGTTGTGGTCCTTCAGTTAATCCATGTAATAGCCCTGTGGTCTGTCTCAAGGTCAAACCCACTTCCCAAAATATAATAATGCAGTGGCCACGTAATTGCCAAATCCTCCTTTTCTGCCACTGAATACCTGGTTTCCCATGGTAGCAGCTTATGACTTAGGTCTGTTAGATTGGTTGCTCCTCCCCGGGGTCTCCTTGAGTCCTACTGCAGAGGCATCCACCTGTACCAGGAATTTCCTATTGAAATCCTCAAGGCTGGAGGACAGCAAAGACAGCCCTATAGAGCCCTGAAAGCGGTCTCGCAGTCCTTCGTCCAGGTAACTGGGTTTTTTTGGTCCTTTTTGGTCAGTGCTATAAGTGGTGCAGCCATTGTAGCAAACAAATCAGGAACGCCTGTACTTCCATTTTGGTGTGACGGCAAGGACTTTTCAAGTTTGCTTTGTTCTTATCAGCCTGCGGCCTTATCTCTCCTCCCCCGAGCCGATATCCCAGATAACACGCCTCTTGCTTAGCCCACTCACATTTGCCAGTATTGAGAGTCAAGCCAGCTCCCTGAAGCTTCTTCAAAACTAGTCTTAAATGCTGAACATGTTCCTCCCAGGTCCTGCTGAGAATTACAACGCTGTCCAGGTAGGCGGCATTGAACTCTTCACATACTTAGAGGACTTTATCCATAAGATGCTGAAAGGTTGCTGGGGCACCATGTAACCCAAATGCCATACCTGTAAACTGAAAGAGCCCTGCTGGTGTTCTGAATGCTATGTGTGGCCTGCTAGAGCTTACCAGTGGCACCTGCTAATATCTTTTGTACAGTTCCAGTGTGGATATGTACACTGCAGCCCCTATCTTTTCCAGGAGATCATCAATCCTTGGCATCGACTCAGAGATGGCTTTAAGCTTCTAGAAATCAATGTAAATTCTAAGAGAGACATCTTTTTACCAGGATGACTGGACTACACTATTTAGTGTTAGATGGCTCAGTCACCCCTAGCTTTAACATGGCTTCCACGTCTTCCTGCAGTTTCCCTAACAGCTGTTGCGGGACACGATAAGGCTATCGGACTAGTTGGACATCCTTTAACTGTATGGTTTCTTCAACCGCAGTTGTCTTACCGAGTAGCAGACACTTCTCTTTGACTTCTACTCTCTGCACTAGGAGAGTTTGCTTAGAGATCTGTGATGCTTCTTCTTGCGACTTCCTCAGCAGGGTAACTTGGTACATCTGTTTCCCCTTCTTGCTGTCTGGATGGTATATTTCATATGTGACAGGTCCCATCTTCTTTGTTACTGTATATGGGCCTTGCCACTTAATTTATGGATAGATGGATGGATGGGAGCAACCGAAGTACCTTTTGGCTTGGCTGAAGATCTCTGTGTCGGGTCTGCTGGTCCTTCCAGGTTTTTCGTTTCTTCCATGCTGCCTACAGGTTTTCCACTGCCTCTGTCTGATAGCTTGACAAATGAGTTCTCGTCTCCAGTACATACTGGACCACTCCTCTATAATTGGCTGTTATCGTAGCAGTTTCCCAGTAAATCAGTAAGTCTAATGGTTCCTGTACATTCCAGCTATAGAGGAGCTCGAAGGGCGAAACACCAGTTGAAACCTGAGGAGCATCCTGATAAGCAAACAGAAAGAAAGGTAGCCAGTGATCCCAGTCCTTTCCAGTGTCATCCACAAATTTCTAAAGTATTTTCTTCAGAGTTTGGTTGAAACTTTCGACAAATCCATCTGTTTGGGAATGAAACGGTGAGGTCTGAATCGTCGCGATTTCTAGCTATAGAAAAGCTTCATCGATTTGGATGTAAAATTAGTGGAAAATAACTTGGATCAAAGCAAGAAGAATGGTGGGTGCACAGTAGGAAGGCTTCAGGGAGGCGTGTTGCATAGTCACACACAACTAATATATACAGGTGACCCTGGCTGTTCCTCACAAGGGGAGCCACAATGTCTATGGCAAGCTGATGAAAAGGAGTAGAGATGATGGGGAGTGGTTGCAAAAGTGCTCGATCTGATTCGCAGATGTTGCAGGCATGTGGTGCCATATGTCCGGACATCTGTATGCATGGAAGACCAATAGAAGTGTGAATTGATACAGAATGTTTTGTGATGAGCAAGGTGTCCTGCCCATGGGAGTGTGTGTGCCAAATGCATTGGCCCACAGGTAGCAGGGACTGCTATGCACGATCCCGTGTCATTAACAGCATACACATCATCAGTAGTACTGAAATATTCTTTGCCCACACTATTCACAGGTACAGTGTCAACAGCTTTCGCACACAATGGTTTCAAAGATTCATCTTGTCTGTACAACTAGCGATGTTTCCAGGCAATTCCCACATTTTATCTGACACCATGTTATCAGTGTTATTTGCTGTACAACCTTTTCAAGAACTTTTGGCCTTTAGACCACCCCGAACAGACTATCATCCAAGTCTGGGAGTGGCTGTACACCGGCTTTTGCCTAGGCTCGGGTCATTACAGAACCAGTACCAACGTCAACAACATTATTGGTTTTCACATGACAGACATTTTCTGGTAATGATTCTGCCCCCCCCCCCCCCACAAATCCAGCATCACAGGAAATTCTCTGCCCTAAGTAAGATCTACAGGCAAATGTCCAAAAACCCCAACCGCTAACAGATATGGCTGCTCATCAATGACCACAGTTATTTCAGTTTTTGGATATGTTTCTGTTTGTCACCATGCAGACGTAAATTTTCACTTTGCGTGCTATAGTCATTGGTGCCTGTTGGCACAAGATCTCGTTTAATGACAAAAAGCTGCCAGTTTCCACCAGTGCAGTAACATTCTGACCATTATTCATTACAGTTTTGTAGTTCTTTTGTCACAGTCCAACCATCGGTTCATCCTCTCACCAGGGAGTATAGCTTGGAGGAACGGCCTGCTGACCCTCTCCGGGCATGCAGATACTGTAGTGTGAGCTTGGCAGCAGATACTTCATCTTCTGGCTCATGTTCCTTTACCTGTGTCTTCATCTCAACTGGAAGCTCCACGAGTAGCTTCTCTAAAATGATGTTTCCGCCAATCTGCTCCTTGGAATGCTGCTTAGGACGTAACCAGTGATGGTAAAAGCTTTTTAAACAATAAGTCTCTGTTGGGGTTTCTCTATGTGGTACCAACATGGCCCTGAACTGCTGTCTGTATGTTTCTGGGGAGATATCAAACATGGCCAGTAATGCATGTTATAGGTCGGTGTAACAATGAGCTTTCACCTCATCCATTGCAGTGCAGGCCTCCAAGTCAGTGAACAGGCCCATTCTGATGTTGGCCTTTTCAATGTTTTAGTGATTCGTTCAAAACATAAGTCATTTTCAGTGACCTCACCCATTTTATTTTGTGGTATTTTTGGGCCGCTAGGATGCCTATACCCGTGTCTGGGAGGCTGGTCTAATGGTTCTAACAGTGGGTCTGAATCTAAATTCAGGAATGGTGATGGTGAAATCTGTTAGCTTTGTGCAGTTGGTGTGGATAAGTCCATTTTGTCGATGCTTTGAATCTAAGGAGTTGACAGAAACTGCTGGGACGGACTGAATTGGGGGTGGCTGCAGCAATGAGGAGATAGGTAGGAGTGGTGCCCTCAAATCACGAAGTTCTGCCAAAAACCCTTCCTCATTCCTCTGCTGCTCTCTTACAAAGTCTTTCATTAGTGCCATCAGCTCCCTCTCTGGTGCGGCTGTTGCACTCACCCTGTTGCCGTCGCCGTCCTCTGACAGTGTGTCCGAGCCGCTAGCAGTAGTGCCTTATTTTTCCCCTTCATTTTTTCTTTATTTAAAATACTGAGAAAAGACATCGTCATACAGCTGATCTCTCACGCCTCCTCCGCACTACTGTCACAGTGCCCCCCCGCCCCCCCCCAAACCTTATGGATCACAATTGCACTTCAGACCACAGTTCCACCAATACAATACAAAACACACTCCTCATCCCTTGCTACCTGGGCACCCAGTATGTTATACATCATAATATGTATCATTTTTGTAGTATGTATGAGATCCGAGTATTTGTCAAGTGTCCACCCTTAAAGCAGTGGCACCTCCAGAAATTTTTCATAAGGGTGGCCAGATAGGGCCACTGAAAATTTTGGGGAAGCACACCAAAACCGAAAGCCGTGCTGAATTTCAGGAATTCTGTTCCGCTGTTGTAGTATATAGGCTTGTTGGAAACTATGAGAAAGATTTAAGGGATCTTAGGGGATCTTACTGCTATACTTTGCTTTCTTGTGTTACATTTAATGTTCCAGTGATCTGATGTGCCTAGACTTACAATTACCATGTGCAGTTAACATTTTGAGTTCCACAATAATCCTGTTTTAATGTGTTATGTATATGTGTTATTCAATTAATTGTTTTGTTATTGGGAACAAGCTTAACCAAGTTTAGCAAGTTAAATAGCATATAGCACCAGCTAACGTTAGTAAGGTAATTAAATTCGGCACCTAAAACTCGTCACTCCAGCCGCCAAAGTTTACTGAATATATCATTTTCAATCTTTTTTTTTAGAAATTTTGACTTACTCACTGGTAGTCTTCTTCTTAACTCGCGACCGGTGTTTGTTGGTGATGACCAGAGACGTGCTGAGCTGCTGCTTTTTGTGAGCCCCCTGTGGGCCCTGGCGGTGTCGGGCTGTGTGTGTTTCAAGAGTGCCTTGCTGACTGTGCATTTGTTGAAATGCATAACTGAATTTAGAAGCATATTATGCATATGGAACCGACAAGAGAGGGGGCCAGTGGAGGGGCCAGCAAATTTATCACCCTGGTGGCGCCAGTGCCTTAAAACAATACTTATTTAAATATGAGCAAATGATCAAAACATTTCAAGCATATTATAACTAACTGGAAATATCCATCCATCCATCCATTTTCCAGAACCGCTTATTCCATTTCGGGTCGCGGGGGGTCTGGAGCCTATCCCGGAGG
>JAAGVU020000113.1:1330401-1355691 GCA_011763525.2 Mormyrus iriodes
TGGCAACTCCAATCAGCCTCGGCATGTTTTTGGACTGTGGGGGGAAACCGGAGTACCCGGAGGAAACCCCACGACGATACGGGGAGAACATGCAAACTCCACACACATGAACCCCGATCCCAGAGGTGTGAGGCAACAGTGCTAACCACTGCACCACCGTGCCACCCCTCTAACTGGAAATATGAATCAGGTTATGTCTATGTTTACATATGTGTGTATGTGGGTTTGGGTTTGCACATAACTTATGTGGCAGCTACTTGGTCACAAGGCCTTTGGTGTATCTTGATGATTACAGTTTACCATTGAAATCCATCCATCCATTTTTTGTAACCGCTCATCCTATACAGGGTCGCGTGGGGTCCGGAGCCTATCCCGGAGGCTACAGGTGCAAGGCAGGGAACAACCCAGGATGGGGCACCAGCCCATTGCAGGGCACACTCACACACCAGTCACACACACACACACACACACACACACACACACACACACACCTATGGGCAATTTTGTAACTCCAATTATCCTCAACATGTTTATGGATTGTGGGGGGGGAAACCAGTTACCTTTGAAATATCACCCCTAATTGTCTCAGGTAACATTACACAGTTAACCACTAGAGGGAGCCTGAGGCATGTCTGAGTTATCACGGTGCGTCAGGCTACTGCAGTGCAATGTCTTATTTCCGTGATACAGTTGATTCGACTGAAATGTAAGAAGCTGTTCTGCATCAGTGATTCACTGGTTACAGTGCTGGCATATATATTGGCAAATATTTTAAAAATTAAAATTTAATATTTAAAAATATTGCAAAATGTTCAAATATTTTAAATACTTCAGCCTGGCTGTAGTTGGCTGCTGTAGTAACTGGGTGATACCTACTTAAGCCTCATTTGTCTAAGTTATCTCTAATGGCGTATAAGTAGTCTCTACGCCTCTTTCATTTTAATCTAATTTGCTAATCAAATAATGTGTAATTATTTTAATAAGTTCTATACCGTGACTATGTAACTATGTAACATTTCAAGTATTGTGGTATTAAAGTATCATTGAATAGTAATTCAAGTTTCAAGTATTGTGGTATTTAGCATAAGTATATTAACACTTATTAACTGCTTTGATGTAGTGGTTTGTGGTGAGAGAATAATTTTTTGTATCCTTTAATATGAAATAAATCGAGTTAAATTAGTTTTTTTTAGTATATTGGCTGATATTCAAAATTTTTAATTATACCGTCTCTGTTGTGAATGTGGACAACAGCGCACGGAAACGGAAAGGTGCCCGGACAGCCGGCTTGTCTCTGGCCGCCTGTGAATCAGGTGCATTTGCTGATTAAATGTGCCCATCCTATTCAGGGCAGGAATGTGGGAGTGCACTCTGCTGGAATGGGCCGACGCCCCCTGTGTGAGGCGGAGGACAATGCCCCTGGGTTAATTGAAATGATACGTTCACAGTAAATCGATTTAGTTTTTTTTTTCCCCCTTGGGTAGGAGGAGTGACGGATTTATTTATTTGCTTAGTTAGTTTGCCATCATTGCTGGCATTGTGTTTGCGTGCTGAGCTGGAACGTTAAACAACATAGTGGCACGTTCTGCCATTCCCAGGTTCCTTACTGTGCGACAAGAGTCATCAACACAGAGCCTCGAGAAACAAGAACAGATATAAATCATTTCTTTGTTACTGTGAAGCGGTTTTAGTTTGTAAGGTTTTATGAACGTGTGGGGGGGGGGGTGTAATGTTGAGATTTGTGGATGATAATGATGTTCCACGTAGCTGAAATAGCCTCTCGTAGCATCCGAATGGCATAGCTGATTCTGCAGAATGCTCAGAGAAGGTCCATAAACGGGGATCAGAAGTGCATCCTGGAGACCATCAGTGTGTCTATTTGATCTTTAAAATTCTCTAAAATATGTTCGGTGGGGGAAGTCACCCATCCCGCTGGATTTAGTTGTATCTGATGTAATGTGATATTCATAGTACATACATCATCCCCCTTCCTGTGCCAGTATGTGTTTTTATTTAGTGCCTAAAAATTCTTTTGAAAAGTGCCAGAAAAACGGATGCAACTGATGGGCTCCATCTCCGGTTGCGTCTCTGCTCTACTCTATAAGACCTGTTGCCTAAGGGTGAGAATATCATTTTTTGGGGTAGGTTAAATTGCATTGATTGTGGTGCCTTAAATTCATCATTAACTCTTTGTTATTCTTCTCTTATTTTTATGGTTTGAAATGAGGCACGGACTTTAACGTAGACAGCCTTCCCCTTCCCAGAGGGTCTCACCACCACTGGGCCCTGTTCCATGAAGAGTCACCTAAAAATAACTACAAGCTCTTCCACAAGCCTGTCATCACCCTCTTCAATCACACGGCCACCTTCAGCCGCTTCTCCCACCTGCCGCTGACTACTCAGTATCTGGAGAGCCTGGATGCGCTCACCTCCCATGCCCACCTTGTCCCCTTGTCCCAGAAGAACCTTCTGCGTACTTCGTTAGCCCCGGTAGTGTACGTACAGTCGGACTGCGACCCCCCCTCTGACCGGGATGCCTTTGTACGGCAGCTGATGAATCACATCCCAGTGGACTCGTACGGACAGTGCCTACGTAACAGGGAGCTTCCGGCGTACCTGCGGGACTCCACCGCCATGGAGGAACCGGGCTTCTATGAGATCCTCGCTCAATACAAGTTCACGTTGGCCTTCGAGAACGCCGTGTGCGACGACTACATCACGGAGAAGCTGTGGAGACCACTCAAACTCGGCGTTGTCCCTGTGTACTATGGCGCCCCCAACGTCCACGCGTGGCTTCCCTCCGAGATGAGTGCAGTAGTTGTCAGCCCCGATGAGTCGCCAGAGAAGCTGGCAGAGCTCCTCAAGGAGCTGGATGGAAACGATGAGGAGTACGAGGCCTACCTTGGCTGGAAGTACAGACGGGAGGTGACCAACCAGAACCTGGTGGCTGAGATGAGGAGCCGCAAATGGGGCGTCCAGGACGTCACCATGGATAGCCACATAGATGTTTTCGAGTGCATGGTGTGCGCCAGGGTGTGGGAGAATATCAACAGGCAGGAGAAGGTCATTTTGATTTTTGGCATTCAAGTTATTCTGCAGTCCTCTTTAAGGTTACTCACTTGACGGTCTTTTATTCAAAGTGACGTACAGTCGGCCAGTTCTTGGAGCAATTGGGGGTTAAGGGCTCTTCCCGGTATTTGAACAGGAAACCTTCCAATCATGGGCAAAGTTTTTCAGTTATTTTGTTTTTTTTTTCTATATTGTGGTCTTTTCTACAATATATATGAGCCTACATCAGGCTACTTTTTGCTAAAGGACTTTCTTTGCTGCCTACGCCATGAAAACATATTTGAACTTCAGAAACAACCAAATCAAGAATGTTGACGATATTTATTGGTAAAACTTGAATGTCTGTTGGCACATTTTGATTAGCTGGACAGGTAACATGTATGGCATAAACAGAGAGACAGGAAGTACCCCAGAAGTCTGACTCATTCATCACATTATGGTGGTTAAATCTGACAAAAAATTTTTGATCAGAGGTGCACTGAGATTAAAATGTTTCTGTGTGTGAGTCATTGAGTCGGTCCCTGTATTTGGTTTCGCATGGTGAACAGATTTCATTATGTTGTTAAATGACCAACCCTTCTTTGAAATACTCTGTGTTCCAGTGTAGGGATGTAGACGTTCCAGTTAATATAAGGAATGATGATCAGTTTTTGTACAGTGCCTATCCCAAACACAGTTGCCCAAAATTACACGACAGTGGCACTGACCAGGGCTGGTGTGTGGTTCTGCTGGATTGGACCCTGTGCCTGTGATCGGAAGGTAGCTGGTTCAAATTTCATGGTCAGCAGATTGATTTCACCGTTGGGCCCTCGGGCAAGGACCTTAACCCCGAATTATTCCAGGGATGGGCTGACCCTTTTCTCAAAAATGTGTGTTGCTTTGGATGAAATTGTCCGCTACATAAATATATGGAAAACTTACTGACATATTACAGTTTACCTTAACAGTAAATATATAGTGAATCAAAGACAGAAGACATTAATATACAGGCAGCTTTTCTGTTCTGACTGTGAAGCATCATTGTCATTTTTCATGCCAGGGCCTCACACCCAAAACATGGCGGGCTGAGGGCAACCACCTGAAGTGCCCCCCTCCAAGAACATTTGACTTTGCTGTGGGTCCCACCGGCAGGTCGTCGCTGCGGGGGATCTGGAGGCCCAGCTATGAGCAGTCAAAAAAGGAGGCGAGAGCGCTGCACCTCCTTGCTAAGAGGAATGCTAACTTCACTGTGGAGGAATTTTGGAAGCAGGTATTCCATAATTAAACCCGCCTTCTCCAAGGCTGGGATGGGACTCTTATTATGAAGCATTCTGTTGATCTAATGCAGTGTTTCTCAACCCAGTCCTCGGGGACCCTCAGACAGTCCACATTTTTGCTCCCTATACATATCTGAGCAAGGTATTCCGTGTTCCCGATTGCTTAATTGCTTGGTACAGGTGTGCCGGGAACTGAGAGTGAACAAAAATTTGGACTAGCTGGGGGTCCCCGAGGACTGTGTTGAGAAACACTTGCTTAGTTAGATTTTGTTTGGGCCTGTGAAATATGGGCAGATATGGTGACTTTCTCTACAATACAGGCAATTTTTACTTGAGACAATAACTTTGCAGTTTTTATTATTGATTATTGGAATTAAATGATTGCTGAGATGCATTTTAATGAAAGTACATTTTATGGTTTTATGGAACTGTATTAATGTGACGTGTTTTTTAAGTTGTGAACGGTTTTGGATAAAAATGGGCACCGAAATGGAAACTTGCTTGCAGTTATTTATTAGTATTGATTCACGCTTTTAAACTGAAATTGTCGAACAGAATTATAATTAGATGTAACTGAATGCCCTGTAATGGGCTGCCAGAGACTGGCTATTTGAGAGAGATATGATACAAAAGTCTCTTTTTACCTTTTTTTATATTCACTCTTACCAGACTGCTCAGCATTAAATTTAAATTTGAGATACACTGGGAGATTTCTGGCATATCACAGTTAAGTGGTCGGCGTGTAATCACCTTCAGTTCGAAGTTTATTTCTGGCAATATGAATCGCATGGAGTTAATTTGCAATTATCCACGTCATAAATTTTAATTCGTGTACAGATTGCATACCAAATGGCATTTAAATACGAGGAGAATTGATCATTTTCAAATAGGTTTGTAATACAGACCACTGCCCATTGCAGAAGCACAATAAATGCTTCCCTTCTTTGAACGGAGTGCTTTAAGAGTGGCATTTATATTCTGTCGTGATTCCATGTTAGAATGAAATGTACCTCATTTTTTTTTATATAAATGTGTTAAGAATGTGCTAGGAGGGAGCAATGTTCTAGTAAATGTTCTGTGACTTAATGTTATGAAATCCAAAAATGGGAGTCTGAGATCACGCATACTTTGCTGCTGGCAGAGTCAGGCTGAACCTTAATCAAGTCACCTGACACCGAGGGAGACTGCTGCTTGTCACGTGCTCTGCGGGTGAAATCCCACATCTGCTGATTTTCCTTTCCGCTGTGACAACCCCAAGCTAATGTTTTACTGAAGGTGGCCTGGTTCCCATTTAAGACGCCCCATTCATGGATGGATGGAGCAGCATTTTTAGACTGTTTAATGGTTTGTTTTATTAGGTTGTACAGGTGCAGCATCTCACATGTAAAGCTGGTGAGATTCCTAAGCACGTTTGTTACGCGAGGAATCCTGCTCTGGTCACCTGAGACCTTTTAGCAGCGTGGAATTGAGCTGTACCCCTAATGACAAAAAAAATCATTCATGGTTGAAAAGTTGGTGTTATTTTCTGAACGAGTGCATGTGTACAGTCCGAGAAATTGATGTTTTGTTTTTATAGTGTAAGCATTGGTAAAGACTGGCGTTTTAGCTCTGCTGGTTGTGCTTAGCTGTAAATACGCTCGTTAACATGTCTTCCAAAGCTTGAGAGGGTCTTTAAATTTCTTCCATTATTGACTGTTTCAAAGATATTCTTTAGAAAAGCAAAGTACTGCTTCTCAAAGAATTCATCACATATAGGTCATGTAACTGGACTGAATAAGATGTAATTTTTAATAGTTTATGATAATATATAATAGCACCTTGTCTTGAGTATAAATCAAAGTTCCCCACATATAAATGGGCTGATTAAGATGTGTTTGCTTTGTTTTTAATAATTTATAATGGCTTAATTAAATTGAAATGACTATTAAAGGTCATTGACGTCAGTACGAAGAGTTATAAGAGAATAAGCATTGATGTCAACAGAACGTAATTACAGTTTCTCCACGCCCAGGGTAGGTCCAGTAGCGCAATGTCTGGGGTGTCTGTACGCTTAGCGTGATATGTAGGCTTTTTCTTCCATGGAAGATCACAGTGGCGTCTCACCAGGGTCATTCTCAGCGTTTTTTTTTTTTTTTATGCGTCGTGTTGCGTTTCACAGAGAAACTCCTCTGATCCTCTGGTTAAGATCCTGAATCCTGAAGAGCAAATGAGCAGCCTGATCCAATGCAGGGGGCCTGTGGGGGGCTGACGAACTTAACAAAGCCTCAGAAAAGATCCTCTTGTGTCATTCAAAATGGTTTCATTTTCTTATATTACAAAATCATGGGCTATTTCCTGGAGGGACATGAATGTGTGCCAATTGATACGTGATTTTAAACTTCCAGCCTTGTCTTTGAAATTCACTTCATGCTCGTTCCGCCTTTGGTCACGCTAAAGATGATTTTGAAGCTGAAGCTGGCTTTGGACGGGGGCCGTGTGATTCTTGCATTCAAGTTCCTTCACATTTCCTTGCTTGAGATTCTCCTTTAATGCTCTGAGGGTTTATGTCCATAGTTGTTTTTTTCACACGCCCCCCTTTTCAATTATAAGATAGAGCTTGCCTTAATGAAATATTTCTCTATACAAACTTGAGTGTCTGTCATCAAATAAAAACCAATTATTGCAACTTGTCACTTAAAATGGTAAAACTACAAATTAGCTATGGTCTGATTTAATTGATCATTTTAATTCATAATTATGCCAGAAATTCAGGATAATTCATGCTTAAGCAATAGACACCGATTTGCAGCCATATTTGTCAGTGTTTGTCTTGGACAAGCATGTGTGTTTTTTGAATCATTTAAATGTATTTTCTCTGCGTGTTTTTAGTGGCACCACGTTTGCAATCTTTGTTTTTGGGTTTGTTTCGCCGGCTTGTTTCAAGCTGTCATCTGTTTACTGTGATAATAGTCTGTTACTGGACTGCACACATCTATGAAAAACATCCACTTATAACAAAGCCATTTCACCAAATGTTTTCAGGGAGCCTGTTCAGTGGAGGACAGGAAAAACAGAGCCCCCCTGTGACTACCTTGTGCTGTGCCCGTCGTAAATGGATCCCGGAACCACATCTGTCATAATTAAGGACTAATACAAAAATTTGCTTTTTGTGCTGTGAAGCAGAATAAAGGGGCATGAGGCAGGCAGCCTAAAAGTCTCTCTATGAATAAATTGGAAAAGAGTCCCTCGAAGTTTAGTTGACAGTAACATCATCCACCCTCCATCTTGGCACATATTGCAGTATCGTATTTAGAATTTCCAAAGAAACAGCAGGATATCAACTGATATCCAAATTAAAGGGAAAATATATTAAACTCTGTAGCTTAATACGTCTGTTAATTTCTAATAAAATACTCCGTGTTTTATTGGGGCTGTCTTCAACTGGACATCTTAAAGAATGGTACATTTCAGTTGTGATTGTCTGGTTACGCATTCTTTATTTATTTAGTTTGCCACGAACCGTTTAGTGAGATATATAGCAGTTATTATGACGTCTGATGGCACGCTAAGCTTCGGATGTTAAATTGCCTTTCTGGGTGGGTGGGGGATGATGGGAAAGTGAACGAAAGTCAGAAATAGCTTTTATAGTGGCTGCCAGCTTTGCCGTGCACTCAGTGCATCAGACTGTTTTCTGCCTTAGCTACTAGGTGATGAAGCCAATTTAATTTTTAGAACTACTTTTGAATTTATTTGAAAATAAATTGTGATTAGAAGCCAAGTATGTACGTATATTATGAGACGTAATATGCATTTCTAGTGTGGTTAAACTTTGTGGTCCCAGAACCTTCACAGAAATAATAGCTTTGTTTTACAGGACGTTTTGTCTACCCGTCCTAAACTAAGACAACACAAGTTCCTCCATAACACCAGGTTAACATAATATTATAAATGTTATGTAGGAGTCACATTCTGGTACAATTTTAGTTTTATTACTATTATTGCTATAAGATTATTGTTGTACTTAACTGTTGAAAATTTTTTCGTTTTTATTACTGTAATTAATTGTTATTTTTCTGTCTTAATACCTTTTTATTCAGCTGAATATTAAATTTTGATTGCATAAACTGCTCTTGTCTGTGTAAAGGTGTGCTGTTGTACTTTTCACCGTGTGATGAACACTGTGTATTTGGCACCCTGAGATTCCAGTCTTTCTTCTGCAGTTCATTATATTGGGGCTGCCAGTGTGGACTGGAACCAGCTACTTCGGAGCCCCTGACTGTACAACACAGTGAGATATAATCAGCCTCCCTTCAACTTTACACAGAGCTTAATGTGGGAATTGTGCACATAAACCTTAAGACATTTTAGGTTTGAGATTAAGAGCTACTTCTCAGATATTTTGCCCTTGATGGCGTATTGTGCCAGAAAAAAATGAAAGCAGAGGCTGGGTAATCCATCTGTTTAGAGTAAAAGAGTATTAGAACTTAAGAGAATTCTATAAAAATCAGCTGATCTGTACTTTGCTCTGGTATTCGATGCATAATTTCGAGGCTGACCTGTGACCCCCTGACTTTTGGGGGATATGAAGGAAAATATTTAAACGTTCTCTTGTATGTCTTGATGTGGTTGCGAGATCATGGATCTCATGCTAAGGCTTTCCAGGAAATTATTTTGTTCTTAATATTTAATCTGCTGTAAATTACAGGCAAATTTCCGGAAAATTCCAGTATGTGTAGATTTAACCTTGAGCTGAGTGAGAAATATCACTGGAGACTCGTACCATTAGTACGAGACACGTTATTGCCTCTTAATTTCCCCAGCATAGAAATGCAGCTCTGGTTCTCAAGGGGGGATTAAACAGGCATATAAATTTTTCAAATACCAATGGAAATGGAGTGCCAGGAGTGTGACGTGAGCTGCTTTTAAATTAACGCCAACTTCCAGTCGTGTAGGTGCAGTTTTCCTTTGCCCATGTGCTGCAGAACCTGAACAGTGTTTATAACATAACGGAAGTTTACCGCCATTTTATGAATTCATTATTTTCTTGCTCTACTGTACATTAATAATGGAAAAAGTAATTTTAGTAGAACCTGCACTATACTCACTTAATATATATAATGAGCAAAAACGTTATGACCGCCCCCATGTGAAGTGAATAATGTTTTTCTCATAAAAACAATGCACATCAAGGTCTGAGACTTATTAGACAATAAGCTAAGATTCTCATAGTCGACGTGTTAAAATGGGCAGGGGTAAAGATCTGAGTGACTTGGACAAGGGCCAGGCGATTGGGTCAGAGTGACGACTGTGTAGGTGTGGTTCAGACTTGTCAGTCCAATACATCCCATAGATGCTCGACACGAACCCGAACATCCAGATCATGCAACAGAAAATGGGATTTACTGGGCCAGGAGACCTTCTTCCAAGGTTCAGTTCTGATGCCCATTGCAGGCACTTTTGATGGTGGACAGTGGTTAGCAGATGAGAGAGCCTTTATTCGCATCCTGCATTGACAAGTCCTGACTGCCCAAGACCCTGTTAGCAGCTCATGGTTTTTTCCCTCCTAGGACCACTTACAGTGGGTACTCAACCACGACTGACGGTGAGTATCCCACAAGCCTCACCGTTTCGGAGATACTCTGACCCAGTCGTCTGGTCATAATGATTTGGCCTTTGTCAAAGTGAGTTAAATTTAATCGATCCCTGTGGGTGAATTCTCTTTATGCCTCCCCCAACTTTCTCTCTGTAGAGGAGAGCAAGCTAGCCGCAAAGGGCCACCACCCAGGGAGCTGGGGGTTAAGGGTCTTGCTAAAGGACACACAGATGTGCCGAGGCCGGGCTCAAACTGGCAACCTTGCGATTATAGATATAGAGGCGTAACCCACTGAGGCACATGCCACCCCCTAAAAGAGCTTTGCCCTAATGAGATATCCCAGACTGATGTGCAGTGTTTTTTTGAGATCGTTAACATTATTCAGTTTACAGGGGGGTGGTCATAATGTTTTGTCTTAGCGGTGTGTATATAAATTTTATGAGTTGTGTACCCAAGATACATTTGATTTGGGTCCTGAAATGCCTCACCAGCTTGTCCTGCACAGATGCAGCATCATAGTGATGACACGTCCCCCTGCCCATACTCTCTCTCTCTCGCTCTCTCTCTCTATCTATCTCTCAGAGTGTCCCAAGCGGCCCAGCAACAGCTGTGGAAATAACAGTGATAAACAGTTTTGTCAGGCTCCAGAGGCTCTTTCAAATGCTGTCCAATTAACGAAGCTCTACACCCGGGTCAGCCCCCCAAGCCAGCCAATGAGGGCTTCGCACGGGGCCCAGCTGCGTAATGAAGACGTTCTAGGCTATCATGCTGGAGATTCTTTCCACTATGAGTGTGATCTTCTCAAATGTAGCTATTGACAGATAGTACCACTGCGCCAGCTGGGTGGAAAAGCTATATTTCAAAATCACAAAGATGGGTGGGATTTTCTCGAAGATGTTCACTGTATGGACTTTTGGAAGATTTTGGCATTAATTAATTGTCATCATCAATGCATATTACAAGATTTTCTAATGGCTTATCCTCGTCCAGGACACGAGGAGGGTGCCTTGACCTGTCCCATGTGAAAGGCTGGCATACACCTTATATGGGATACCAGCCTCTCACAGGACAAGCACATTGGTCAGTTTATGTATTCTATTAAGCCTGACTGTATGTCTTTGGGTTATAGAAAGAAACTGACACAGCACAGAAAGAACACACAAACACCACAGACACTGGGCATAGGTGCCGGTGGCAGTTCTAGACCATTTCAACTGGGGGGGGGGGGCAGACTGGGGCCAGTTGTACTGTTAGGGGGGCCAGATGCATTTGACCTTAGTGTCCTCCAAGTACTTACACTGGATTGCTAGCATTAAGAAGCAAAAACACTTTTGAAAACTGATATGTTATTTATGCGATGCTTTGCAGTCACATTTTACAGTTTTTACAAATATGTAACTCACTCTGATTTCTTGTTTAGACTGTCTAGCTTCCACAAGCTTTATTATTTTGTTTCTGTCTTTAACTTCACTTTTCACCAACTGAGGCGACTCAACCACCTGGCGCAACTGTGTTAAGAGTCCGTCAGGAAAATGTGCTTACATTTGTGTTCCGCCTGTTCCCAGCACACATTTTAGCCCACATATATAATGTAAATAATAGTAATAATACATTTATTTTAGATACAAGTAGCATACGTATTTAGGGGGGGCCATGCTTGTGGTCACCCCACCTGATAGGTGGAATTCAAACCCCCAAACTTGTAGGTGATGAGGCCACCATGCCACCCTGTTATGGAACATGCCTAATTCTAACTGAATGAACAACATTGACAAACATTTGCTTGTTAGTCACCAACAGTTTATTAAACTAGATTTATTGTCTAGGAGTTTTTTCAGGGCGATTCCTGCAAGGTATGAAATTTATTAGGGTTTCAGGTTACAAGGTACCCTTATGAGATGCTGGAAGGCATGAAAAACCTCGCTCACAGGCCTCCAAATTGTCAACGAGTCTGTAAGCTGTCCAGGATTGTCAATAGCCTAGAAATGTCTGTGGGTGCCCTTTGGAAGAGCTGCTAATGATTCAGCGCACATCTTGGCGGGTGGGAAGAGCCTGCTTAGTCTGATCTAAAATCTTTCACATTGTGAAAGACGTGCTTTAGAAGCACTATAGATAGGAAGCAAGTAGGAACTGAAAAACGAAATTACTTACACCTTAAATTTTCATACTTTTTATCTTTTTTTTGACAAAATAGCATTGACCTATTCTGTGTAAAGATAGTGTTTTGGCAACGAGTTAATATTGTACCAGTTGGTGGAATCAAGTCAGGTCAGGTCGAGGAGCATGCGCTGATGCAGTACGTTGCCGCACCCACCGCATGACGAAACGCTTCGGTCCCAGCTAGCAACCCCCCAGTCCCACCCTCCAGAAATAGCCATCCATCTGCTGCAGCCAGGTGTTACGTGGGCGTCCCCTTGGCCTGGTCCAGCCGCTCGGGTCCTCAGCAATGAGGATCCTGAGAGCTGAATCACCCTCAGGGAAACGCGCCACATGGCCATAGTGCCATAACTGACACTCCCTCACATTGCAGGTAATGTGCCTCATTCGGGGCTCCCCTAGCAACCGCTCGTTCGACACAAAGTCAAACCAGCGGTACCCGAGGATTCTCCGAAGAGAAACAGTACTGAAGGAGTCCAGTCTTCGTCTCGGCTCACTCGATAGCATCCATGTCTCACAGCCATACCGCAAGACAGGGAGCACCAGGACTCTAAAGACTTGGACCTTCATTCTCTTGCGAAGATATCGGGAGCGCCACACACCCCTTTCCAGTGACCTCATGACCCCCATTCTCTCCCAGTCCATCTGCTGACTTCATAGTAAGAGTCACCAGAGACATGTCGCTGCCGAGGTAGGTGAACCCCTCGACGAAGTCTACACTCTTCCCACAGACAGACACACTACTGATGGCTGTGCCTAAGAAGTCATTAAAGGCCTGGATCTTGGTCAATCCCAGACGCTCAGACTCCTCACTCAGCAGATCACAATATCGTCAGCAAATTCAAGATCAGTGAATCTTTCTTCACCAACAGATGCCCCATAACTGCTGGACCCAACGACCCTGCCCAACACCCAGTCCATGCAAGCATTGAACAGAGTAGGAGCAAGAACACACCCCTGGTGAACCCCAGAATCAACTGGGAAGAACACAGAAGTTCTTCCTCCACTCTGCACCGCATTCAGTACCAGTGTACAGGCCGGCCATGACATCCAGCAGCTTCGGGGGGATCCCGCGAAGTCTCAGGATGTCCCACAGGGCAGCTCAATCAACTGAGTTGAATGCTTTACGAAAATGGACAAAGACTGCAAAGAACCTCAGCTGATATTCGCGCTTGTGTTCAATGAGAACCCCTAGTACCAGGATGCATTCGATGGTAGACTTCTTAGGCGTAAAACCAGACTGCTCTGATCGCTGGCAGACGAGCAAGTGGTCACGGATCCTGTAAGGGTGACCCTTGCAAGGACCTTACCTGGCACCGAGAGCAGTGTTATCCCGCTGTAATTGCCACAATCTAGGCGGTCACCCTTCTCTTTTCAGATAGGGACAACAACTCCCGTTTTCCAGTCATTTGGGATGACGCCTGTCTCCCAAATGGAAGCAAAGATTGTCTGCAATGCCAGGAGGACAGCCTTACCACCAGCCTGGAGAAGTTCCCCGGATACCACAGATCCCTGCGGCCTTCCATACCCCCAGCTTATTCACCACCCGTGCAATCTCAGTGAGATTGAGTGGTTCACAGCTGATTGGAGAATCAGCCTCAAGAACTGTGGACCCAGAGATGTCTAGCATCCTAGCCAGAGGATCAACTTTAAACAACTGCTCAAAGTAGCCGGCCCAGTGGGTCACAACTGCAGTGTCTTCTGTAAGAACTCTCTGAGGAACAGATTGATATGTACATAATGCTTCGATTCCTCTGTAAGCAGGACATAGGTCAATGAACCACAGACTGTGTGTCACCTGCTCATAGATTTGTCTAACAAACGCCTCCTTATCTTCCCTCAGAGCCCTCACAGTCGTCCTCCTCAGTTCCCAGTACAGACTGGAGTTGCCACCAAATCGTGCACTGCGACTCCTCTCGATAATATCCAGGGTGTCCCGTGAGATGAAGCACCTCCTTCTGGGAACACCGGTAACACCAACACAACCCTCAGCAACCTTCAGGGTCTTATCACGGAAGGTCTCTCACATTACATTACAATCGGCAGTCGCACACAAGTCTGCAAGTTCCTCACACAAACTGTGTGCAAACTCATCAGAAACAGCTTGATCTTGGAGTCTGGCGAAGTCCAGCCTCCTTCTCCTAGTAGGTGGTAGCCTACTGGATCTAAGCTGAATATTCAGAGTAGCAACAACACGTCTATGGTCAGAATTCACAAACTGGGCACTTCTGTAGACCCTGCGGTTCTGCAGGAACCTCCAGCGTCTGCCCATGAGGATGTGATCAATGTCTTTCGCCACACCACCAGTATTGGAGTACCAAGTCCAACGATGCAGCTCAGGGTGTTGGAACCAGGATCCAGCGACACACAGTCCCTGACCTTTCGCAAAGTCGAGGAACATAGAGTCAATTTCACCCCGGTCACCAGACCCATGGGGACCGACACAATCCTCATAGCCAGCCCTGTCAGTGCCAGTGCTCGCAATGAAGTCACACGTGACGAGAGGAGTGTCACCTCATAGGCACCCATCAACCACCAGACAAAGTTGTGAGTAAGTTGCAAGTTGCTAAGTTGCGAGTTGGTGGAATGCTCAGTTTTATTTTATTCAGGCATGTTTATGGATTATCCTTCACTAAAAAGCCTTCATTTTGCCGGTTGTGTTTATTGGAAAGTCTTAGACGTAGTTAAAGAAATTTGAAAAGAATTAAGAGATTACAAAATACATGGGGTACAGACAGGCACATTAAACATGACCAGAGGCCCCTTGGCTGTTTGAGTTGTTAGAGGCCCACCCACAATTTGTTTTTGATGGTGTAAATGTTGTTGACTAGGAAGGCGGGTGGTGGGGTGGCAATGGTTAAAATTGTCTGTGGAGTCTTTGGGGCCCCTTTTTTTGTGGCGGCCCCTGGGGTTCAGCCCAGGTAAGCCTGTGCATTAAAGCACCTTTGGGTCTCGAGGAATAGATTTTCTAATGCATTTTAATTTTCATGAATTTGACTGTAATTGATTGTATTGCTCTGGGATACCGTTGGTCAGGTTGTCTGTGAAAAGGACAGTGTGCCGTGATTTGGGGCCACTTAGACTCCCGTGAACCTGCCAGCCTTCTGGGCTGTATATCCTTAGCATTCCCAGTTGTGGCTGACCTTACGGGCTGCGTTTCCTTAGCGTTCCCGGTCAAAGCCAGTGTTCAAGGCTGCGTTTCCTTAGCGTTCCCGGTCAAAGCCAATGTTCTAGGCTGCGTTTACTTAGTGTTCCCGGTCAAAGCCAGCCTTCTGGGCTGCGTTTCCTTAGTGTTCCCGGTCAAAGCCAGCCTTACGGGCTGCATTTCCTTAGTGTTCCCGGTCAAAGCCAGCCTTACGGGCTGCATTTCCTTAGTGTTCCCGGTCAAAGCCAGCCTTACGGGCTGTGCTTCCTTAGCATTTCCGGTTTCTTTAGTGTACCCGGTTCCGGCTGACCTTCTGGACTGTGTTTCCTTAGTGTTCCCAGTGAAAGCCAGCCTTCTGGACTGCGTTTCCTTAGCGTTCCCGGTCTAAGCCAGCCTTCTGGGCCGGCAGCTCCAGCTGCGTCGCATGTGGTGCCCTGTGGATTAGTCACAGCTCCCCACGACAGTGCCGGCCTTTGTGGTCCTGCTCGTGTCTTTCCCTGCAGCATCCGTCACCCTTTGTTCCCGTCCCAGTGATCCTACTTTTCAAAGAAAGAGAAAGGGGGGGTGTCTCTGCAGTTGTCGGTTGAGAGCCCGTCTGTCTGCCACTGCTAAATCTGCCCTCTCTTCTGCTAGCTTCATAAGCCATTAGCTTTTTCAATTTGTTTTTTCTTTGTGGGGGGAAAAAATAACATTGTCTTTCACCATCTTCATCACTATCAGCATCATCTTCATCACCATCATCATTACCGCTAGCATCTTCATCACCCTCATCTACATCATCCTTATCATTACTTGTACCATCTTCATCACCCTCATTTTTATTACTCCCATCTCATCACCCTCATCATTACCGCCATCTGCATCACTATCACCATCATTCCCATCATCTTCATCACATCTTCTGCATTACCATCCTCATCATATCCCAGAATTCTGAGTCCCTTTCCACCAAGACAATTGAATAAATATTAACTACTTTGTTTTATTATACAGTAGCAGACTTTCACAGGTTACACAGACATCAGAGAGTGCAGGTATGTTTTTTCTGCGTGGAATATTAGTACATATTTAAAGATTATTAAGCAAAAAGATGACTGTTGACGGCATGTGTAATGTTGGAATTTGTTTATATAGGACTGTGACACATGTAACCCTTTTGCTTTGAGTCCTGCCAAGTTGTTTGGTCCTGTTATTTGAGCGTCAGGCCAGTGCAAACATGTTTGGTGAGGACGCACCTCTCCTGTGTCAACAGGTGACACAGTGGTGCTGTTGAATTCAAAACAAGTGGTGCTTAACTTTGCCGGCAAGATATTTTTTAGGGGATCTGAGACACTTGTCATTCCTTCCGCAGGGAGTACAATGGTAGGGAGTGTGTGAGTTCCACATCGGCAATTCCGGAAGCTTCTGTTGACAGGTGGCGAGCGCCTGAGGTAGAGGTGGGACCGGCTGGCCCTTGGCGTGTTGTCTTATTGGAGCAGTTGGACGGGTGACAGCCAGCTCAGGGATGTGCCCTTCTGGCCCGCATCTTGCGGGAGAGCAGAGGTAGCGGATCACTGGCCCTGTCCAAAGCAGCTGAAAGGTCTCAGAGAAGCATGGCAGAGTGACCTTGTGGAGTGCAGAGCAGAGGCCAACAGCAGGGAGGTCTCCATGGAGCAGCTGGCTTTCAAAGCAGACATTTAAAATCAGGGAAAATATTGTGTTCCTCGGGTTGTTGTACCTGTGATTGGAAGGTCACCGATCCAAATCTCATGGGTGGCAGAGTGATGTCACCCTTGAGCAAGGCTTTTAGACCCCAGTTGCCCCAGGCACTGACTGACCCTACTTTCTCAAAAAAAAACAACAAAAAAATATGCATAGCTTTGGATAAAAACATGTGCATTGATTTGGATAAAATAAATGTAATACAAAACTACATCTAAGCATGTGTTGCCTTACAGCAAAGTTTTTCATACAAATAATGACTTTTTTCCATAGGGTTGAATTAATGGCTATTAGTTTAAGGGAATTTTACCAGAAGGATAGCTTAATTACCCATTGTAATCTGGTGATGTAACACAAGATCTAAGATAACATGGGAGTTTTTCAAAATTTTCAGGCTCATACTCTCTTTGCCATGGGTCTTAAACTGTCAGTGAATCATACTAACAGCTGAAATTCATTGAGTCAGATCAAGATCAGGCCTTGACCCATCTCGTAAAGATGTATTACGTTGTAAGAATCTTTAGCACTCAGTAACAGACTCTTCTCTTTCAATAAAAGCAGCCCCTTCTCTCAGATATGCAAAATGCTTTAATATTTGTTTGTAGAATATTTGTACCCGCTTGAGTTTATACAGCCACTGTACTAGAATGAGAATCCCCCTCTTCCTTCTTTTTCTAATTCTGAATTTTCAAAACTGTGATCCATTTCTTTTTTTCAGTGTAAGTGAAAGTTCCCCTGGAGAAGGAAATGATGAGCTTGATCCATCTGATTTTCTTTGCGCTCTAGACATAACCCACCACTTGTCGTCAGGAACAGCAGGTCTCATCACAACTAGGGCTCTGTTGATGAGATTCTGTCTTATATGACATTATTAGCCATGACCTGTCAATCAGAGAAAGTCTAGAATACGTATTATTCTTCATAGTCATTAATAGGTGAACTGCCCTTTATGGAGTTACATACTGTACTTTTATTCCCCAAAGTAAATACATCATCGCATTATTTCCTTGGAATCTGCATTCTTTGGGTCACGAGTTCACCTGCCCAAATTGTACTGAGAATTTAGTCAGCAGCTCACTATGACTCCTGTTCCACCTGGGGTTAAATTCCTCGCATTTAATCTTCCACTCAACCGTGCAAATGTGTGTCAGGGTTAATCGGAAATTTTTCCTGTCCCCCAGAGGTATTTCAAAATTCCTTAAGCAGCATCGTAACTTCATTCCTCCTCACATGAGTTATCCTGTAATATGTGCTCTGGGGTGGTATGTGGCTCAGCTGGTTATGATGTAGTTTCTGTGGTCAGAAGGTCATTGGTTCAAGTCCCGGGGTCAGCAGAGTACACTTACCACTTGAATGCGATCCAGGGACTGTCTGACCTTGCTCTCTGATCCATGTACGTTTCTTTGGACCAAACATTAGCTAAATAATTAAACAAAAAACATACCAACAGTAACTGAACAGTGAATCAAAGCCAGGAGACAATAATGAACACACAGCTTGTGTGACCCTGCTTTCTAAAAAATGTAAGTTGTTTTAGTCTGCTAAATAAATAGTCTAAAGAAATCTAAATATAAAATGTAATCCAAATATACTGCACTGTATTCAATTACACTGGATCAAGAATGCTCTGCAAGTTGGGGCAGTGATTTAAACCCCCTATAAAAGGATCGTGTTGTTGGCTCACCTTCATTGTCTCTGTGGAGATTCTTAACCTGTGTCCTGAGCCTCAGTTATCTTACATCGGTCAGTTTGTCGTGTGTGACACCAGTGTGACAGAGCAGTCACTGAGTGTGTTGGTGGGAAAGCATGCTTGGAATGTAGTTAGCCAGACCGGAGCTGTCAGGTACATGACATGACTTCTAAGGAAATAGAGGAGAACCAGAATGTTCTGGGCTCCTGGAATAGTGTGTGGAATAATGAGAGGTAAACTTATTTGCATTTAAGGAAAGCTGTTCTCAGGACAAAAGCAACAGGCTACATTTTCAAAGTGACTGCGCAAAAATGCCTGAAAAATTTCACTGCTGTCACTATTTTGCCCTGTGAATTAATTATGTCCTTATTAGGAAAATCTTGCATCATAAAGACAGCATTACGCACCAGCATGAAAACTTTGTATTAGTAAGCTGTGTCCGGCACTTGACGCGACTAATGTTGTGCAAAACCAGAGGAATCCACTGACTCTGTTAATTACCAACTACCGTGTTAAATGAGGAACAGCTGTACATAGAGGAAAGCAAATAATTGCTTCATCCTTGACCTTGAGCTGCAAAGTTCAAATTCTGGGAGGAAGCGAACTCCTGGCTGTCAGCACGGTGAATTACATCTATTCGCTGTCTTATTGAATTCTAAAAATACTGCCAAGAACAAGTGATTTGGAGTAGTGGTCTCCAAACTTTTTACAGTGTTAGCTAGTTTCACAAAGAAAATACTTTGGCGAGCTGCCAAGTGCCTGTATGTGCCAGTTGGATTGGGGGGGTTGTCACAAACAGCTATGAATGTCTTGGTGAATTGTGAACATCCGGTACAGAATTAACCTTTACCATGTGGGAGAATTACGAGGAAGTATCATTAAAATATATATATTTTAACCTCCGAGATTTTCTTGGTTTGGATGTGCTTTCCTTTTTGTGTAGACTGTCAATGGATAGATGACGCACCGTTATAAAGCAAAACTTGAGGAGGTATCAGTAGCTGCCATCAGCAGCTATGTTGGATTTCTGCAGTATTCACCCTGTAGCTAACCCATCCCCAACCTCCACAATATAATGAAAGTGTCAGTTTAGAACAGGCTGGTTGATGCATTTCTAACTTTTTTTTTTTTAATATCCCAGTTTTCACCATAGATTATTGTCTTCACTTTGGTGTTTTTACCTAGCAACTCACAGTAGCTTTTGACAAACAGAAGTGTTGCAGGTGGGAGAGCCAGATGCAGACTGAGAACGGGTGAGGGACAATCCTGGATGACTTTTTTTTTTTTTTTTTTACTTACCCTTCGTGAAATGGGTCAGTCTATTCTGAATCAGCAGCCAGTGAGAGTAGCATCTTATAGTTGAAAACAAAGCATAAAACAATGGTAAAACAGCAATTAAACAACATTGTTAAAAGTCATACCATTCCGATGTTGTCTGATAATGTCAACCGAATCAACCAGCAGAATCGACCAGCATGTAGTTTGTTGAATCTAGTCCATAATCTGGTCATCAAGGAAGTAGGGTTGGAGCAAACTGGTGGTGAACTTTACTACTGATGTGTGGCTCTCCTGAATTTGTCATACAGCAAAATTAAATATATGTTTATGATTTGAAATATTGTCCAACAGCCTCTGATTTTAAACTAAGTTACAATGCGTAATTGATTATAGTGTAATCTGTGGACCCAGTACTGAATAAAACTGAATGCATAAACAACGTGTTAAATGCAGAGAAATGACCGAGGTTTAGATTTATTTTACACAAAAACAGAAATGGACGATGAACTGAACCTGACTTTCTGTGGCCCACAATGAGTTTAAATTTTGAAAAAAATTGTGCAAGTGAATTAAAAAGATACTGGTAATATCTAATGGATGATAACAAGCTACATACATGTAATTAAAGTATAGAATGTTATGTGCTTTTTAGGTAAGCTGCCAGTATTATTACAAAGTAACTTGAGACAAAGTCTCTATGATGTTTATCAAAAATATGGGTGTATTTGTAACATGTAGGATGCATAAGAAAATATTTTTTATATATGTATCGAAATTGTATGCATTTACCGCTCTAAGATTTAAATGTAGTCAAGGGGCTTATGTCATCATTTAAATGTTAGCATATTAGTTCAGAATTTTTGTTCGCACTTTTTCAAAAAAAGTCTTAGGATGATCAGGATGTTGTGCTAATGTTGGACAGCAGTAAGTTGTGTCAGAAACAAACACTGCTAACGTGAAACAATTCATCAGCTGTCCCAGATTATCATAAGTTTTATTTCTGGTGTCAGGTGGTAATGAAAGAAAAAATGTGATTTATTTCTTGTAAAGAGGGACATCTGGACTCTAGAAGACTTCTTGAGTCGAGCTGACGCCAGAGTGATTAGTGGCAATATGACAGTGACTGTGTGGAAATGGTCCCTATGGTGGACAAGTTCATGGTCAGAAAGGGAAAATGTGACCTCCTAAGTGAAAGGTCACCACATGTGCTTTTGACAAATGAACTCAACTTGTGAACAGGGTTTCAAAGGTTTAAACATCATTGAAACAAGGTGTAGGTTGGTCAGAATAGTCTCCAGTTATATTCCACACAGTTGTATCTGGAAGAGGCACATCTTTAATGAGGATGCAGAGCGGGATTGGAAGACTTTCGGTTGTTAACATAGCCGCCATCATACTGATGGATCATTTCGTCATCCTTGATCATGCATGCATTCCTCTTGTGCAACTCGAGGTTTGCAAGTTGACTTGTGGACATGCAAGATCATCGCAGACTCAGGCATTTGTTTCCTATTCATACAGCTTAACACTGATAGGCAGCAAGACCCAAAATACAAAATAAAAAGTATGAAGAATGTGCATCTTAATTATATTTATTAACAGAATAATATCAATGGGAAAAATATGGGGAAATTCCATATAGAAAAAAAGTGAAGGAATTGCAAACCACAATGCAAACTAAAAAATTTAAAAAAAGAAAAAAAAAATCAGATGTTTAGAAAATATTAATGAATAAAATATAGACTCTCTAATCATCTGGTTAGACAAGGCCCCCAAAAAAATAAATACACAAATAAATAAATAAATAATGATATATAAATAGTGTTTCTTCAGTGGACCTGCTTTACTCTACGAAAATTAGAATTTATCAAAACAAAATTTTTGGTACACCTTTCTTGCTGTCCTGAAGGGCATGTGTACACTGGACAAGTGATAAGCTGGTCTTCAAAGAAAATGAAATACACAAACAAAAAGAGACAAAGTGCTGCAGTGTACTCAAGCCCAAAGAGTTACATAGCCAAAGACAAATATGTAATGTAGTTCTATTCATTTATTTCTTTTCGAGGAACCATGGTGTTTCTATACAGGGGGCAACATTGGTCCGTGTATGTACGATCACTAAATACAACATGGGCTGTGTACTGAATTTTGAACCTAGCTTCAAACTGTAACAAAAAGATTATAGTATTAAAAATTAACTATTACACAGAATACAATTTACACATAGAAAGCTATTCCAAGGAACAAAAGAATAAAAAATACAAAGTAACACTTTGAATAATGTAATATTTCACATGATGTTAAACAATGCAAACATAACATTTAAAATTTTATGGCAATAAACTTCTAAAAACAGAAAAAAAGTTTTTCTTATCTACATATACATTTTAAATAAATGGTGCGGTAATAATCCCCAGAATGCATTAAGGGCCAATAGATGTGTGGCAACACGTTGTAGTTGAGCCATATATTCAAAGCATCATACATATTCAAAACCATAATGTGTTAAAAAAAAATAATAAATTAAAAAAAACATTAAATGATAAAAACGATATAGACATGACAATCTTACAAAGAAAAATTAAGGATGAAAACTGTTTCAGTTCATTATGTGATGCCAATTAAAGGGTCAAATTAAGGGTCAGTAAAAAAAAAAAAATTCAATTATGATTTTCAGCTGTAGTGTCAAATTGACCGAAATATTATGTATGATACATTCACTGATATTCAAGAGGATCATCAAGCCAAACAAAGCAATTTAACGTCTTGCGATTAACTGGCTTGTTGTCGCTAATTTGCAGTCACATACACTATTCACATGCTCTTCCGTTACGTTACTCACTCTCCTGTTCAGTAACTTTATTCTCTTTTTTTACCTTGAGTGATCATAAAAATTGCATAGAAGCTCGACAATTAGTGTTGATGTTTGATGTGACGGAGAACACCCTAAGCCTTATTGCACATGTCCAGTGCTCTTTTCTTTATTTCTTAAATATATATATGATTTGCTCTTCTTCAGTATTCTGTGAAAATGCGTTTTACACCTGCACATGCCCTATATTCTGCTGCTTCTTACATTTTTTTGCGTTAACATAAATCAAAATATTGTCAATAATTATGGTTATTATACAGCTATGGATATAACCTGTATGCGGTCATTGTGAAGCTAAATTAACTAATTTTGCTGGCTGGATGTCACGTCACATCAAATAAAGGGAATCTTTTGCTTGATGAAGTTCTTGAATATATGGCCCAGTGTCATAATGCAGTTATTTTTAATTTTCACAGAACTGAAAACAAAGGCACCATTGATAATTTCTCCATTGAAATACTGTGACCTTTGCTACATACGAGTGTATGGCACTTTCTTCCATGACACGAACACATTTTGCACACATTTTTTAATTTATAAAAGACTTTATTTACTACTACTTCGCTAAAATAAAAGTTTTATTATTTTTAAATTATTTCCCTCAAATACTTAATTTATATAAAATAAAGGTTTCGTGGTGACTCTGATCTTTATTTTGGACCTATGTGTTTTTTCTGTAAGTGTTATTATTTTCATTTTAAACAGCAATAGGATCTTGATTCACTATTACACTCGATAACCTGGCTTGCAAATCCTCTTGGGTGGACAGCCGGAGTGCCGCGTTAGTCCTGCTGCTGTCACTAGGCCTGCAGGAAGCGGCTGACTCAAGGCTGACAGCCAGTGGGTTCTGTATGCTGAGGAAGGGCGTGTCCTCACCGACTCGCTCGTCTTCAGTTTCGCTCTCCGAGCTGCTGTGCTCAGAGCTGCTGTCACTTTTGGATTCCGGCTTGTGGCCCACGTGGCCGTTGACCTTGGCTCTCGAGGCCCTGCGGCCGCCAGCGAGCTTCTTTGAAGCTCGAGGCACGGCCGTCTCGTATTCTGGCGTCGTCTCATAATCGTCGTCCTCCGCTGTCCTCTGGGGGCTGGGCGGAGTGCTGTTAGCCTCGAGGCCGTGGTTGTAGTGGGCAGAACTGCGCTGGTATTGGTTGCCGTTGGAGTGGGCGTGGTCCTGACGCTGTTTATCCCGTAACCGAGGGGGTGTGATGAACAGTAGGGGACGCTCTTCTTCCCCCTGTGGGCTGACAGCGACTGAGGGGACTGACATGGCCAGACTTGAAAGGGGCGCAGACGTCTCAGAGGGGGGCGATTTTGGGGACGCTGGGGACGGTAGCTCCGCTGGAGACATATGAGTTGGGGTTGTCATGGCTGAAACATACCTTTAATAGACATTCAGAACAGAAATAAGAAATGAATCACTCTGCAGAGAAGCTCTTTTTATACATGCTGAATATGTAAAATGCAACATAGAGTAATTAAAAATCTGCATTCAACATTTTTACAGTAATATCTGCTCTGCATATATGGGAAAATTATATAGGATAATATTACGAATCAGCCATGTTCAGGATAAGCGGCTGGAAGATAGATGGGCACATGATTAATCGGCATAATGTCAAAGTCCGCACTACCAAATGATATATGACTCTCTGAACAAAAGGCAGCATTTAATGAAAATGATTTAATGGAGCAGTAACTGCAGTAAAATCATTTTAGTGATACCAGATGAATCAACTGTCAAGTTGCTACTAGCAAATTCATTTGCATGTAAAGGCTAAATACTTTAAGTATATTATTCTTATGAGTTTCAACTAAAACTCTGAATTTCAATGAAGGAAGAGTTATATGAAACATTGCCTTTGAGAACTACTTTGACCACTTTAGCACTGATGACCAGATTCTTTCAACTTTGCTTAAAGAGTCATTTTGTCTCCATAAAATGCTGTTATTCTGGTTAGAAACAACATGTGCCACTGAAATGAACCGGAGTGTCGTCCCCGCCGGGGTCGTACCTCTCACTGTACGGAGAGTCCTTATAGGAGTCGGGGGTCTCTCTGGGGTTATTTAGATGGGCTATGTTCAGGTCACGGGCACAGCCGGTTGCGTTCAGCCGTCCCCGGCGGCTCCCATGGGTGACATGCCGGCTGTTATCCATGGAGGAGGTCACTGGGCCGGACCGGCTGTCTGAGAGGACGCCTTCGCCGCACCCATTGCTCCAGCTGCAGGGGAAGATGAGTGCATCTGTTCAGTGAGATACTGCAGATCAGGACAGTCGCACACACCACACTCTCGCTGCCTGGAACTGTGTAGAGGGCCCACGAGGGGTGCACTTAGCCCATATTACACTCTTTCGAGAGGCATATGCACATTTGCACACCTCTCACCCTGATGACCTGACTCTGTACAGAGAGGCAAACTAGGGGTGAACTCAGCCCCATATTACATTGTATAGAGAGGTACAGGAGGGATGAACTCAGCCCCATATTACGCTGTATAGAGAGGTACAGGAGGGATGAACTCAGCCCCATATTACGCTGTATAGAGAGGTACAGG
>JAAGVU020000113.1:1355791-1377178 GCA_011763525.2 Mormyrus iriodes
GCTGTATAGAGAGGTACAGGAGGGATGAACTCAGCCCCATATTACGCTGTATAGAGAGGTACAGGAGGGATGAACTCGGCCCATATTATACTACGTAGAGAGGCACACGATGGGTGAACTTGGCCCGTATGAGCATCCTAGTGTGTCCCTTCTGTATGCTGGTTTATTGTTTTCTCCTACTATAACCCTAACCCTGCAATAACCCATGTGTAGTACCCTGCAATTGCTTCTCTTTTAAACTAGTGTTTTCTGATTCTGGTCTAGTTCTCCGTTGTCACTTATCTTAAAGACACTAGATTTTCTACTTAAAGTGAAAATCAACAGATCAAATGAGCATTAGGATCATATCACTGACTTTCCGAAATCAAGAGAGCAAATGGAAAGGCAAGCAGCCCTTTCAGACAGTCACCTCTGGCTGCAGCTGTGAGTCACAGCAGTTGAGTTCTGCACTGAGGAGGTGTACTGGCTCACAGAAAAAGATGTCTCTGTCTCCTTCTCGATGGTATGTTCTGCTGGAATGGCATTTTTTGAGGCATATTGCTAAAGAAAGAAAGACAAGGAAGAGTTTGCGGTGAAGTAACATTAACGTTTGAATGCGTTTGAAATAATGTCAAAGCAGAGTGTGAAGCATTTCCTCCCGGCAGGAGGATGAGGCGATCGGTGCTGCATCTCTGTTCCTGGAGATCCTTACCTGAGATGGTAATGATCAGTGGTTATTATTCAGGATACCAACTAGGATATTAAGCTATACCTATGTATAGTATAAACATATTATTAATATTTAAAATGTAAAAATGATGATTTTTTAAATAATTTGAATATATTCTATAATTAAATTAAAAAAATGTTTTGAAGAGTTGACTTTAAACACCACCAAATAAATATATAAATGTAACATTTAAAAATAATTCAGCTTTTAGTTTTAAGCCCTTTAGATTCTCCTTAGTTAATGTGTCGCTTAACAACTTAATTATACCCATTTTGCATAATGAAGCTTAATAAAACCAGTTATTATGCAGTTAATTTCAGAGAAGATGAAAGGCACTTGAAGGCGTGTGCAGCTGATTCGGGGAGGGGTGAGCATTGCCCTGCAGTGTGGGAGGGCTCTTACATTCGCCAGCTGAATGCTCTCGGGTGCCAGGCTGGGCATCTGCGGGCCATTGGCCGTGGCAGGCATGGTGCTCCGTTCATTCCGCACACTCTGCCTCAGGCGATCGTGTAGCTTCTTCCTCTGCTTCCTGGACGGGAGGAGAACGGCGACACCCGCGAGGGTCAATTCAGCTGCTCGGCAAGCAGGCAAAACCCTCGGCCGAATGAAAAGCCCAGCAATTACCGCTCTGAGAGGCAAAATGCACAGCAGGCATAACAACAAAAAGGAGACGCCGAACACGGAAATGTGAATTACTTTGTTTTGCAGTACGCGACGACACACATGATGCCGACTACAAGAAGAGCGATGCAGATTCCCGTTATGGTTAACACACGCTTCTGGTACAGCTCCTCTGCTTCTGGAAGGCAACACAGCGTATTCAAAACACCCCATTGTGCTTCATAGTGAGCAGGCAGGCCTACTGCATCAAAACACTCATCAAAATATTACCATCGCTGAACACAAACCAATCAGTCCACGCAGGCAGCATTTTGAGCAGTATAGTGTTGCATGACATTTCATTAATAATCTGTTAGCTGATCAGTAAATAAAATTGATAGAAACAGCGTTTCTGTTTTGGTAACACCCATTTGCTGTGGTGCTTTAAGTTTACAGATGGTCCCAATAGTCACGATGTAGTCAAGTTAGTAACACAAAATGCACACAGTGAAGTGGACCTTTGTGTAGCTACTGCGAACACTACTGCTCCAAAGAAATCACATCATGAACATACAATCGCTAAAAATCATCATTCAGAAAATACACATAGTAAAGAGATTAACACACACAGTAACAGTATGACACATTGCATAGTAATGGATTTGTTCACAAGAGTATCATAATAGACCTAGAATTATAATTAATATTTATTAGTTTTAATAAACAGTTTTTTAAGCTCTCACCCACATGTCCCTGTACAAACACACACACACTTCATATATCCCTATCATTGTGGGGACTCTCCATTCGTTTCTGTGGGCACAACCCTATGATAACTAGGATACCCTAACCCTTACCCAGCCCTCATCTTAACCATAAGTGACCAAAAAAAAATAACTTTGGGATTTTAGTTTTTAGTTGCATTCATGGATTTTTATAAAATTGATGTTTATACTGTGGGGACCTGAAAAATGTCCCCACAACCTAAAAAATAACAGGTTTTACCACATTGTGGGAACATTTGGTCCCCACAATGTGGTAAATAAAACCCACACTGACACACAAAAATACATACGTACATATACACATGCATATATACATACATGCAGGTCTCATGCACCTTGTGAACAAATCACATTAAAAAAAAAAACTCTTAAAAAACTATTATTGACCAAGCATGTATAGGCACAGGGGCCATCTACAAGAGACGACGGTGGCGACACTGCTGGCATCTGTCGGGGGCCGATAATGGAAGCATATAAAGGAAGACATGGAAGATGATGGAGACCGGGAATCACTCAGCTCAGACGGTGATTGAGAGAAGTGAGAGATGGGAAGAGAGAGGAGATGATTGGAGAAGCTGGGGGGGGGTAGGGGCTTTGCAACTGACACAGCATGCGGGGGGGATGCGAAGCAGAAGCAGACTGAAGGGATCTTTCCATACAGCATAACCACTAAGACTTCATAGAGACTCAGAAAGTGCATTTTGTTGAACACAGCATTATTACTGTAAATACAGGATATGTAGGGCTCTATCGCTATCTATGTATAATTTATGACTTCATATTGGCTTCGATCTGATGTGAACACATGTTATTGCAAGCTACTGCTTTTATGGTGCTCGTCTGGTCTTCTGACCATAAATAATTGAAGAAGTCTTTCACAGTCCTCATTAAAGCCGGCATTACGTTTACAGATGATGTACCAGATCTACAGCGGTGCGTCACATCGACACCGGGACACGGATGTCAGGTGTTTCACATGTGAGATGGAACACGTTATGGCTGTATGATCCCTTCATTTGCACAAAGAAACTGACTGGAGTTGAAGGACAGGCTGAAGCTTCCAGGAAGCCTACATCTGCAAACTAGGAAGAATGAGCAGTCCATACCCATAAATTCAATTCCAAGATGCTCTGCCAACACAGAAAGTTGACAACACAGAAAGAAAAAGGAGTTGAAGAGTTCATGAACACAATCACTTACACATGTATACACAATCTAATCACAGTTTCCCCAGAATGTGGTGTGGGAAATACCACTATACATTTAAGTAACTACATTTCAAAATGATAAATATGCACATGATTTTCAACTATACATTTTAGAGGATTTCTAACACAATCCTTATCAAATAATACCCAGTGAAAAGTTGATGTTCTTCTAGCAGGAAAAACTAACACAACAGTTCAAATGCAGCAATTTTACTGTATTCAATCATTTGAAATCATTACAGATGTAAATACTGCAAAAGAACTTTAAATACTGCAGCATGCGCATGCAAACTATGTTTGCGCCTCTCAGACTAACTTGGAAACATTAGGCAGACTTAGTGTCCATGTTATTACAATAAGATGGGTCTCCCTTGAATATTCATGCTGCGACGAATCGTGCATCTCTGTTCTCCACATTAACCGGAGTTATTAAAACACACTACACGTTACACCTTAGCAAACACACATGCTGATTATTTCTAGTAGGAGAAAAATTAATGAATCAAGTTAGTTTCTCCATTCACGTATTAATACTGCAGTGCAAGCCAGCTGGCAGTGGTGATCCTCTCAGGCTAAGATTATTGTGAGAGCTGCTGCTCGCGGCGTAGTTCACTCCAGGACACTGATCTATATACAGCAGTTTTTAATTCACCGTGAAACGAAAGGTCAACATGTGCACGGTTAAAAATTAGCTTAATAAATAATAATACGTTTAAAATACTTGTGACACTTTGATAGCACGGGTGTCCCTTGGATTCAGGAATACATGTACAGTATTTAGTATCATCCAACAAGAGATTTAATCAAATGCAGATAATTAACCAATCAGAACCAAAATACCTTCCTTATGGGAGAGCTCTGACTGCACACCTGTGTTTTCCCTTACTTTTTTCTGAATTGACAGAACACAAAAGCAAAGTGGCATAATGGGCATAATGCAAATAACAAAATCAAAATGTCCCTAAATCTGAAACATCCAAGATCTCACACACTGATTCTAAGTAAGTAAGTAATCATTAAATCTCATGATAGCCAAGAGGTCTACAAGTGTGACCACATTATATATTCAAATTCTCCAAGAGTATCTTTCAAACACAAATCAATTGTTCCAAAAAGCTATGGCCAAGTGAACAAAATTTCAAAAAACTGCCACCAGACCACAAAAATGATTGGAATGAAAGACAATGGTGGCTGACAGCACTGTGGAAATTTCCTTTCCAGTTGGGTTTACTATATTGATTTTGGCTGGCAAAAAGAACACGCTGACTCTTAAAAAAAAATGAAACACGCTTCTCCAGTTTAGGCGACTGCAGAAAAACATCTAATTGAATTTTGAGAGTATCTCTCGATGACAGACAGCAAATCAGCTTTTCCCCTATTCTCTTCCTTAAAGAGCAGGCAAATCAGTACTATTCAAATTAGTCTTGCAAAGATCAAAACTAATGGGAACAAATCAATCGAATTGGCTGTGTCAAGCACTGCGTGTAATGAATAATAATGAAAGAGTGGTAACTGGTTTTGTAATCGCTTTCAGTAAATGTCAAAATCCAGTCTGACAGTGCGGCTTGTCTTTTTGTGCCCTATTGTTTAGGAAACGGGCCTCGACAACCCAGCTGTGGAAGACGTTTTTGTGAGTTCACAGGTTGTCCCTCAGTCCATGCTGATGCCTACTATTTTCTCCTGCAGGCTGGCACTGTGTCAAATGACAGACCTGTAATCTGCGGCAGCTTGCAGAAACTGGCCATCGAAGAAGCCGATGCTTTGAACGTATTCTGCTTCTGTGACATTAACGCCAACCGCTGGTATCTATCCCATGAGCCCTGAGGCATGTGACAGCCCCTGTTTGCGAGGCGTTCCCTCTGCAGCGAGAAAAACAGGCCAGCTCAGCACATCCCAGTTGCCGCTAACGAGCCTACCACGGAGTTCCCTGCGACCTGAGCCTCAATCCCAAAGCATGCAAGCTGTTCTACTTTGGCAGAAGTGCATCATGGGAAATAAGAACCATCTCTGCTCGCTAATTACTGTGATGAACATTCCCCGTATCGTCGCTTCTATGCTTTTTCCCAGTCTACATCCTGGAATCCCGGCCCTCCCTCCTGCAGAAGGGTCTCCTTTCTACTGTTGGCCTGGTTCCATCTCCACAGCCCCGTGGTTAACGAAGGCTGAGAGTAACAGATTCCCAACGGCCTGTGCTGCTGCAGAGACTAAAAATACACCTGGCCCCTGGTGTTTACCCTTTCAGGTCGTTTCCTTGTCTCATGTATTAGCTCTGAAATAAATATTAACTGGAATGCTGTATCGCGATAAATCGTGATGGGCCCACATACAGCTGATCACGATAGAGCAACAGATTAAATGGCATGGTCAGTCATCTTTCACTAATGAAACGGGACGAAAAATAAATATACAGATACTCCACCCGGATGGAGTATCTGAATTCAATTTCTGTTAAATGTTAATCCAAAAGTTAAAGGTACATATTGAGTTTATATAATCCTTCAGTTCAGTCACCCTGTCTTACTATCCACTGTCTTGTTCTGACAGAGTTTGCTTCTTTACGAAATTCTTAAGCACAGTGAACTAAATATCTAAATATCTGATAGCGATTCAGTATTTAGCAGGCTGCATTTAACAAGCTACTATCGGATGATAAGAATCTTCCCAAATTGAAACAGGCCCTGGAGGCTACTCTAAGTTTATTGAACTGGCTGGTAACTGGAACTTAAACACGAAAGCAAAAAGTCTGAACATGCGAGGAACAAGTATGGGAACGACACATAGCACAATAAAAGACACGCATAAAACCTCATCTGCCTGCAATCTGAGGAGAAAATGAAGGAACAGGAAGTAGTGTTGATTGAGCATGCTCCAGTTCAAGCAGAGACAGGAAGAGGAGACAGACGTACTGTAAAAGCTGGCCATTACGTAGTTTTGGCAGCGATCACCAGCAAATTCATTTGGGCACCTGAGAGGGAAACAAAAAAGTCACAGAGAGAAGAGAAGGGAAGAGAAGAAAGAAAAGAGTGAGTTTACACCAGAGTCCATCATATACCCACGTGCATCGCTGGTGTCAGGCTGTCAAGGAACAAGAATGTCTTACAAACATCACGCTCTCATGTTTGTTAAAACATACTTACTTGAAATAAGTGCCAATCAGTGTCTAAACAGCCCTGTTAGCGTGTAAACTTCTGCAGTTATTTGGAATTAAAATGGATTAGGATGGAGCAGGCCACAACGCAGCAGCAAATTGTTGAGTCGGAATCTTTAAACCGACCTTTATGATTATTTAGACAACGGCACACAGGGGATGTGAGAGGTGTGATGCCCAATGAAAATGGCCGCTCCTGCCAATTCATCTTTCAGACTCCTCCTAGGCTTCACGCAAACACACACACACACACACACACACGAGTGAGTCCACAGGTGTGTACGGATGAATCGGCTGTCTGGGTCTGAATGAACCCTTGGGAGGAGACAGTGATTGGAACTTTGAAAGAGGGATTAAACACCAGAGATGACACGTGCGGTTTGGTTCAGTAAATGCACATACGTTTTTGGTTCATGACTTTCATGGGCACAATGTCTTGACATCGATTCCCACTGAATCCTGGTAAGCACCTATGGGGCAAAAATGGAATAAGATGCACAGTACTGACAATACAAAACATGCAAAACACCTTCTCAGCAGTGATCAGGAAAAGGCCCTTATTGTATATCTGCACATTCTGCTTCAATTTCTTCATGACATAACTGAAAACAGCATAATCCACATCTAACTTGAACTCGGCAAACAGGTTAAACCAAAGTTTAGTAAAAACTACAAACCTGTTTGCTAAAAACAGGTGATAAAGTCTCACTGAAATACAGTGTAGAGGGTGGTGATTACACTCTGATGTGTGCGTGGCATGAGCTTTCAAACAGCCCAATTATCTCAGTGATAATTTGTCTTCAACTTCCTGGCAGTTTGTCTGATAGATTCACTAATTACAGCCTCACCATTTCCACATAATAAGAGACACTGCTGTACGTTACAGTGACTCCCTCCAGTCTGACTATACATACAGCTCTAGACAATGGCTAAGCAGATGTATTACATGGGTTTCTGCAAGGAGTTTTTGTCATTTTTTTTTGTATAATTTTTTGGCAGAGCACTAAAATCCATCCGTCACCTATTCTGATAATGACCTTTTTCAGGTCAATTCAATTCAATTTATTTTTATATAGCGCCTTTCACAACAGAGTCGCCCCAAAGCACTTTACATGATAGGTCACAGGTCACTGTAGAAACACGAGAAATGGTGCGTTGCTGTAGAGTAACTCATTTTTCATTTATAAGGCTACCTCAGTCAGACAGAGTGCAGAACACAACAGATGAGCATATTTCTCTTTACGGTCTACTTAGTCACCCATTTATATGGTCTCCACCACTGTGGCAGACTGTTAACCATGCAGAATATGTGATGAATTATCCTGACATTCAGCACCTATCTCTGCCTGAAGCCCATACAATCATTTCAGGACTACACAAGACTTTCCATAATAAGGAAGGAATTAAAAATAGTCTGGAATGAAGGTCTTAGGCCAAGATTGACTTGTTCCAATGCTCGTCTTTCATAAGGCTATCAGGTGGCAAATGACAGAGCAGGGGTGGGGTAAAGCCATCCTGAAGTGGATATTTTGGCTTGGGAGATGTTGTCCCTGTACCCTCACAGCTGTAGCTGGATGCTGCTAGCTGGATGCTGCTAGCTGAGCCCCCGACAGAGTGGAACATCACTTCAGTTCAATTGTTCATCTCCCTTCCCTCAGTCCCAACCATTTATTCCCCATTCCACTAGGAGTCACATGCGAATGGACCCAGGCCTGATTTGCTGCCTCGGTAAGGAAGCGTTACGAAATGCTGGTATATCGTGCACTTCATTTGGGACTACAGGGCTTGGTTAATCATTACCCCGATTAATCATTTTTAATACTCATGCAAGATGTGTGTTAAAAATTAACATATTTCCATCAACACTCTTCTGAAAGACTACATTTAGGACCAGGTACACAGGAATGATTACTGTTCACATGAACATCATACTCATATTCTTTGAAAGACCATCAAGCTTCCGATAAGCTAGAAGATGCCCACTTCCTATGTGCAACTGGGGTACCGATTACCCTTTCTCCGTTAGAGGAACTGGGTCAAAGAACCTCAGGAAACCTCAAAAATCCCTGTTCTCAGGAGGATACGGGGCAGACAGGCCATTTGCACAGGTTTAGATAGTTCTGATAACCTACAGCAGTGATATCTACTGGCACAGGCAAAGGAGAATGATGCCTTTGGAGACAGCAGCATTTTTTCTGCTTAGTCACTGAAGGTGAAATCTGATTCAGTAAGCAGCCCCTCTTATGCGTCCGGTGGACGGCTGCCAAGGCCGGCCCGTATCCGCGCCAGGTGCTTAAAGCAAGCGGCACCAAGGACCCGCATCCCTCTCCTATGCTTGTATTGGAAGTCTCCCAAATCTCTAACACTGAGCAATCAGCCGGGCGGCACTGCAGCTGCTGCTGAAGGGAGGTGGAAATCTTTAAAAGCTGCACTGCAAGTTACACAGTCTACAGACCCATCCATCATGATTTTTCCATTTCCTATGTGATGCGCTGTTCTTATCACATTGTTCTTGCCCACAGATCGCAACTGACAGAAGGAACACTGTTGTATTCATAATTAAATTAGTACATTAATTGAGTAAAAATAACTAACATAACAAAGATACACTTTTATTTACCATTTGTACAGGCACATGGGAATCTGTCACTTTCAAATCTCTCCTCTGAGACACACAGAAGCTTGGGGTCAGAAAGCAGGGTTGGTCATTTATCTGGGGGTTACGGGTCTTTTTAAAGGGCCCATCAAGGATACTACTCTGCCAAGCACAGGATTCAAGCCAGCGACCTCCCGCACACAGACACAGGTTCCTATCCCACAATGCCATATACCGCCCCACATATACAAACACAAATGCAAACAATTCAAGATTTTTTTTGCTATACCACTAAATGTAACGTTTAATATTTCTTCTTTTAACTCCACCCTAAATGGCACCAAAAGAAAATAATTGTGTAAATTGCCAGCGGGCAAAAAATTTGCTGACATTTGCTGCTTGATACCTGATCGCTGACCGCATTACGGCATGCAGTGCAGGGCAGGCAGAGCGAGCGCTGAAAACGTGCCCTTCAGCTGCACAGCAGCCTTTCTGAGCGCTGAGAGACCACATTAAAGGCTCACTGTGCATCTGCCATCAAGGCAGCTTCACATTCCCTGTTTAAGGTTTAACAGCAAGTCCCAGGTTGTCATATTAAGAGGTAATAAATAAGAAAGTTTTAGCAGAATGGTGGTGATGACTGTCGAGTGAGGGCATGGTGCTATGGGTGTTATGGACTGCCCAGAAATGGTAGAGCGTCAGGCTTTGGGTCAGCATCCTGGCAGATGCCACGCATGTGCATGGGGGGCATTAGTACAGCATCTTTCGAGGGACTCCACCTGCACTTCCCTCCGAGTCTCAGTGCGTAAACATTAACCCGGCAGGTCTGCCACGGCTCGGCATCAAAGCACAGGGGCCCTTGCCCATGTGACTTAGGTTTCACATTCGCTCCTTTTATCCTCCTGCCGGTATTTCGCCGTGTAATAATTTACCATAAACCCTCAGCTGACACTTGTACTTCAGAGTGCGACCTGTACCTATGCACTGTTTTTCTACCCTGAAAACGAAATTATGTAGGCAGCCGTATGATTCAAATACATCCTTGTGTTAAAAGGATTAATTCTGAGCGCTTAAAATTAACAAATAAAGTAAAAACTTACAAATTTCAAGTGAAGGGGAAACATTAAACACCCGTGTGGGCACTGAATATCAAATAAAGGTTAGTACTCAGATGACCAATACTAATTACTAACTATGCTATAGTTTAGCCTAAAGGCAGCTGAGCATCAGCCAGTATTCTGAGCATTCCAGCAGCGCCTTCTGGCCACGCAGCCTGTGCCCTGAGGGAGAGGGACAACATGTCCTACCTGCACAGGAGTTTGTTGGTGCCGGGAGTGACTTCGATGGTGAAGCATGTTCCTCCATTCACACAGTAGTTCTTCTGACTCTCGGGGCAGGGTGTCTCATGGCTTGAGGTCCTCACGGGAGGCGTGGTGCTGGTGACTGCTGCAAGGAGGGGGGTAGAGATCATCATTATCATCATCCTTCTCTTCATCTTTTTAGCTGGAACATTCCAGCACTCCTAAAACTCCAATGTCTGGCCACAAGGCTACCCTTTCCGACGTGGCCATCAGCTGCATGAAAGCTGTATCTATTGCGCGTACTGGATAAGAGGACATTACTCTGACAGCCCGGACTGCTGAGGTCTGCTACTCGCTATCCAAATCCAATAAAAAAAAAATAATTAAAAATCAGCAAAAAGCGAGGAGCTCGTCTCTGTTCACCTTAGAAAATTACCACCACTATGACTCTTGCCACACTGAAAGAGATTCACCTTTGTCAAAAAGCGTATACTATAAGTAATCAGCTACACACACAAATCCTGAGTAATTGCTTTAATTAGTCAGTTTGAACAGAAACGTAGAACAGTAAATTAAGAAACTTAACAGCTAGGCACTGCAGAAAACGCTAACAATACTACTTCAAATAAAGCAATACATAAAGCAATACATTACACTAATTCATACAGTAAGTAGCAAGACATCCATCCATACATTTTCCGTACCCGCAAGTCCCAGGAAAGGTCGCGGGGGTCCGGTGCCTATCCCGGAAGCTATAGGCGCAGCGCAGGGAATAACCCAGGATAATGTGCCAAGCCGTCGCTCGGCAAGTCGCAAGACACAAAATATTTAAGTAATTAACACTAAAAAGCTTAACCGCTCTTCAAATACTTCCGTCAGATTAAAACGCGTCTCAGTATATCCCACTAAAGAGCTTCATCGCTTGGAGGCTCACCTCTGAAGTTTCTGTCAGTTCTGGACACGTGGAGACGCATTTCCCTCTCCTGCACGGCGAAACGGAGATGAGATTCCCTACAGGATCGATAGCCTGAGCTGCGAGCACTCTGCGTGCGCCTCTAAAGTCCGCCTTGCCGCTACCTGTTCGCCCTTACTGCAGGGGACAGCTCAAACAATTTAAATAAGCACTTTTTCCGATGCCTCTGCCTCTGCTACACGTCACAGTGCTGGCATCGAGAGATCTTACGCATCACAGAAATGCAGCTGTGGCAGAAAGCACGTCAGAACTTGGACGGGCTTCTGTGGCTTTAGGGCAAAACGAATAGGCAGGGAGCAATCAGAGCGCCTGCCAGGGGAGGGGAAAACAAAACGAAGAAGCAAAACAGCACTTGCAGCAAACAAATGTGATCGCTTGACGTGAGACATGCAACATCCTCCCCATTTATATTGGTGTCACTCCGATTAGGGGCCCAGAATGAGCATCGGGGGACGAAAAGGGGGAAACGAAATGCAATAAAATCGACAGGCATCCCAAAAGCCATGCTGCAGACTTCTCATGTGTCGCAAGACCAGGCGTGTGATTGCACATACAAATTGCGCCATTATCGGCCTGCTTTGTGGGAGCTGACATTTCGAAAAACCTTCCCATGGTCACATAGATGTTTATAGCCCCTCTTTTTCAGTCAGTCGTAAATAAAACGTGACTTGGATGCCAATCCTTCAAAATGAGAAGACGTGAGGTCTGTGGGCTCCTTAACTCCACCTTCCCTTTGACAGGAAAATTGGGTTAACATATAAATCTGAATTTAAATTATGATTCATAGGTCACAGATCCCATCGTGCATGAAACATTTCTGGTTAAATATGATTTCATCTGCATGCTCTAAACCATCTTTCTCAAACACAGCAGCCATTGTTTGACAACGTAACTGATTTCTTTTTGTTTCTCAAAATTTAATATTTGCTTTTCTTCAATTATGGATCACAAAACACAAGGCATAACTCGGGGGATGATGACATCCTTGAGGTTCTAAAATAAAATAACGTTGCATCAAAGTGAATAAATGTTAACCTAAAGGTACATCAACTTGACTATCCAGTCACGTTGACTACAACAGCAAAAACACACATTTTGGTTTAAAATAAAGACACACTTTGCTCATTCTTGCAAAATTCATTCATTGCAAGCTGATCAATCAAATTCTATCCCCAGCCATTTGCTGCACTGTGTGGAGAAGCTCATGACAGGCACAGGGAAAGCTAAATAAGATAATCCCTTTCAGAAGCAAGCAAGCAAGCAAGGTGATCTGAAGGGAGAATTTGCACTGTTCAGATTGATCCTAGCCGTTGCAGCAGCCCTCCAAGGCTCACTCCATGCTCTTAAAGATCACAGAGACAGAAGCAGCTTCCTAATCTGGTGGTTTTCACTTCATTTAAAGAATCACTTAGACAGTTTAAGCATTAAATGTCACAGCTTACAGAGAAAGCGCAGCAATAGATCGTAATTTTTGTAAGTTTACTACACCTGCTTAAAAAATGTAACACGAACTTTTGGTTCCTTGTTTTTTTTTAGTTATTACAATAAGACATCCATAAACCACAACCTGATAGTCCAGCAATCCAAAGATTACCGCCAGAGGAGAAAAAGGCCTGATTTGTAAAGTGAAACTACAATGGGACCACAGAACAGCCCCTTCTGCTGGTGTGGGTTTCAGTTTCAATGCAGCAGAGCTGAGCTTTACGTTCCTGAACGTCTGACAGTAGGAGGCGCCGGGGATTGATCTGCTTCCATTTCTTATTTTTTTAGCTTGCGCATAAAGAAACCCAACACTTGGACGCAGAGACGTGGTACAATGCGGCAGTGAGGCAGTGCCCCGCCCCCCTCTCCTCCTCTGCCCTGCCCCCCACCGCACACGCCTGGGATTTCTGCAGCCCTTGCACATTATAGCGTCCAGCAACATCCATCGGAGAAGGCAGACTCTGGGGTGTGGTCAAGGACACAACACAATGCACTGCACCACCATTCTGGCAAAAGACAAGGACACCCTGAAATCTCAAATGAATAAAACAACCCCAATGTCTAGAACAGCTCAGAAAGGTCACTTCATAAAACAGAACGCTCTGGATTTTCAAACAAGACCTTCTGGGTACATCGCTCTGTTATACTTATTAGCAAGAAAGTTACATATCCTTGTTTTTATAATTCTTATTAGAAAGCTTTCTTTCACAAATCTGACAATAGCTTATTTAGAAGTAAAGCCATCTTGTCAATTAAAGCCACATTGCTATTGTATTACAGAATGCTTCTTTTTCTGTGCACACAAGAGATGCATGTGGGGATTCCACATACGAGGAGAGACACCAGACTGCCACTGATACCGTTCAGACACAGGTGCAGTTTTCTATCTTTTTTGTTTTAATGTTGCCAAGAACTGCATTTCTGGTTTGTTGATTGCAGCGACATGGTAACAAAACAGACGTACCCATGGCATCGTAAACTAGACCTGAAGATGCCTTCTGCTCAGCACCATAATTGAGTAACTAAGCAGGTGCTTTGAAGCAACTCGCACCAGGTCTTTGTGCTGAAGGGTGAAAGGGAGAGATGCTGACGACCGATGGGGAGGGGAGGCGGTCTCTGGCTCTCAGTGGCACAGATCTGTCAGAATGGTGACGCCGGAGTCTCACACGGTGACTCATCCTCTCGGCTGGCGAGGGAGTGGCGGGGCTTCACGGGCCGCGCCAGGCGTTCCTCATACCGACCGGCCCAGGTCGGTCGCATCTGCGAGCCAGGCCCGGCAGATGATTAATTTCACAGAGCCACGGGCCGGCACCTGCCCACCCGCGTTTCATGCTGACTGTGCTGCCTGCCAATTCGCACCCACCCTCGGGGAGGTCTGAGGGCGCGGCGTTGCTCGCTCACTCGGTTACCTCAGAGGCACATTCCTGTTTTGCTTCTGGTCTGCGACACACATGTCTAACATATTCATACACTCATCCGCAAGCTTGGAACAAAAACATGCTTAAAAAGGACTTACAGAATAAAAGGACGACTAATTATTTCTGAAGGAGGGATAAACCGCAGCTCGGAACATGGAAATCCCAGATCCTTTCGCGAAGGTTTGTGTCCCTGTATCGAAAAGAGTTCCAAAAAGGGAACATTTCCTGTCAGAGTAGGAGCCTTGCGGTGACATCTTGCAGTTCAATATATAATAGTTAAGTGCAGTGTTAAAATGCAGGAGTAGCTGGCATTTCTAATTTGGCATTACACTGGAGTGCAGCCCCTCCGAGTGCCTACGACTATGCAGCAGAGTGCCCAACAGAAGTTAACCAATTAAGTTAAAAGTTCAGTTTAATTTATAAATGCCCCCTAACTGCAAAGAAATAGCAGGGAGAAGGGAACACACTCCCAAATGGTTTCTTATTCTTTAAGTAAATACTGGAAAGCATTTTGCTGGCATGAAATAAAACATCCTCTAACATCACTTAAGCTTCATTAAATGTTTAGCTGCTATTTGTGATTAACAACTCTGGTGTCCACCTTAAATCCTCATTCCTTGGGTAGGATTTGCCCTGTTTAAGGATTAGCCTGACAAATAATGGTTTGTGTTTAGCCACTACCATGTACTGCCCTACAGAAAAAAAAAGTAAATGGGACAGTGCTATGGAGCAGTTAGTGTGCCTGTTCTTTCAGGTTTATGCATATGAGGTTTCCTACGAGACCTTCACCAAGCTGCACGTCTGGCCTGAAATCAGCACCGACTAGGGAGACCACAGACTCCGTATCTCCATGGCATATATTCTTCATCATTCTCCTCTAAATGTAGAAGCCCTTTTATAGAATTTCCATATGAAAAAAGAACTAGGCAACTAGGTAAAAGCAAGCAAATAAGTAAACCAGCAAAAACTTGATAAATATTTACTGACGCTTACCAATTTAAATGGAAAAAATACTAATGAAACTGTTGATTACCTCATGCCATGCACACTTATTGAAAAATGCTGCTTTATGGAAAGTGCACCGTGGCAGAAAAAAGGTTGGGCAACTCTGGATTACATTATTAGTGTCGTTTACATTCTTGAATATATTACGAAGAGTTTCATATTTTAAATCAAAATCACGCATTCCAGTATTTACTCAGCTTACCGAAAGCTGCACATGCCAAAACACTACAAAGGTTGACAGCCGAACACAATCCAGGTAGGGAACGATCATACTGGTCTAAGCCAACTCTGTGAAGAGAGATTTACCATCTACAGCATATCAATCAGCTTAGATTAAGAGTTCATTCTCTAGTGATGGAGCCATCTTCATCTTGGGTGTTGGGGGAAAAAAATATTTCATTGGTATGGCTGAGTAATACAAATATTGAAAAAATGGTAATCATCTATAACAAGTTTTCACAAACCAAACAAATGTATGCAGTGGCAAAACCATTTAATAAGACCTAGTTCCTTGGATGTCCTACAGTAAGTTCACTTCTTGCAATGGAAACAGTGTATCTGAAACAGGTCAGTAGGAGAGTACCTGTGTCTATAACACTTAATATAAACAAAGATAAACTTAACAGGAAAGGGCAAAGAGCAAACAAAAAACGAATCGTAACTTAAACATCATTATCTTGTGAAGAACAAGTTGTTAAATATGGGTCATTATCAAGCCGCGTATTTCCTTTGGCTCATTATATTGGCCAAGTACAGAAGCATTATAAACAGAGCTCTGCTGGCCTGTCTCATTTTACAAACATGGTGGCCAAGGAAAGAGAAAGAACATTTCCGATAGCACACTGCCAATGAGTGTCCCTGCCTGATGGTCAGGAAAAGGGCAGCTCAGCCTGATGAAAAAACCATGCACCCGAACGGCTGTCACACAAACACAGGGCGTTTTGTTAAACCCCTACTGGATCAGACCAATAAGCTAGTGCGGTTAGTTAAAGGGTCCCAACACGAGAAGCCCAAGATGGCACCTGCGTCCGTCAGGATGGAGTCACCCGGCACAGACACAGACCACAAAACGCTACCAGGTGGCTGTCTTCATCTGAGGATCTGACTGCTGGATGATGAACACCAAGATAAACGGGCTCTTATATCATACTCACAACATACTGAGAGAGCCTTGGAGCATAGAATGCGGAAAAGGCACGTCATTCCCCAGCACCCCAGGAGCAGAGCAGCTTGGTTATTCTTGCCACTGAGGAGGTCCTCGGTGTCGGCCTACATTCTGACAGCAGACAGGCTGGGCTATAGGTTCAGAGCACGGCATGATGCTGCGCAATATGAGCAACAGCATCTGCTTTACTTGGGAGCGTCATGCGATCTGTTAATTACTCCCGCGCCACCTCCCATCAAATCGGCAGCCGTTATGGCCACGTGGAGGAAGCTGCCTGTGGAAACAACAGCTGCTATGAGGGGGGGAGGGACCACCTTCCCCAAGAACAGTGACGTTTGTGGAGCCAAACACTAGGGCTTTGTTTATTTAAAGAAAAAAAAAAACACTCCCCACTGCCCTTTATATAAACAACTACACAGGAAACAGTAAGCACCTTAAACCAGTCTAAAGTAGCCATTTTAAAAGGGCCTCACATTAAGGAACACCTCAAACAGGGTCACCGTACAGGCCTGCTTCGTCCTGGCCTTGCTGGCGCATTGGCCCTAGGCCCTAATCTATCAGGTTTATCAGTCTGGGGCGGAAGTGCTGTTTGCCTGGTAGATGGACACCTTGGTAACACAGTTGCGATGCCAGCCCACACCATGGCCCTCGGGGCAGTTTTCTCTCAGCAATCTGTCAAGTCATTAGCGGAAACGGTGAACCTGACTGCTCCCTTAATTTCTCCTCCCCCCCACCCCCCGCCAGCTCCGACTCCAACAAATGGAGGCTTGCTTGACTCAACAGTTTCCGAGACAAGAAGGCAATGAGGCCGACTGCAGGGAAACGCTGGTCTATCGTTCAATCAGCAAAGCAGAATTTATGCTCAGTTGTTTTTTTAAATGTGGCAGGCTTCGCCCTACAGCTGTTGAACCCACACCAACACTGATATTTGTGTGATGGTAAGGCTCTTTCCGCCTTGGGTGCATCCAAAATAAAAACAGATATATAATTTACACAATAAAGCAAGTTTCGTCTTTTGTCTGTACTTTTTTGTAGGGGAGGGGGAGGTCCCACTGTAGCATCAGGTAGGGTATAAGGATAGCGACCCTAAAGTGGTAATTTAGCAAACCAAGCGCTCAATTAAGTGAAGCCACTGTGCCAGATCTGTGTCTTTCAGTAGCAGGACCTGAGAGTAGCGAAGCATCGCTTCCAGCCCCCGTTCACCTGGCCGCCAGGCACTTCCTTGCCTGCTTTCCCCCTTAAGTCACTCACAGAAGAGCTGCCAATTACAGTCCTCGGTGAGGGGTATTAAACCAGATCTGCCTGCTGCAAACGAGCTTTTAAAGCAGGCCGACAGACGACCTCTGGCTATTCCTTTGACGCCCCCCCAAGTACGAGGGTGGCGGAGTCTAAGGATGTGTGAGAACCAAGTAAATCAAAACGCTGGGAATTTCTAGTGACAGGTGGTCTGGACTACAAATGGCTGCGTGTCAGGAGATACAGGAGTTACACTTCATCTGAGTTTTCATGGACGGAATGTCAGACATATTAAACAAATTAGAGTATTACACAGACTGCGCAATTTCTGGCAAACTAACAACACGAAAACAGGTAAAATAACAGTTTACCATATAGTTCCTTTACTACATACTGCAATCTATATGTCCTGTCCCATGTACTAAATGACCAAAGAGAGGACTGTGGTATTGGTTACGCTATGGTCTGTGACCCTTGGGTCCTCATAGTTCCTGCCCTCCAGACCGATTTAAGGAGGAAATATTGATTGGCTGCATTGTTCTGAAAGTCCGATACCTGACGGGAAAACTGGACTACTTAGGGTGATAGTGTACAGCCCTGTCATCACAATCAATAGTTCAGCATCTCCCTCCACTCTAAATACAAGCAGGGGGGAAAAAAATAGATTTTAGCCTAAGGAAGCTGAACGGAATATTTAAGAAGCAGAGGCCATTACTCTTTGCCTTTCTTGATGTTTTTCACAACCAGGATATGCTTGCAATGCATGAGTAATTCAACATTTCCAAAGAACAGAGAAGCAAATTAGCTATTATACTATAGAAAGAACAAACAACGCATACATTTTTTTTTCTCCATCAGTAATTTGCAGACATCCATCCAAACAAATATTGACCCTTACTGGCTACTAGTTTATTAATATCATGGATGGACGCACTGTGAGAAAGGACACACAAGTAGAGAGGGATTTTAGACCAGTACTGCGGCAGGTATTTATTCCGCTGCGGGTGGATATCTGAAGTATAATCCAATTTTTTTCTTCTTCTATTATAGAACGGCAAACTGATTCAATGGCTGAGCCATACAAGCTACCATGCTAAGAAACGTCAATAATATGGCCTATGACTAATATTTTTATTAGAAATAATTAAACTTTTATTTTTCAATTATCATGCTACAACAGTTTCATATTTCTGTTGTCACAGCCAACGATGTTATTGTACCATGACTGACAATCACAACTGTTTAATTTCAAATTGTAACTGGTCACACAGAAAGGACAGTAGTACACATCATGCATGGAAACACACAGGGAAAACCAGTAACATGAGTCATGAGTCCAACCTTTTTCTTTAGTTGTTACGTTTAAGTTGTTAAGACACGCAGTTACTCTTACTCATTTTTCTTAAAGTGGTACAATTCATCTTAAAGAAACCTTATCTATCATTTTGCAATTCATATCTATGCCCAGCTGATATAATTACATGAATACAGCTTATAACTGTAGCTACTATTGTAACTACCATAAACCCCTGATCTGATAGGATATGATTATGCCTCTGACAGTTTAACAGGCATATTACTTTTGATCAAACACTATAAAGATGGGGCTCAGGAACCAGAAACATACGTAACAAACAATATCTTATGCAACAGAAAACAAATTGCTACTACATTAACTTAAAAACTGCAAAAAGTCTTGATTGTTCTCAAATGGCCTGTTTGCTAAAAAGCAATCTTCACGACTGCTGCGTTGTTACACATGAAATCAGGAGCCAGCAACAGGTTCAATCAGCCTTAGTGTCCATCACAACCAATCAGGATTTACTTCCTGTAAGCGCTTCCATTAATGCCTCAGTTAATCTCACTGATTGACCCTCCTACTTCAGTGTCATCTATCAAACAGAAGGAAGTGCATTCCTGTCATTTTTTGAATTGGCTGATCTATAAAATACAAGTAACCCCATATCTACATTGTAACTAGATTTCTAATTAATCATTATTAAAGTGATCTTCCAAATTCAGAGACCACATACCATGCTAAAAGGTCTTATATATATATATAAAGAGACCAGAAAGAAATTATATCACTAACACACACACACACACACACACATACACAAATAGATCAAACACTTTGTGAGGTAACACTGAAGTCAAGGTGAAAAAGCACTTAAAGCAGGTAGGGCTCTTAGCGGCAGTAAGGGACTGAATATAGCATTAATCCATCATGTCAATGGAAGCTAAAAATAAACTCTTTAAATCTACTGTCATGTAAGGCAATCAAAGTCTTTGATTTTTCTCTCCCAACCAGAAATGCAGAATATAATTGAAACAGTATGTGTAACAACCCTTTTACAGTAACAGTAACAGTCTGTCAACGGTCCATTTATTTAAATTTAAAGTGTATGGACTGAGTATTAAAACAAAAGATCTCTTTTAAGAAATATGTAGAAAATAGAACCATTTCCCAGCAAGTAATTTGCCAGCTAAAAACATAACAGCTAAAATCAAGACACACGCCAGAGGAGTGAATGAAAAAGCATACATAAAAATTACAGTATCTACGTTTTGCTTGTTAGGTAAACAACATGATTATCTAATTTATCATCACCACCCACACAAGAGGGGACTTCATCCTAACTTTCATCACAGGTGTAGAGCATGGCCCAGGAACTAAAACAAAGTTTTGTTACCGCTGGGGGAGAGAGGAGGCCTTGAAAATGCTGAACATTGCAAAGCTTAAGCGATTTTTAAAAAAAACAGATCTCAGTGGCACTTTGCGTTAAATTGCCCAATCCTGACCAAACTTGTTGAAGCACATCGCCATCAGATTTACTTTGACTGCCTCCAAACAGAGTAAAGAAGCCTCTGTAGTTAGACAGTGGATGACTCATCTGCTTTGAGGATATTAGAGACTCTATGGTAGGTGTGGAGATGGGAGGTGGAGATCGAGATTGAGACGCCACGCAGCCCATCGACTCCCTGGCTGCCCATGCTTTTACAGCTTTACAATAATTACCAGGAACATTACCTTATGGAGGAGCTATCGGTAGATACTTATTAATATTTTAATATCTTTCTCCCCAGAGAGAACTTTTCAAAGTCTGTAGGGAATTTAATGGTCAATGAGCACTGCCCCCCAACCCACTCCATTGAATGTTTCATGATTTTTCTGAACATGACATTCAAAGATGGATGATAGCCAAGCAGTATATGTTAGTGCTAGGAGCGCATGACTGAGGCCACCCAAAGTGACCCAGACGTCCTGACTTCACGAGGAGGCGTAATGAAACGGCCGCAATCCATTACGCAGTGGGCAGCAGTCCAACGCATTTACAAATGACCAAGAGAATGAAACAAAAGTGAAAATGAAGGAATGAGCATGCAGGGCCCTCACTCGTCATGACAGGACTGCGCCGTAAGATGATACAGAAGACGACTTCCCCCAACGCTCTCTGTGGCACTTCTCACACAACCCATTTGTCCCTTAGCATTGACATTTGTGGTAATGGGGGGGGGGGGGGGGGGAATTAGCAGATCCTATCCGGAAGATGGTGATGGGAGGCACTCTTCTCCCCACCCCCCATCCCACAGCAAAAGGTCTCGACACTGCAGACACACTTGGAACAAAATCAAGTGACAATGACTCGTGACATCATGACAGTGAACCCACCCTGAAATGGGCCCACGACAGTGAACCCACCCCAGAACGGACCCACGACAGTGAACCCACCCCAGAACGGACCCACGACAGTGAACCC
>JAAGVU020000113.1:1380022-1392653 GCA_011763525.2 Mormyrus iriodes
CCTGGTTATTAGAGAAAACAAGATCAAGAAGGGCCTCACCCCTGGTAGGGGTATTAACAAACTGAGTAAAAAAACAAACCTGCTTGAGTGCACCAACTTAGCTCTGTCACAGCTGCTAACTGCCATCATGCTGGCTGCATCTGATATAAAAGCTTCAGGTCAACATGAAGGGTGCTAAGGTAAGGGTAGGCAGCAGCACCAGCCAGATATTTACAGGATGTATTCCTTCACTAACTGCTATACAAAGCACATGCTGTCTTCCCCTCCTTTCTAAATCACAGTATGTCTCTGAGAGATGTGGTACCATGACTCATCATGAGACAGGCAGCCAGGTAACAGAACAGCAAAGTGTATCCTAGAATCCAGTAAAACCTGATGATGATAAATTACGTGGTAATTATGTATGCCTGTCAGGAGGACTGTCAACAAAGACATAAGCAAGACAAGATCCATGCCCAAGTAAAATAACTGCAATGAGTTTGGGTACAAGAAATACAGGCTTTGTCAATGCATTCGGCTCATTAAAGCTGTACCTGCAAGCACTGGTTCATTTTTCCAGTTGCATCCACTGTTTATTCATTCCATGTCTATCCAGGGGATAGTATGACTGTAATATATCAACTTTCCATCCATACTGCAGTGTATTACATAAAAATGTATTAAACATTTTGTGTCACAGAAAACACTTTAGTGAGATCAGCTACACAATTATAATGGTAGGTCTTCATTAAAAAATGTTATGGTCATACCTAGAGCTGTCACGATTACTCGATTAAACTTGATGACTCGACTATTAAAATGCATCGATTAAAAGTTTCCTTCTCGATTACTTGGCAGTATGGCGGAAGGTAGGCGGCACATGCAGGATGAGGGTCCAAAAAAGAGCGAAAACAGCATTTGTTTGGAAGCACTTCAGAATAAAAGAGAACGAGAATGCAGTCGTCCGTCAGTATTGCAAAGCAGAACTGGAATATCACCACGGCACGCAAATACATCTTAAAAGAAGACATTCAGGTTTGACAAACTCACACAATAATGCGAGGTTAGCATAGATGTGGCCCATTTAGCCTTTCCAAGGAGCCGATACTGTTTTTGTCATCACTTTGACTTAAATTTTGCATATTGTGATTCCTGTGTATAAAAATAATTGCTGTTCAAACGAAGGTTACCCTGTCGCTTAGCCGCATCATTTTACATAATACAACATAACATTTTTTTTGTTAACGTATTGCGTGTGTTGAGGAGAGTTTTTTCTTTTGTTCTTGAAATACAAAATATTTCCATACAGCAGAAAACAAATGTCTTTTCGTGACTAGTTCTTGTTCATGGCGGTAAACTTTACACTGATTTTTTAAACCTATACTAGATAATGCTGAAAAGGAACCATTATTAAAAGTGCAAAGCTTGCTAAGTTTCGTTTCCCGTGGCTATGCAAAAATGTTTTAGCACGATTTATCGATGGTTAGAACCCAGAAGACTATCGCAGTTCTTGTAATGTGACAATTGCATGTGCATGAAATGCCATGCTGATATTAACATCGCTCATCGTACAAGCCTAGAAGTATAGTGGCGCAGTGGGAAGTGTTGTTGCTACACACCGCCACTTTTTGTGTGTAGAGTTTTTACGTTCATCCCGTGTGTGGGTGCCTTTTCAACAGATCCGCGATTTCCTTTTACTGTCCAAAAGCATTAAACTTAAGTGAATCGGACAGTCTAAATAGTCCTCATGTGTAACTGAATGTGCACCCTGTAATGTGTGGTTGGTTCCTGCCTTGCGCGAATTGCAACGTATATTATATTATATTATATAAAATGATCACTCGATTAATCGTCAGATTAAATTCGGTAGATTACTCGATTACTTATATAATTAATAGCGACAGCCCTAGTTATACCCAGGGTTTGACATATCTGGTATGCAAGTATGCCTTTGCAGTATATAAGTTAAAATATGTGGTAATTTCCTGTCATAAGACTGCATATGCACATAAAATAAGTATGTACACAAGATATTGCCACCATATTGTAACCTATAAACTGTGAATGTCAATCCCTTGTTACCAGTTCTTGTGATGGAAGCTTTACACAGTAAAGCGAAGGAATGGTATGAATTACTCTTACATAATGGCCATGCTTAAGGTGCCACTCTTAAAACTCTGAAAAGACAAGTTTTCTTCAGATGACATGCAAGTTCTTTTGATATTAAACCAGTATTACGTATGTTACTGAGAATCTCATCTTATCGTGTCAATTATGCATATTTTTTCATGCGTAGAATATTTTGGGGATTTGTGATGATCATATGAAGCTGAACAGCATTCCAAGGGCAGTTCTCAAGCTTTTAAAGCACCGTTAAGCAATGTTTCGTGGCAGAGCGCAGAGAGGGGGGCTTACTGCTATAACGAGACTAACCCTGGCACTACAGACACGTTGAGGCTTCGTTTAGAAACTTACACCTGGGAGACAAATATTTAGCTATTGGTTACTGTGGTTGCTCACAGGTGTGTTGAAAGTGACGCATGTCTTGCGCATTTTTTGTGCAGTCCTCCATGACCTGCAACTCATTATATACATGTCACATCAAGCCTGCAGCTCCCAGGCTTTCTAGGAAAATATAATCAGCCCAAATGTAAACACACCACAGCCCTGTGCTGGATAAGCAGTTGGAAGATGGAAAGACAAATGTAAACAACTTTACTTTAAACTTAAACACCATGAGTGTATTATGAATACGAAAGCCCAAGTAAAACTTTTTTCTTCATTTGACTGTATTCAGAGAGAGCCTGCACATCCGACTAACATGTAACCACCTCTATTAAGGGAGGGCTTATTCAACGAGACATCTCTTTCTCGCTCCTTGCAATTAATCTTTGCTGCTGTGTTGCTGCAAATCTCCTGTTTCCAGATGAAGCTTTGTTGACTCTACATTTCACCAGGGATTTCAACCTGGGCACAAACAGTTTCCTCATGCAGGGACAAGGGGTGGTGGTGGGGTGTGGGACTGGCATGTTATCAGGCAAACCACCCTGGAGGCATGGTTCCTTTATGAGCCTACTCCAAACTGACATCCACCCCTATGGAAGCAAGCCAATACTAAAAGTGTTTAGACAAAGTCTATAGTACACAAACTTAGAATTCTATTTATAGCAAATATTAAAATTCTGCTCATCATATACTCACTGGCCAGTTCTGTTCGCTAGGGTTTACAGCGAATAGCCCGAAGAAGAAAAAGCATCCAGTGACCAGCAGTTCTCTTGGCAAAAATGTCTTGTTGACAGCAGGTTAGAGAAGAATGGTCAGACTGGTTGAAGCTGATATAAAGACAACAGCATCTCAAATAACCATCATTACAACCAAGGTATGCAGAAGAGCATCTCTAAGTGCACAACACACTGAACCTTGATGCAGATGGGCCACAGCAGTTGAAGACCACACTGGCTGCCACTCCTGTCAGCTAAGAACAGGAAACTAAAGGCTACAGTGGACATGGGCTCACCAAAATTGGACAATGGATGATTAGAAAAATGTTGTCTGATCAGATGAATCTTGATTTCTGCTGCAAGATCCAGATGTTAGGGTCAAAAATTGGCATAAACGATATGAAAGCATGGACCCGTCCTGCCTTGTGTCAACAAGTCAGGCTGGTGGTGGTGGGGTAATGGTATGGGGGATATTTTCTTGGCACACTTTGGTCCTCAATTCAGCATCGTTTAAATGCCGCAGCCTAGCTGAGTACTGTCGCTGACCACGTCCATCCCTTCATGACCACAGTGTACCCAGCTTCTAATGGCTACTTCCAGCACGGTAACACGCCATGTTACAAAGCTCATATCATTTCAGACTGTGGAGTCCATTTGAGTACAGTGAACTCATTTTCACGTTCAAGAAACCAGTTACCAGATCCCAATTAAATAGAGGGATGGGATGTGGTGCAACAGGAGATTCGTATCATGAAGATGCAGCCTACAAATCCGCAGCAACTGTGTGATGCTGTCATGTCAACATGGACCAGAATCTCTGAGAAATGCTTCAAGCACCTTGTTGAATCTATGTCACAAAGAATTAAGGCAGTTCTGAAGGCGAAGCAGGGTCCAACCCGGTATTATCAAGGTACACCTAAGAAAGTGGCCAGTAAGTATATAATGTGAAAATCTTCTTTAATGGAAAAGAATTGAGGTAAAAATAACTAATTATTCAAATCAGTTTTCCCAAACACAGCAGAAACAACTAAGGGGGAAACACTGGAAAACACACACACGCATACACATACACACACACACATCTGTACTCATATCTTTGTGGGGACCGTCCATTCATTTCTATGGGCAAATCACTAATCCCAACAATGACAACCTTAACCCCTACCCAGCCCTAACCTTACCCATAAGTAACCAAATAGAATACAAGTCTTTTTGCGTTTTTAGTTCTTTGATTGCAGTCACAGATTTTTATAAAACTGAATTTCCCCTTGTCGGAACAGATAAAAACACACAAACACACACAAGCAGGTATTACAGGAAAGTCATCCTGCTGCAAGGGCGGCATCTCCTCATATACAACCTCATATTGTATCATTAGTTACATGAAGAGATTAGCTTAGCAAACGTCTGGCATCTAGATGGGACACGTGGTGCCTTTGTGACCTGCTTTCAGTGCTTTTTGCTACTCCTAGTCACCTAGCCATGCCTCTTCAGGTCTTCAGGACAGCTTGCTATCACTTTCACAGTTTCCTGGTGAGACAGCTGAACTTCTCTCCGGGTATTGATTTAGACTGAAATTACCAAAGCAAAACGACTGCATTTCCATTTAAGGGCCGGGCAATTGATCTTGCGTTTAAAAGAAGAAAAAAAAGGGGGGGGGGGGCTTTTAGGTTTACAGCAGCCCACAATTCATCTAAGGAACGTACAGTAAATGTGCCCACTACAGTGACACTCACAGCTACAAAAAGTACCAGGCTACATTTGTGTGTACCAGACTGACTCTGCAGAATGTGTGTGCTGGATGATAGTTTAAACTGTACATGTAAATACAGTAGACAATAAATCTGTGTCTGCAAATGATGTAATGTATGGTTATTGTGAACAGCGCCCAGAGTGATGAAGTGAAGGTCATTGTGGTCGTGTGAATAAAACAACAAATGTTGGACAAAAAAAGCTGCTTATAACAAGTTTTAACTATATTTTTTCCTAATATCACACAATCTGCAATAAAAGTCACAGCCTGTTTGAATTACCGAGCGCGACTGTCATAAGGAACCGTTTTAATGTTACAATGCGGAATTGTGCAAAATTCAGTTTTAATACAAAAATGCAAATTTTACAACCACAGTTTTAATTCATTCAACTCTATAAAAACAGATTCAATTTAAAAATCAATTTGAAAACATACACATCCGGAGAGGTGAAAGAACCATTTGGCTCTAACATCCCAGGCGATACTACGTACTTAAAGCTGAATACCACCATAAAACTTGACCTGCACAGAATCGATGCCTAATAGTAAAGTAAACTAAAACAGGGCAGCATTTGTCAGTAGCATCCCACGTGCAAGCCTTGAATAAGTGTTCCAAGCTACTCACAGCTAAGTAGGATAATACCAACAACTTTGCGCTCTCAGGCTGTAATTAAGGGCCTGAGATAGAAATTACAGCAACCTGTAATTTCTATGCATTCATATTACAGTACTTGGACCCGTGCCATGGACACACAGTTCTGAGAATGCGAGCGACTCTGCAAAGGCAGAGGGAAAGCCAGAGCATCTTTGGTCATTTTGAGGTCTTATGCTGGAATTGTACATTTTTTTTTCTGTTCCCAAAATTGCAAAAGGGGAGCAGATAGGAACACAATCCTTACTCATAATGACAGGACAGAAAACAGCACCATCCTTCAACAGCATTTATAAGTTACAGTGTAGCAGAGATTGTGATAAATAAATAGTACAGTCAATACAGACTAAATTCCACTGCTGGAATTCACACATGCGATAAGATTTCCAATAATTGACATTTAAAACGGGTCCAAAAATTAAAATCTATAACTCTCAAAATAAAACCAGAGGCAAGTCAGTCCATATAAAGCATTGTGCAATCCACGTTTAAAGAGTCTGGAATACTGTGTGAATCACCCACCATTCTTTCATCTCCACAAGCCTGGAAACGTAACTGAATTAGGGAACGATCTGTAACAATCAGTCAATCTAAAGCTATATTTCACATTTTAAACCCTGAACTGCAGCTATTGAAGAAAAAAAACAGTCTATTTAAAAAGTTTGAACTGAAAATAACACACCTGATTCTGGAGACAAATCTCATGATTAACTCAACCTTGTTAAAATGTAAATGCGGTTACTTTTGGCACTAACCTCATTACAGACAGCCCCCCACCCCCACCCCCAGGTTTTGCCTGCCAGGAACCAGCAGACATATTAATTATGTGCACTATAGAGTTCAGTGACAAATCTAAGGAGACGGAAACACAGGGGCTGACTGATGATAACCGGCTGCAGCCCCAGTTCATTCTATGTATGTAATTGCTTCCTGTCTGCACCCTGCCCCAAATACTAAAAAAAAACAGAAGTTAAAAATTTCCCTACTAATAAACTCTCTGGGGAAAAGGCATCATAATGGATTAATTTATTCAGATTTCTTGCTTTAGATTGATTTATCCTCTGTATTTAATTGTGCCTGCTGTGATTAATTTCTTCTCCTGCAGAAATTTAAGTAACGTTATTCACTTTATATTAATTCTGGGCTGCAGACTGTAAACAGAAAAATTAGCAGTTCTTGTGCTGGCAGTTATTCACAGAGAGGCTGAGGTTTACAGAGTGGCCTACCATCTTCATAGTTTGAATGCCGCCCCCCCAAAAAAAAACACTGGCAAAAAATTTTATTTATATATTTTTCTTATAATGGTTTCTACATCTCCTAGGCAAGACCTTCTGAAGGCAAAGAAACGTTATAATACAATTTCCACACCAGGGCAGCAACTTCTGCTTTATAGGAGGAATAAAAATATTAATATTACATGGAAATGTCACAAAAGATATATATACATGCAGCTGGGGAACTATGCAACCTGTTAGTATATCATTATTTGTAGATGACTTGCTACCAAATAACCATGAAAATAAGCTTTGTTCTTTTCTGTATTCCTGCTTTAACTAATAAAATGTATTTACAATGAGCTATGAACAGACAATGCATCCATTATTCAAACAACACCCTTAGTGAATTCAAAAATTCCAACTCAAAACCTGACCAGCAATGACATTTAAATTCTGAACTGCGTAATAATAATTTAAATCAATAATAATTGGCAATAAAATAAGTATTTCGGCAATTAAAAACTAGGGAAATATGCATCTGAGACGAATGTAACCAGCCACCGGTTGCATGAAAAGCTATGCAGCTTTTTCAGGTGGACGGCTCATCTATGCCAATGCGAGCTGCGAAAAACTGCAGCTAACATGGCGATTATGGCAGGCTGCCTGCATGAAATGACCAGGCAGCAACATAAGGGGTTAGTGGACAAAGCAATATATCTAAAGCCAAACATATCAACCACATTGCTGTTTAATGTTCATGTGATACAGACGGATACATCCTTTCAAGTGTAACTGAAGTCAGGGAGAATCTGCAGTAGCTTGTGTTATATCACAGGATTATAACCTGCAGCACTATCAATTCATGAAAGTATGTATAAGAAGTGGCATGAATGGCACTGTACAGTGACAGGGAGAAAGCCTGGTCAATGAGAATGTTAAAGTTGGAAGGTGAAGCCATTTTGACCAAGCGAAGTAAAGGTTTACTCAAAGAACTCAAAAAAACATTTTTATGTGATCGGAGCAAAATTTTGGTAAACTGATTGTTCTATCGTATAAAACTCCAGTTACTTTATATTCACAAATTTGTGATTAGATGAACCAACTCCCAATCCACCAGTTCCCAACATGGACTCTCTCACAATCATCAATATCGGATGCAATTACAAGCATTAGATACCCTGATGCATTAATAACAGGAAAGGCTTCCAAATATAATCCATTAACTGCTGCAACCGTACAGCAGCACATTGTCACCCCAAAACTGGCCCGATTGTGTCTTTATAACGTATTAAACCAGTACTAGTTCAGGTGGTGTGCAGGCATACAGTCATGTCTCCCAAACACAATAAAAAAAAATTGTACATAGCAGTTGAAAGCATAACTAAGTTACACGGCATTTAATTACGCAGGACACCCACCGTCACAGCAGAAACTCCTGACAGACAGTGACAGACATTGTCAATTGTGTCGAAACTGGCTCATAAATGTGCTGAATGCATAGGTGACCCAGTCCTACCCCTTTCATATTAAACACAGCAGAATAACAGGCTCAAACAAGGAGCTTCCTGCAAGCATCTGAATGACACCCAGTCTGACCTCAGTCATGACAAAGCAGATGAAAAGAAAAATAACAGAAAAATTTTTAAATTTGTAGAATGACAGAGGAAAGGCTGGCAAAGGCTGGAGGAGGCTGGCAGAGTTCCAGGCGTAATAATTCTCCTCGCTTTCAAAGTCAGGGAGGAAAGCAGTTAGTGGGCAGATAGCATTACTGGGATTGTCTTTCTCTGTGGCTCAGGGATGGAGAAGAATCAATTAGCCTACAGCCTGCTCTGACCTTGAAATGGAGCTTGGCCCAGGCGCAGGAAGTCTCCACGCACCACAACACTGTGTCGTAGGAAGCTGGGCATCAGATATTGATTTTACGACTTTCCCTATCGCTGCGAAGCAAACTGGCAGACCTAGTGTGGTCAAGCACCTCGGCCACGCAGTCAAGGTTATTCATTGCAACAAGCTCTGCTCTTTCATTGTGAAAGCACATAAAATTAAGAGAGGGAGAGAGAGGGAGAGAGAATGCCGGGGATAAATGTGGTACTTTATGCGTAATGTTTGTATGTATATCTACGGATTGTAGACAATCACTATTGTCGGTGAGTCAGGAGTTTCTGTGACACAAAGCTGTCATTCTTTCACAGCTTAGTCACAGAACCTCACGGTACAGTGGGCAAGATACGACATGTGCGAATGAGCCAGACACCCCCAGAAAGGACATATAGCGGAGGACGAACAGCAGGGGCACACGGCACGCTACGCACATGCCACGCTAAGAACGGCGGGAGGAAAGGGGGCAATCTCAAGGGAATTCGTTGACAGTTTTAAGAACAGGAAGCAAACAGCTGGAGGTGTGAAAGTTGGCATTTCACACAATTTTACTTATCCAAATACAGCATCTGTACTGTGGATGCTTTCCTCAAATATATACAAACCACAGCACATGTTTGGTAAAACTGTCAGCAATCTTGAAGTAAGCAGGCAAATAAAAAAATAAAAACATATTTCTTTGTAGGCTGACAGCAGTGTACAGGAGACAAAGTACTTACAGAACTTGGGAATGTGTATGGCATTAGATTCCACGCTGGGTTGTGAGCAAGGCGTTACAGTCTCTGTCCTGGCCAGCCTGGTGGTACTGGGAGGTCCGGATATGCCGGGGGACTTGGTGCGCACTGTCAGTGCTGATGTGGGATTGTACACAGTCACTCTGGGCAAAGGGGGACTGAAGGGTCCTGTAATGGGGGTGTTTTTCGAGGGCACCTCAGGCTGTCCTGTGGTTGAAGTTGGGACAGAGCTGGAAGACTGAGAGGACGGCTTGGGGAGACCTTCTGTAGGGTCGGCGAAAATGAGGGGGTCTGATCCTATGCGTTTCAGGTCCAAGTGCGTGGATGGCTCGTACTCAAAGATCTTGTCCACGAAGACCCACTTGAGGCCGGCTGTGCAGAGGGCCAGACTGAGCAGGCAGGCCAGGATGGGCAGGATGCAGATCTTCTCAGAACGCAAGCAGCCGCGCACCTGCTCCCCCTCCAGGCACACGCAGCAGGTCACCGGCAGCCCCACTGGTCCTGGGGGGCCACTCCCCTCCCCCTCTTCACCGGCACCTGCTGCAGAGGGATCCTCCTCAGGGCCCACTCCGGAGTTGGAAGGGGACGCCGAGCTGGGAGGGGCCACAAGCCCAGTGGAGGACTCCTCCACTCCCTCTGACATCCTCACACGGACGAAGATCTCGGAAAGCTCGGACTCTTAGCTTGGAGCGTGACACAGCAGCGGTGAATGGGGGCAATAAAGTGCATCTTCCATTATCGGATCAAGTTCGGGGGGGAGGGGGGGCAAAAGAGAAGATGCTTTTCAGGAGCAGAGTAACCTTGTTAGCAGCTCGGGAGTACACGGACGTACAAGTGAGTCTGTCCTTCCTCTGGGACCTTAAGGCATTCCGTCCGTCGTGTAAAAAAACACACAAAAAAGCTGCACGAATAAATACATAAATGATGTAGAAAATAAAAAACGTAAATAGCAGAGCTGACTTCCCGTCTTTTCTAGTCCAGCCGGGTGCAAATCCGAGGTGTAGCAGCCTCCACTCACCTGGATACTCTGGACTGGGAGCCGGGTGACGCAAACACAGGTTGGCAGGGACGCGGAGGCGTCGGGAGTGGCAGCAGAGGAGGAGGAGACGAAGGAAGAGGAAGGAACTGCGGCCGCGTGAACGACATGCTGCTGTGCTCAGGGAGCGGCCGGGGGATGCTGTGCCGTGGCGGAGCAGCAGGTGCCGGTGCTCTCAGAGTAACGCACCATCACCCTCTGGCAGAGCAGCACACCGAACGCAGAAGACCCAGAGTCTAGATACTCCCCCTTTTCTCTTCCCTCTCTCTCTCTCTCTGTCTCTCTCTCTCTGTCTCTCTCTCTCTCTCTCTCTCTCTGTATGTGTGTCAACTGTGCCCACACTCCTTCCTCCTTTGACTACACAGACAGAGTGAAATGATCTCTACATGATCCAATTAAGAAGAATGGCAACGAATCAAAGGCGCTCAGATAGCCCCACCCCCAGTCCCGTCTTAGCGGCACAGCCATTGATTATGCTAATGCAAAAGGCCGAGGGTAGAGTCCAACCAGCGAAGCTGACATATGATGCTTCCCCAGAGAATCAAATTCTTGTTTTAATATTGCAAGTCTGTCCTGTCTCTTTCACGTTTTCTTATAGTCGGGGGGTGGGGTGTTCACAAGGACAGTGAAAATTACGACACTTGCAGTCAGTAATGCACATCTTCCGCATTATGCTCATCAGATTTACTGTACAGCTTTATCATCAGATGACTTGCTCTTATTCTCCCTGATTCTCCTTAACTGTAATGACAGTCATTTCCTTTTCAGACGGTCCATGGATTTGCCGCTCATTGTTGCAAACCCCTCCCACACTTTTAATGCTACAATTGTCGTTACCCTTCTTAGTAGCACTGACTCTAGGGATTTGTAGGACTGTAAGTCTCCCGGAAGCAACACTGACTGGACATTAATATTGGATGAGGAACAGACTTCTTGAGGTGAAGAAGAAAGAAATGAAATGGCCACGTTTTATTCAAAAGTACACAGGTTCACGCTAGTGGGCGTAACGTGAATTTTAAAATGGTACCAACGGTGATACCAGTGGGCATTAATTAATACCCTACAAACTGCGTACCTAGTGAGTAATTAGCATGAGCTGACTTTATTGGAACACTGATGTGTTTCATAAACCTAGACAACGACTCCTAGCAATTATCACCCCAGTGTGATAAAGACCACTATGTTTAAAAGATGTACGGTGGGTCATCTGCTTAATACAATGCAAAATAAAACACAATTAGCTGTAATCTGTCAACCACATCCACCAATAGCTAACTAAGGCATGCCCACTTTTGGATTTACAACTGAAATTCATTCAAAAGAATTCCCAATCCGTCCATAAAGCATTTCCTGTTATAACACAAATGACTTGAATTATGGTTATGCTTATGAGCGTGACTTTGTACGCCTTTTTAGCTTTTAAAATATATGTATATATTTCTGTCCGTCAATCCATCCATGCATCTTGCAATGCTTATCCAGGAGAGGGTCATGGTGGGGGGGGGGGGGCGGGGGGCGATAAAAGTCTATCCCAGGAAGCTAGGCCACAAGGCGAGAGTAAAGATGCCAATCCATCACAGCGCACGCACACACACACACACACACACACACACACACACACACACACACACACACACACACACACACACACACTCTCTCTACAAGATATACAGAGATGCCAATTAGCCCAAGCCAGAGGCAAACTGTAGGTCGTATCAAGGCAAGCTGTAAATATGTATAATTTAAGATGCAACATATTCAACATATGCAGCATATTTCAGTAAGCACTGTAGTGTTACACATACACAGGGGAGTAAATACAGAAGTGCATATTAGGGAATAAAATATATAAATGTTTTTCACAAACATGTAAATGTTAACCGGTTTGAATTTAACACTTCAGTGTTATTCCGCATTCAAATTCCACATCACAGCAACCTCAGTAACCTGCATGCAACAAAGAAAGCTGAAATATCTACCCAGGAAGCCAATAAGCTAACATGTATAAAAGCTATAGCTTATTTAAGCAAAAATTACATTACATTTTATAATTGAGGAACAGTTGTTATGGCATGTAGTTGTATCCATAAACTACAATTTTCAATTATATAATTGGAAAAATTTCTCCACCCATCCACCTAAAATCGTAAAATTAAATATG
>JAAGVU020000113.1:1403095-1429213 GCA_011763525.2 Mormyrus iriodes
CCACACACACACACACACACACACACACACACACACGCACACACACACACACACGCGCGCGCAGAGCAGAGGCAAAATTCAAACCAGCAACCCAGGAAGTGTGAGGCAACAGTGCTGCCCACTGAACCACTCTGTCAGAATACCCCCATTAGAATGCCCTTCATTTTTTCCATATAATAGATATTTGAATACAGAGCTCCAGATCACTTAGTCGCATTTTACATTTCTGGAGACTGTGCCACTAAATTTTATAACTAGGTGTATGAGTGTCATTTTTTTCTGAAACCATCATCGTATCTCACGTAAAACACCAGGAGGGAGTGAGGATTGATGTGTAGGGTTGAGTGTAGGGTTGAAAACTGGTTGCGAGTTAGAAACGGTTCAAAATTTTCAAGAATAGGGAATTCAATTAGACATTTGAATTATGGTTCCACTTATCAATTCCTAGGCGTGTGTTTTTTTTTATCAATTGTGTAAGGGTTAATACACAACAACTCTGCTAACACATTTGTACTTGAAATAATTTTCATGTTTGCAAACTGAAAATTCATTTTTTAGTAGTATTTAAGCTTGGATGGTATAATAGCCACATAGCATACTGTGGCATTTCCTTTCAGCAAAACTGTATCTGGAGTGACATCAAAAATACCCAAATAGAGTTGTTTTTTAAAAATAGCTGAAATACCGCATATCTAAGTGTAATGTCTGGATGGTATAAAAAATTATATATTGCCTATTAATAAATATTTTGGTTATATATGACCCAAGCCACCATCTTTAATTCAAAAGTACTTTGTTGCTGAGAGTAAGCCAGTCATTAGTTTGGAAATTGCCTGCTGCTAAACCCTAAGAGAAGTCTTTGTGTACAAATGTGCAAGCCAAATGGGTAGTAACTGTGGTTTAAGTGGGTATTACATTTTTAAACACAGTGGAGGGAAAGTATATATATTCATTCAGCATTGTTGCATGAATTTATTATTAAGCTGCATTATGAAAACAAAATCCTGATTTACTGTTTACCAATTATACACCCTGTTTTTAACAAAATATGGAACTACTCCAAGTAACCTTTGTTGTAAAAGTTGAAGTTGAACTCTTTAAAGAGAATAAATGCAATGTTTTGTTACTGAAACATTGACAATTTAACTGTATTATAATCGGAATAAAGCCTGATTTGATGAGTAGAATTGGAATCAGATTTGGAAGCTACAAAATCTAAATCGACACCCAACCTTATTGCTGTGTGTGTGAGGGAGGTAGAGTGTGATTAGTGTGGAGAGCTAACATGAGGCTGTTATCATAACGCGAGTTGGGAGCAACTGTGCGTAGGATGTCAACTACCTGTGTCTTGTCCATAAATACTCTAGTTCTAATTTGGCCCTTTGGCGATGATGAAACAAACTTTGGTGTTTGTGTTTAAAAAGCACCGTGTAACCTAATCATTTTTTTCTCTTAAAAGCAATACTTCACTCTGACTTTCCTTTAAAATAAAACATATAATTGATATTTCTGTAAATTGTTTGTTACAAAAAATGTTATCGATAATACAGTTAAGACAAAAAATATGAATGTGTTGTGTTGCATGTCGATTTAAGTGGTGCGCCTAAATTTTTTTGCTGGCGCTCTAAAACTTTTCAGTAAGGAGCACAAGTGCTACTAGCGTAAAAGCTTAGTCTGGAGCCCTGAAATACAATACAATAAGAACTTCTACACAGACAGCTCTGTTTCTGCATTAGGGCACTGATGCACATGAAATGCACAGACAAACTGTTGTACTTACTTTTTATTTACTTTGATTTTGACATTTTTGGGTTTATTTTTCCCTGCAAACTCTTTTCCATCTTTGTACCAATTGAACGAGTCAATTTGCTGCTTGGTCCTGGTCTCACACTTCAGCAGCGCTCTTTTGCCCTCCTGCACCTCCACATTCCTGATCTCCTTCAGCTTGGGCTCCACTGAAAAGCAAGAGCAAAACACAGTCAGCCATCAGTGCATGAGAAGCATAAGCAGGGCCAGCTCTTTGTCTTCAAGGGCCCTAGGTAAAACTTTACTTAGGGGGCCCCCCCAAAAAAAAATCATGATAATTTCACTTCCTTCAGGAGTCTAAGGTGGCTGCCTATTCTGCCTATAGCAGGAGCGAGCCCTGAGCATAAGCCTCATTTGGGCTAGCTGTGCCTGGATGTCTTATTCTACTCAGTTAATTATTGGAACTTATCTATAAATGCAAAATTATAAACTGTGTAATGATGTTTTCACCTTATTGAAATATCCAAGAAATATAACTTTGAAACTATACCGGCAAATATAATCTCACATGCTAGATCTACAAACTTCAGACTTCATTGATGTTTACTAGAAAGTACTGTTCACTTAAAACGTAACAGGATTCGATGGTGGGAAGACACAAAATTCCTGCTAGTATGAAATGGAACTAGTTAATGCTAACATACTTAAAGGGATTACAGTGAGGCCACAGGGCCTTCAAGGGAACGTGGATAGTAGAGTGTAATCACGGCCCTGTATATAAATCTTTCTCTGTGGACTGGTCTTAAATTTGTGATATGATGAAATACATGATGTGTTTGGACCCAGTCGGTTCAAGCACCTCTCTACTGTAGTCAGTCGCTATAGGTGACTAGATTTACACTGATAAATGCCAGGTATTTGCCATGTCATCCTTTTACAGCCATGTGTCACCTAACGACAGGGTTACGTTCTGAGAAATGAATTGTCAGAGGCAATGGGAATTTTTCAGCTCCATTATAATCTTATGGGATTATATCATCATATATCATCATATATGTGGTCCATCATTGGACAAAATGTCGTTATGTGGCACATGAGTGTAATTTGTATTTGAGAAATAACTCTAGTTATATGATTAATTTAAAAAAGAATACCAAACAAAAGCAAGAGGCTGTGGGCTCCAAAGAGACAAGGGGAAGAACCTGGAAAAACATTTAACATCTGAAATCAGAAGACTGCAAATGGAACCTCTGAACACAGCACTGACAGTGCTCCTTTCATTAACCCCTCTACCCATGACAGTTGACAATGTTAATGAGAACCCAGCAGAAAATCCGTGTCACGTCAATTCAAAGAAATGCTGTGAAATGGTGCACTCAGGCTTGGGTCTGATTCATGGTTCTTACAGCAGCTGTTGATGAGAGTAATGGCTGGGAATTGATGGCAGGGGATATAAAAAAAAAACACACTTTGCCACCCACATGCTGGATAGCTAACCATATCAAGAACAGAAAAAAAACTGTCAATCAGTCTGTAACATTTTTTTTTCTTTATAGCTGGAAAATTCAAGACCATAGCAAATGGGCAATTAATAGAGATATTTAAGTATTTAGATTTCAGTTTCTCTAAAATTTGTGGCCATGTATAATGTGCATCATGTTTAGGAAGAACGCATATCATTCCCATTTCACCATCCCGGTATTTTGCAACACTTCAGGCTGACTTCTGATACATAAATTAAATGGTAAAAGAGCACACATCTGTACTGCCAGAGTGAGATTAGGACTATGTAAACAGCTGTACCAGACCATCCTGATCTGAAAAATACTTGAACGAAGAGCTTGATTGAAGGCAAAGCATGAAATTATGAAAGTATTCACTTGCCCACAACAGGGTTTATGTGTAGCTACAAAACTAAATATGCTTAGGGGTATGGCCTTCGGGGAACTGAGTGCTATGAGGTGCAGTTCCTGAATGTACCTAAAAAAAATACAAGTTTTAAATAAATCACAGGGCTGCTACATCCTGAACGACGACCCCCCACTGTCCCCCCTCAGAAGGAAACCAGTCAGTATAGCAGAAAACTAATTCCAAGTTCAGCTTGTCTGGAACTGGTGAGAATAGCCATAATTCAGTCTTTCATTAGTGGGCAGGTCTTTCCATGTTGTTACTCAATTACAGCATTTACAGTGCACAAACTGGTTGAGCCTGAAGGAATCGAGTTTTCCCACCGAACCTGAAAAGGTCTTATATTCATACTGTCTGCCGTTTCCTGAAAAAGCTCAGTTAGCCACAGCTGTTGCACTCAGTCTGATCCATTATAGGAGAATAGTATGAAAATAAACTTGGGCTATTTCTCAAAGCAAAAACAAAGTAAAGCATAAAATTGTTCTCCTTCTCAGATCATCATCATCATCATCTTGACTTTTCCTATAACAGATTTACAGTCCGAGGAAATGAGCAGTCGCCCATACAGAGAGACTCACTGCAGGTCTTAAGAAAACTTGAAGACCAATCTTACGCCCAAGAGCTGTCTTTCTAAGAGATGATATTTTTCTAAGATCTTATGAGGGAAAATCTATAATGTAGCACCTCTCAGAATACTCTCAGATACCAACGGATCCAGGAATCAAAACAATGTTTTAGGATGCATTCACATTAAAATGTGCTGTATCAGTGTAGAGGAGTGATATAAAATAAAATCAATACCATATGAGGAACTGTTAGGAAGACACCTTTTCTTCTGTACCACTACGGTTAAGAGCTGGCCGAGTCAGTCATACTCATGGATGAAGATATTCCCAGTCCATAAATTAGACAATATCGTTTTAAGAACAATCATTTTTAAAGGATTTATATACTGTATGACAAATTAAATTGAAGCTAAAACAGACATACTACAAGAAGTTTGTTTCCAGTTTTTTCCCAGCAAGCAAACAAAATGAGAAACTGTGGATGACGACTGCGAATCGCTCTTTCATAAATGTTTGGTAACATGGTGGATTTCAGTATATAAAAATTTAAGAAGCGAGAGGACAACTTAATTTGGGCTGATCTCTTAGTTCTAGGGGAAAAAAAGAGGTGGTGTTGGGCGCTGGCTGCTCCTCCAGCTGTTTCCCCATGTCACGTTGGCGCTCCCTTCAGGGAACTCCTACGCGCCTTTTCGGACCTCAAATTAACACGGATCACAGCCCACATTCCCTCACACGCAAGTCTCAGTGACAGAATTGTTCCATGATCTAATGCTGCACTTCAGACAACAGCAGAGTGACCCAAGCAACCAGGGACCATCGTTTAAAGACTTATGGGTCAGGGTCAGAGGATATTCAGGAAAAAGGCATGCAAGCATGCACCAGCTTATAACCGTACTTCTTTACATTATTCATGCCGAAATGTGGAAACCTACAAGGCATTAGCAAATCTAATTCTAGTCACATACATACAGTAAAGTACCATGTTCCACTGCATTGGTGAAGTGTTTTCTGGTCTTGTTCCTTGACTGAGCAGGGAATGGTTTAGCATTAACTTCCATATGATGTTGACACTGTATCCTCTAGAGGGCAGTATTGAGAGAAGTACAGACTTAAGTTAGGAAATATTACATCACCAAAAATGTAATTTACAAGCAGAAGATGATCAGATAGAAGAAATGCTTAAGGAAACATTTTGAACAACATGAGTATATCTGCAAACGTAATTTTCTGTTAATAGTTCACCGTAAAGACACCAAGCTGTCAATAACATCCTTTAAGGGAAAAAAAAAATCATTGAATACAGAAATAATATATATTCTGAAGGCAATCATTATCACAGCTAAAAGCATCATGACATTGCATGATCATAAATTATGAATGCAATAGAGCAGGTAACTGAAAACTCATAAAATGAGTTATGCAAAACTGAAATGTTTCCTTAAGTTAAGCAAAGGGGTATGCTTTCATGAAATACATCCGATGAACATGGGCCAAAAAGGTTTAACAGAAACAGGATACACAGACAGACAGATAGATAGATAGATAGATAGATAGATAGATAGATAGATAGATAGAATAAGACTTACATGGTTATGGGATTTGGCACAGTGGAAGGGGCCATGGAAATTGGTAGAGGTATTTCATGAACTGTCAAGGATAACCTCAGTAAATTTTTTTAGTTTGCTTTGGTATTATTCTTTACTGTTACAATGCAGTGGAAGCTACAGATGATAGTTAAGCTGATAGCACAGCAACACTAAATACATAGGTATGCATACATTATATGATATACACAGGTATTTTATTATGCATTTCATATACACAGATACATACACAAATATGCACACTATACAAGACAGAAAGTGATAAAACATGATCCACCTCTATTTATGCCAAGAAAAAACTTTATTCTACCGCTAGTATTTAATCTCATAGAATAATTTTTAAGTTTTCATTCATTGGAATGCTAACAAAAATTATTATTAAAATGTGTATTATTTATTTACTGCTTGTTTGGAAGTGGTCCCTATTCTGAGAGAAATAAACCAAAAGATTAAAATCTTAAATTTATGGCCTAAACTGACAAACTGATCACTATGATAAAATTACACATAACCCAATCAATAAGATGGAGGTTCACCACTAAGAATCTAAAAGTGATTTTACATCTGCTATCACAGACTAACAAATATGGTCAAGATAAACAGTGAAACTGACACATGTCGGCAATCCAATAAAGATAGATGGCACCTTAATACTGCTACCTTACATGACATTTGAAACTCCACATGGCACCGAATACACTCACCGCATACACACTAGCTGTACTTTTTCAAGAGCTTTTCAAAAATAAAAAACACCTTCAAAAACAGATCTTTCCTTAACAAAACAGCCACCTGTCACAAGGTGTCAAGTTCAAGCAAAGTTTTTTTTTCTGCACTGTATTTTTTTCATAATTATTCAGGATTCATTCATTAATCTTCAGTCATTCAGAATGACTACATGAAAAAAATACTAAGACATTTTCAAATGTCAAATAGGCTGGATGTATTTGGGGATTAACTTGAAATGACAGGCCCAAGAAATTATTAACATCAGTCCACCTGTCTCACAAGGCAGAGTTGAGAAATTTCCAGCATGTACTCCAGTCCAAGATCTCAGCCAGGGATAAACCTTCCCCTCAGGACAGCCTGGGAAAATCCATATATTCCAACATCTCCAAAAAAAAACTACTGTCACTGCTATAATAATATTACAAATACGACGATAATAATACAAATAAGAGTCATTTGGATTGAATTTTGTTAGAGGCCGATCTCGTGATTTCCAGCCGCATTTAAAAAAAGTATTGGACTATTTAAAACGCAGCTAAGAATTACTTTTTTTTTTTTAAAGTTTACTTTAGCAACCACATATTTATACACATGCGTTAGTTATACTGCGAAGGCGTTCATTTAATCACATTACCGCGAATTAGGCGAGTTAAAGTGACTCACGAAACTGGTAAACTATCGTAAGAAACTACAGTCGGTATAAAATTTGATGCGCCTATAGCTCCCAACACTTTACAACACAAATCATAGTCCAGGTGACTAAATTAATTAACACAGGGAGAAAAACACTAAAAACTATTACAATATCCTGACAACTGACAAGCGCAGCGTGAGGACCGTTCACCTACCCAGCTGTGAATCCCCCGGTGTCCCCGGCGAGGGTTTACTTCTGTCTTTTTTATTTTTGCCTTTATTCCTGCTCTCCTTCTTGTCCTTTCCTACTTTTTCACCTGGCATGGTTAATTCCCCTTGGTCAATTTGTTTTTGTTTTTTGACGAGGGCACTGAGAGGGCCGTGCGCGTAGGTCGCCTCCGATTCTGCCCTGCCGCTCCAGCCCGTTTAAAACCGCGAGGCGAAGTCGCGCGTGCCAATGGGCCAACTGTTGAATCGCGGTTTCCAGCCAGGTTAACTCGCGGGGGGGCGGGGTCGCCACCAAATATGGTCACGGAAGTGTACACGCTGGAGGGGTTTCCTTTTTTCCCCAATGAAGAAAAGTAATGATGTGCAGCACTGCAGCGATACCCGAGGAAAGTTTCCTGCATTTATAGTATACATTTCATTTAGAAGTCATTAAAATCCAGTCACTGTAAACTTCAAAATAAACTACATTCCCACAGAGCTTCTCTTTTTCTCAAATAAGCACACTTATGTGATTATATATATATTTTTTTTTTGTATGCACCGGCAAATAGTAGGAGATATTCACGCAGGAGCCGTTTAAACTGACATGAAAATGTTATTTGTGTGGTTTGCGTTTGGGTGACTAAAATCATTTTTGGGAATTTATTTATTTTCCATAAAAAAACAATAATTACCCAGCACAAACGGGCATATAAACATTTGCTCCATTAAATTCTAAAATGTATCATATATACTAAAAAAGTAACGTGAAAAATCATTTTGAACCTCGTACTTGTTATTGTTCTTAAAATGACTGTTCTTTGATAGATTTGGTGACTAAATTAAATGATACCGTCCTGGAATTACTTTTTTGTCTGACTGGTTTTGACTGGTCCTTGTTTATCGCAAATAAATATGTAATACAGGTAATGCACTGCGTTTCAAACTAACCAATTTAAAGAGTAAAGGAATAATAAAGAGGAACGGAACAATGAAAAGAATATGACTATTTGGAATGTTTTTTAAAATATAATTAAGATACTAACTAAATAGTATATAATATCTTTAATACTGAATAATTTGCTTTCTTGGTTTATGTAAATTGTTCAAATGATCATTTCAAAGCATACACAATCTATCCAAATCTGGAAAAAGACAAATAATCAGCTGTCAACTGAAGATCTTCATCACAAAGTTTTGTGATTATACTACAACGTACAACATTATAAGTTCACAAAGCACATATGATTTGTTTCAGCTGTGACCGCATAATGAGTACACTGATAAAGCATTTTAAAGTGTATTTAAAAGGTGCAAAGTAAAGTAAATATTATTGTCTTACACACATGTACTTTACAACCTAAAATCCAAAATCCTAAAAACCGAAAATCTAAATACATTTTATGTATATATAGTTGTATCTTACATACAGCATTACTTTGTATAGTTCGGATAGGTTTCGAAGTTTAAACTCTCTCTCTCTCTCTCTCTCTCTCCCACACACACACACACACACACACAGCTGAAGATGTACCACATGGTTTCCATGTTATCACATATTTTCTTGGCAAGAATATCCATATTGTTACTGTTTGGCATTAGGCATTTTTTTTTCATATATTCCTTTTGTTGAAAGCCTTAGCTAAAATACATAGACTAATTATTCGACAAATAAAACAATTTCATAAATGACTTATAAAGCGAACATGAACGGCAGATCATTTGACGACTTCATTTTATTATTCTTATTCTTAATATTTATTATTCTAGTCCTGGGGCCAGCACCCCTTATTATAATTGAAAGCAATAAGATTTTCTGGAAGCTCAGTCATGCGTTTTGTAGTCAAAATGTGTGTTTTAGAGAGCTTTGTTATTTTGAAAAATAAAAGATTATGTTGAATCCAACCAATAGGTTTTGCACAGAATAATAAGAAGTCTCTGTTTTTTGTGGTCATTAGGCTTCTTGGAAGGTTTAGGCGTCTTGGGTAGAGTCCAGGATGCATTAGCTTTAGTACACAAGTAGATTCATGTGTATAAATGGGCACATTTCCCCACTAGGTGACCACTAGCACGTCATATGTTGTACACCGGCAGTATCCCCCCACCCCCCGAAGATAGGTGAAGTCGAACTCTTCACTGTGTCTAGTTGGCCAGCTGCTCGAGCTGAAATCAGGGTCACCATGATGAGCGGTCAGTACTAAAGAATACTACACATGTACGCAGTCACTCTGCAAACGTTTCAACATTTTAGACCTTAAATATATTCATTGGAATGACAAGAATTCTGGCCCAACTTAAAATTCAATAGGATTGGGAAGAATATGATATGACTTAAGTTTTTATGCTAACAGTAGTGAGCGTTCTCTCTCTTCATTATCTTAGACCGTTACCTAGAAGTGGAACCTGTATGATTTACCAGCATCACTAAAAGACTTATGCATTAGAGAGCGGTCACAGTTACATGACGAGACAATGCGTTGATATCCATGTCCATTCCTGTGTTCAAATTTGCGTCACATACTTTCAAGGTGAAATCGTATGAAACATCACTGGGTCATCAGCTGTGACGTCTTTGCTTACCACTGCAAGAAATATATACGTTGTTAATTAGCCAGCTGTCTTGTCTGTTTGCTGCATCAAATAAATAGCCAGGAGTTACATCTTTCGTCTTGTGCAATGCATTGAGATATTCCCGATCTCTTTCATTCAGGAATGTTAATACTGCCGTACGTCAGTGCGGATGAATGATTGAGACAATGTAAGCTCATAAATAAATAAATTTTGATAAATAAACAAACAAACAACTGAGTAAATGGTACACAACTGTTTCAGCCATTCCTGTTTCGACTGGAATTCCTGAGGGATGCCGAATGTGGCCGCACTCCTATACGCAGCGCAAAATGTAAAACGGATATTGTGCAAGTCGTTGAGTCACATCTTCTGATGTATGCTGGCAACAGGGTTGATGCCAGCAAAGGACAAGACTAGGCCTGTCTGCGGCAGATTCCCTACCTGCATAGATGTAAATGCTATGGGGTTATTTGAAGTGGTTTAAATGTGGCTGATAAAACCGATAAGGAAGGGTGAGGCAGTCAGCAGTACAGTCCATTCTGTGCACCCCACCCAGAGTGCAAATGCTGTCGCCATGTTACCGGCATTCATTTTTTGCATTTATTTTAAGCTATTAACAATTACTGGACCATTGCTCTACCAGATTTATTATCTATATGAGGCTGTTTATATTTGTTGCAATATAAATCTGCACTAAATTACTTCAAATAAAAGATTAACAATTATAGTAAAAATAGAAATGGTTAAAATACTAGTCTCAAATGATTGACCACTAAAAAATTAACTATAAAAGTCCTTTCCTGTCAGAGCTTTCTGGACGAAGGACGCAAGGGCAGGCATTTTGGACATGAGGGCAGGCATTTTGATGAACATTTTGATGAAACAAGATGGGTTTTATTGACTTAAAACTAAACAAGAAGAGACTGGAAATAAACTGGACGGTGATGTATAAAACCAAGAGGACTACTGTGCGGAAGGCCACAGGCTGACAGGAGGAGCAACGTTAATAAGGAGTACAGAACTGGGAAGCATATATAATAGACTAACGAGAATGCTAACGAGAGGCGGCTGGAAGTGATCAACACGAGAGTGAGGACCAAGAGGTTAGACAAACGAGTAACAGGCGTGGCTTGTTAGGCTCAAGCTAGGGAGGAGACAGGAGGGTCAGGGGGGCAGGATGTGACAATACCATTTTAATAACATGGAAAACTGAGAATTGAACAAAAACACAGGTGGTGCTTTTTACTGGAAATGTAATTCTTAAAACAAACTTCGATTTATAGAGAAAATGTCAGGGGCATTTGTGCAAGTTGCTGATCATACAGACAGAAATGGCAATTCAGATAAATTTAGTCTCTGTGGGAATCCAGCATAAACCAGAAAAAAACATCCTTGATGATGTAGGATGATGATTTTGTGTAAATCACCCTCAAGGTGCCCAGGTCTTGTCATTATTAATATGATATTCATTTTGGAGATTGTATTGAAATATCCATGTATTTCTGTTGCATAAATCCCCTGAGATTCTGTTAAAACTAAATATACAAATCAAGCTCATCAAATGCCATAATCTTTTCCTCTTTACTTTAATTATCATTCCCATTAATTGTGTTTTTAGAGCATCAGTAGGAATTAAAACTCGTCCAGTTAGGTAGCTGGCTCACTGTAAGATTTACAAAAAATAAACGAGAGCTATTTATGCTGAGCTCAGAGGAGAAGTTTAACACAAAAAAATAAACCCAGTATTTCCCCCTGGGATCAATTAACTTCATCTTATCTAATCTTATCAGTAACGACTCTAAGCTTTACAACAATGATAATTTTCTGTGTGTGTCTCTTTACATTGTTTATCTTGTTAGGCAAACTGCACCTCTCATCTGATAATTGAAACTTAATTTATGTGGATATATTTTTTCATGCTATTAATACATATTTATGTTGCAAATTTAAACAAATAAAATAAAATTAATTCAATATTAATTTCTTTGGAAACACAATTTCATTGTTGTTATTGTTCATAAAGCGAAATGGCAATATTAATAATGTTACTAGTCCATTAAAAAATGAATTAGACGAAAACACAGTTATGTAATCATAACCATGAATCACTAAACTGATTGGTTGCCATCACTTTAACTGGGGGGGGGGGGTGGTGTTATTGAAGGTTAATCCCTCAATAATCCATCTATCTTCTTTCATTATCACTTTATGTGATACATGCAAATGCACACATAAGCACTGGTACTCATCAGCAAAACTGCCAATTATACATTCTAATTAGTTATACTTGTCAACAATTAGCAGTCATTTTGAAAGACGACAGATATACAGATATCCTGATTTTTCTCCAGGTGTTCTATACTTTTTCCTCGGATATTTCCATCATCCTTACGGTGGTCTGGTAGCTAGCTAGCCTTTTATTTCAGGCAAGTAGCGACAAGCTCCTGGATAAACAGGTAGGGTATGAAACAACTGTCTAAATGTGTCAGTTTCACTCTGTGGGTGTTCAGTGAAACTTGACAAAAGTCATGCTTTCATCTAGCTAGCACGCTTCAATGTGGTTGCATCCTTACGGGCTGGGATTTCTATGGGGTAATAGATCATGGTACAATAAAACTCTCGCACGTTAAGTGTGGCTCCACAGAGGAAGTCCAAATTACCAGAAGCAACAGCACACCAACATCGGCAAGAGATCAAGGCCACCAAATGAAGAGTGAGCACATCTCATTATTTCTGTTAGCTCAACTGAAGGCCAATAAAACATATCTTAATAGATATGGGTAATCTGAGACCCAAAAGCTGTTCCCAAAATGTATCTCAGTAAATTCATCTTTATTATTGAACTGAGAAATTTGTCCTTCGAGCAGCTAGTCAGAGTGATGTATTATGTTCAATACTTGACTTTCACAGGGAGTCAATTCCAGCACCAAATTTAAATACACAAAGACCAATGTAAATGTGCACATAGTTGATAGTTCACCTGAGCTTATCCAAAACAATTTAAACTTTTTTTTTCCAGTTGTACTGTTCTAGAAATTAGACAGGAGGTTGAAGCCTTGGAGATTCTAGGAACCTCTTTTAATGTTATAATGTGGAGTTAAAGATGCTCTTCAATAGAAGCATGAGAATTATTTTTTTGCCAAAATAAAAAAGTTTGGCTATTACAACGAGCATGAAATATTTGTCTGTACCATATACCAGTATCCATAATTACTCACAATTACCACCACCATTGCATAAACTAACCTATAAAGTATATTACTGGTATACTTTTTCCCAGTTCTGAACACTGACGCTAAAAATAGAACTTTTTCTTTGCATTGGTGAGAAACATCTGTATAGGTTGTGCCGTGTCCCCTGATGTCTTAAAAACAATGCTTAAATCAGATGTGGAGGTCATGAGTGTTATTCACCTACTCCAAGAGACTTTGTACAAACAGTTTATAATAATGAGGTCAAAGCACTTTTATACATTTCAAGGCCTCCAAGTGTTTTCTAAGAAATCAGAAATCATAGCATTTTCGCATGTAATCAGTATACTCTTGACGCCCACGTGTAAGAATTACCTTCCCCTCCAATCAAAAAAAAACCAACAAAAAACCATTCCAAAGCAAACTGACACAGATATTAACAGATCATTACATTAATATACATACAACCATTCACACTGAATGGTTTCTAATGGAAGGAAAACACGTAAGTCCCTATGCCTTGGTGAGGTATAAACTGCAATAATGAACATCCCTGGCATCCTGTCAATAAACTTCACTGGAGCTCCTACAGCGGCACATTAGAACAGATATCGCAGGTCAGCGGGCTCCTCCCCTAAAGACAAATTGACCAATTAACTGTGTGGCTCTGAGGTGCTGTTTGGGAAGGTCTGAAAAACAAGAACATAAATGCTTTTCTCTTTGTTGTCCTCATTTAAACCCAGGTTCATTTACTTTAACAAATACTTCAGTAAGATAAGGAATTTTATGACGTCCCCTAGTACCTTTGCACTTTGAGGGTAGACCAATGGATATTTAATAATGATCTACCATAGTTTTTTTCACTCACGGCTATTTTCCACAAATGTTGTCCTACTCAGATCTCACATAAGCTTCTGTCATTCACAAAATTCTGCGCACCTTTTATGGGTCCAGTGGAGGTGTATATTTTGGATACCCTGTGTTTCTAGGAGGTGCCCTTCTGAATTCACTTTCCATTATCTTGTTGAAACTTGAATGGATTATGTTACGATTTCACTCACCCATGCTAATCTTGCCTTCCTTTCCTGTATGTTTGGAATTTGTGCTTTAAATTTAGATTTGAAATAATTTTGCATGTTAATGAAACACATCTGTTGAGACAATATGTATATTATTAAACTATTCCTTACTAAAAAATATTTATATCTATTGTGCAAAAAGAGTTGTACCTACTGTATCTACATTTCTGAGCGATATCTCTGTTAGACGTATTATTATTGATTAACAGTAAAGTATTTCAAATTCAATAATCAGAATCATATTAATTAATCAGATTTTGATAAAAAAAAAATCAAAAATAAGATGAGGGCTGACTAAATCCAGTGTTATTTTTAAATAATTTAGGGAGAATTGTCCCTTTTGTTTTCAAATATTTCAGATAACAGTTTTGGAAATAATAATAAGGCTTATTTTTTTTTTATCTTATTATTACCTAGAATGTTATGGTCTGAAATAGAAATATTAGTATTGCAGACAGAAGCATTTGAACCTTTATTTAACTAATGTGTCCAGCAGAAGAACACTTAATAGAATAAACCAATACTGCCTGGTGATCTTCACCATGTTAAAATAAGTCAGAGTCCAGACATTTCTCAGGTGTGGTTCTTTGATGGCAGAACAAGTTATTCATATGCATCGGAGTCTCTCTCAACCTTGATAAAACACTTCAAGAACCTTCTGTTCCTTGAACTCCTCAGCTACCTCATCGGGTCACTGACCTTCTCCGTCTGCATCATCTTCCCCTTGGTTATGGTTTCTAGGCAACAAGGGGGTTGCATGTGGCTCAGTGGGCTAAGCTTCTGTTCCTGTGACCAGAAGGTTGCCAGTTTGAGCATGGCCTTGGCACATCTGTGGGTCCGTGAGCAAGGCCCTTAACCCCCAGCTTCCTGGGTACCACAACAGGTGGCTGCCCTTTGCGGCCAGCTTGCTCTCATCTACCGGTAGCAAGTTGGGGGAGGCGTAAAGAGAATTTCCCCATTGGGATAAATAAAGTATCCATTATTATTAGTATTATTGTATGCTCTTGTATTTTGTACGTATCTAGTAGGAACCCAGTGCTCATAGTGTTTTGATTTGAATTGCTTTTCTGTTAGACGCTTTTCTTCAGTTGCAATGCTCTGTAACATATTACAATACATCCAGTGCTAACTTGTTACTGGTCAGTCATTGGAAGCTCAGCTTACTGGCACTTGTACCAAAGCTGGCTTTTTGGGTGCTGTACGCCTGTGATTTTCATATCTGCCTCACTTTTATGTCACCTTCAACAGAAGAGTCTTCAAAAATAAATGAATGGTAATGTAAAACGACAGGAATTTTCCAAATCTAGAAGCTGGGAAAACATGGCAGACAGCATCTTCCCGACCTGTGCGCACTGGTTGAGAACCTCGCTCTCTTCTTCTGCAGAATAAGGGTGGTTGGTTCCACCAGCAGGAGGTGGCACTGCGTAGTGTTCTTGGTGTGTGCTCATGCAGAGGGTACCAAATATGTTACTTTTTGGTATTTCGTGTTTCAGAGGCAGGCTACTTGCATAACCATTTGACAATGAACACAGTTGCAAGCAGTCCCACCACAAAATATCAAAAAAAGTACTCAAGCTGAATTGGTACTTTTAGTACTGGACCAGAAAAGGGAAAGTACCAAATATTTATCACCAAAAGCAAGGAACCTGGTGCAGTGGAAAAGCACCCTATCAAGCCATTCCACTGAAGGGGCTGCTGCTGCAACACCATCCATCCATTTATTTTCTGTAACTGCTTTTCGCAGGTGGGGTCACGGGGGGTCCAGAGCCTAACCCGGAGGCTGTGGGTGCCAATAAAGAACATTACTTCTATAATACACTGCCAGTTTTTTATTGTGGAACTGCAAATCTTTGTTAAAATTTGTAATTATACGTTATTTTTTACAGCAACAACGTACCCTTATAAAAGGAGGTTAACCGTCATTTTATCGTTCTATTTCGTTTTACAAATAAGAAGTGGCTTCAAATAAGTAAATATTTTTCAACCATCAAAGTCAAAACTATTACGTTATATGTTGTGTGGGAGTAAAAAAGAGTGGGAAGGGTTCACAGGTGTGTTTTATACCCCCTTAAAAGGCCATCCCATCCTAAAGTAAAGCACAAAGACTACTATTAAAGTATCCCATGTAAATATTTTGAAACCCGTGGGGCTAAAACGCTAAACATTGCTCTAATGCTCCAGTGCGTTAAAACATTTAGGTAAATGAAAAGATCGCGGGGCTGAATCATCAAAGCCACCTACTCTTTCCTCCATTACGATCCAGATGTCTCCGATGATGTGTGTACAACTTGTCACGGAGTGTTTTCCCGATACGTTGTTGAAAGTGAAGTTTGTTTTAGTCTGTTTAATAAACACCATATATCTCAGAGAACAAAACACCAATGACAATAAAGGTCTCCCTAGGTGCGGTGCCAGTTTTATGCAGAAGGAAGATACATCCATGCAGAAAAGAAATGTACCACTGCAGATAAACATTGGTTTATAAGCCAGTGCAAAAAAGCATTTTTCGTCATTAAAAATGTGATTGCACCTCTTTTTGAATATTGAGTACAACTACAGAAATGATTTATGTTATTATAACGCTACAAATTCTTTTAAAGGGTCTTAAAGTTAAAATATACCGAATGATACTGATATTTCTTTCAACACACACAATCTAAATATGTGTATGTAAATATATAGCTTTAAATCTACTGTACATCCTCCACTTTTGTTTAAAACGTTGTCTTCCCTACTTGTTTCCCAATAATATACCTGTCTGATATATATAAATGAAGTGGGGGAGCACACCGAGGGTAAAATAAGTCATGCTTTATCATGCATGGCTCATTTGTTTGTTAGCGTCTAACTGCAACCAGTTTTCTTGAATCACATGCTTACATTATTTTATCCCCTTAACACAACACTGCCCCAAAAGTACAGCAGCGATTTATGAAAATGAATGGGACACACACACACACACACACAAACTGTCAGATAAAAGGGTACAGCCCTGGTACAGTTTTGTACCCCAAGGTACAAACAACAGTAAAGTACCCCACTGGCACCTAAATGTTCCTCAGAGTCCATTGCTGTACATTTACCTACAAATATAGGTTACAACTGGCAGTCTGTGGAATATTTCATATCCAAAGCACAAAGTATTCCAAATTCACAGAAGAGCTAAAGATTAAATTAAGATACATATAAATATTAAAGAAATTATTCAGTTTATAAAAAACAAAGCTGCAATTCTTAAATTGCGTAAAAGTTAAAATACTCCGTAATCTGAAAGAATAGGGTTTATTTCCTATATCATCTCTTGGAAAATTAAATAACCTAATGACTGGTACTTTATTGATCCCCATGGGGAAATTCTCTTTACGCCTCCCCCAACTTGGTCTCTGTAGATGCTCCACGAAGGGCAGCCACCTTTGTTTTTTTGTGGCGCCCAGGGAGCTGGGTGTTAAGGGCCTTGCTCAAGGACCTGCAGACAAGCCAAGGCCGGGCTTGAACCGGCAACCTTCTGGTCACAGGCACAGAGGCTTATGCTACATTTTGAAGATGTCAGGTGACGATGACTCTTCATAAGAATTTAGGTTCACTTTACTATGATTTATTATAGTCAGTCTTTTTTTCCATTAGATTCTTACCAAACAAATTTTAAGCAGAAGACCCTTTCGCATCAGGTTATGTGTAAGAGGTTCATGGTACAACTTTACACATTTTACACAATGTTTACATATATCCTGTTTACAATTACACTTTTATTAGATACACTATATGGACAAAGGTTTTGGGACACATCTCTTAATTAATCATTGAATTCAGGTATTTCATTCAGACCATAGGTGTATAAAATCAAGCACCTAGCCATGCAGTCATTGCGAAGAGCTCACTTAACTCAAGTGTGGTACTGTCATAGAATGCCACCTTTGCAATAAGTCAGTTCATTCAATTTCTTCCCTGTTAGATAATCCATGGTCAACCGTAAGTGGTATTATTTCAAAGTGGAAGCGTTTATAAACAACATAAAGTCAGCCACGAAGTGACAGACCACGTAAAGTAACAGAGCAGGGTCGCCAAGTGCTGAGGCGCATAGTGTGTAAAAGTCACCAACACTCTGTTGACTTAATAATTGCAGAGTTCCAAACTTCCTCCGGCATTAACCCCAGCACAAAAACTGTGTGCCGGGAGCTTCAGGGAATGGGCTTCCATGGCCAAGCAGCTGCATGCAAGCCTCACATCACCAAGCACAATGCCAAGCGTCGGATGGAGTGGTGTAAAGCACGCCGCCACTGGACTCTGGAGCAGTGGAAATGTGTTCAGTGGAGTGACAAATCACACTTCTCTGTCTGGCAGTCTGATGGACGAGTCTGAATGCCAGGAGAAAGTTACCTGGTTGACTGCATTGTACCAACTGTAAGTTTGGTGGAGGAGGAATAATGGTATGGGGTTGTTTTTCAGGGTTTGGCCTAGGCCCCCTTAGTTCCAGTGAAGGGAACTCTTAATGCTTCAGCATACCAAAACATTCTGGACAATTCTATGCTTCTAACTTTGTGGGAACAGTTTGGGGAAGGCCCTTTTCTGTTCCAGCATGACTGTGCCTCAGTGCACAAAGCAAGGTCCATAAGGACATGGTTAGGTGAGCCTGGTGTGGAAGAACTTGACTGACCCGCACAGAGCCCTGACTTTAACCCCATCAAACACCTTTCGGATGAACTAGAACGGAGATTGTGAGCCAGGCCTTCATGCCCAACATCAGTGCCTAACTTCACAAAGGCTCTTCTAGATGAATGGGTAAAAGTTCTCAAAGACACACTGCAAAATCTTGTGAAAAAATACATGTCATAAAAGTTCCTGTACTGTAGGTGCAATGGCCAGGTGTCCCAATACTTTGGTCTGTATTGTGTATCTAAGTGGGACAATTAGCTAGTACATTTGTATAAACAATTTAGAAACAAAACCTAACGCTACGGCTTGACTTTCTTAAATTTCCTTAATAAACAATTTTAATAATTATTTCTTGCTGGGGCCAGTAACCTGTCTCAACTACTTGGCTCTTATGTAAAAGTTGGCAGATCACCCACAATGCATATCATGTGTCACTTGTTTCTCCTTACATGCCCACAACTGATTCTATCATGTTGTTTGTATACTGCACAGAATATTGTAACATAAATTAAATATTGATTGAAGGATGTAATCATAGCCGACTGTCCACTAATTCCAGTTTCTGAAGGGAAATCCTTACAGATGGCTCACATGTAGTAGAATAACTTTATGCCCCCCCAAGTGTGAAAATACAAATCAAATTACAAGATGATTACAGCAACACTATAGTAACAATCTTGTCACCTGACAGTTTATCTATTAATCAGTGCTTATCTGTGAAGCCATTTACTGTAGCTTTCTACCTCTTAACCCTTGTGTATTTTACTTCTTCCGTTCTAAATTCTAGAATCTATAGAACTTAACCTCATTTTGAAAATGGACTGGGGGCACTTAAACCCGAAAAATAACACAGGGGTTAAGTTCAGAATATTTTCACTTCAAATAACTCATCCAGCCCTTGCATGCCCTCTGATGTCCCTGGCTGTTCTTCAGACATGGTTCCTCTTCCTGTCATTGTTCATGTCTAGTAGTAACTGAGTCCTCGTAGCTTGACTAGCTTTTCTGGTGCTGCTCTTGCTCCAGTGCTAACTGCAATCGTCACTTAGTGAGTTTGCACCGAAAATCTGTCATGCAGTGTTAACCCAGGTTTGTCCATGTGGTTCAACTCAATTCTTCCCGCCTGAATCAGACTCCCTACATATAAAATATAAAGTTATGTGGAAATGCACATTGTGAAAACACTTTATGTTGCTGTTCACTTTTACAATCATCACTCAATCATCACGCGTTTAATTTGCCCTAGCCTTGTAGGGAACAGAAAAAAGAGATCATTCACCACAACGACTGGGTAGAGCCCTGAGTAGAGCAATCACAAACATCATTTTGTGTACATGATAAACAAAAGCACACAGTTAATTTAAAGCGAACATCAATCAAGCCATTAAAAAGCTATCACACTATAGATATAAAACTGATTAAAAATGCATCCAAATACCAACACAATTTTGCTAGTTCTGTAATAAAAAAGTCACTTTTCAAATTCTTCTAGACTTGTTCATATTTGTGAAGTGAATATTCATCGGTTGCCTGTTACTATCTTACAAAACGGATACTGCAGCCTTATATGATATTTGTTAAAAATATTTTAGATGATGTAAAGCTGAGCCAAATTCTTATTATTACTGTGCCTTCAGAAATAAACATGTCTTGCACAAGAGTTGATTATACTACAGCACCTGTATACAGCAGAGCACACTGTGGGTGCATGTACAGAGAGGTGAAAACAGGATATGAGGCTCCAAAATAAACACGTTCACCCCACGGACCATGAGCGAACACGAATTTTGTCAAATTTTAAATTGTATATAGTAGCTACGCAGTAGAGCCGTGGGAAGGAAAATATTACAACAACAAGCACATTTTTAAACTCATCTCTTTTTACAATAATATAGATAAAAGAGGACTCATCCTCTATCAGTGCAATTATGATTCAGTGTTTTAAATGTCAGATTAGTTCTCGTGCTCCCTCAGATAAACGTCCCAGCAACCTAGCATTCCTAATGACTTTTCCATTGTCGTATGTGTCACAAAAGGGCTGGTAAATCCCCAGTCAACATGACATTTTACCCAACTGAAACAATACCATGCTCAATGGTCAGCTATTAGTAGCTGCGCATGTGACTAAATATGTGCTGGAATATCACTAACAGATGGTTTTATTGAGCTACAAAGTATCTATTCAGCCAAATCCATGTCATATCAGGTCAACAGTATGACATCTTTCTCATGGCTCTGACCTGTCCTTGTTTGGGATTTTAACCTTCAGTCCATTGCTCTTTAGTCCTTTTATTTGTTTACTCAAAGTGTAGAGACAGTTTCTTAGAAGAAAAATCCAAATGAACCATGCGCATCTTTTTTTTAGAAATGAATAAATGTACAATTACATCGAATAACTGTTCTTGGAAAGGACTGATCCTTTTCTTCCTGCTACTGACAGCTCCGGGATGGGTCAGTGTTGGGTGTTTCACTTCAATTTATCACGTTTCTGTAAGATGATTATCTCATTCAGAATCTTACAACACTGTGCTCCCTCAAAAAGCTTACAAATTTTCAGGAGTTGTAAATTTAATTTAGGGAAATAAATGAAATGCATCAAAACAACTGCTGCTATGTTGTAACGCTGCTTTTAAAGCAAGTGTAGGCAAAACCATTTTATATAAAAAAGAAAACAATAGTTATAAACTACAGCGATTCATAAGCACTGGCGCTATTTCGTTTACATAAAACCTTTATGATCAAATAAACAACAAAATCAACAAAAATAAACAGATTGTCAAACAAGTTTTAACTTAAACTCATGGCAATCAGTAATAATCAGACTTAAAAATAATCAAAGAACTTTATTAAACTTAAGGAAGAGCTACAACAAATGTTTGACTGAGTACAGATTCTTCAAAATAATACTAAACCATTGTTTCTTAGCTGCTGTTGGGTATTAATTCCTGGTGACAAGTTTGAAGAATTCCTTTGTTTACATTTCAGGCACTATCACGCACCACTGGGTGAAGCCACTGCGATTACTTTTATCTGGGGCTCAAACCCCACTGTTTCCTTTAGGTTTAAAAGAGTTTTGATAGCACAGCCAAGCCCCCAAGTTGATTCTGACTATTTTTAACCAGATTATGTTGGTCATATCATATTATCCAATAGGACTGCTCGATTATGGCAAAAATCATAATCACAATTATTTGGTTAATATCAAGGTTACAATTATTTAACACAATTATTCAATGACTTTGGAAATACCATGTATTTATTAAACATAAAAAAATTGTCTTTTTAACAGTGGATTTACTTGATCTCTAAATATAATTCAACTGAGAAACAAATTAAAAGGGGCTGGTAAGGGGTGCACTGGATTTATAACATAAGACAAAATGGGAGCATCTGTAACCATTTTATCTCTATTAATTTCTTTTGATAATCATTGGAAGCCAAAATCATAACTGAAATTTAAAATCTGATTGATTACCCAGCCCTACTATCCAACCAAATTTCATCCCAACCACTAATAGAAAAATAATTATAAACTGTACTATAGTCTTGTTAACACAACCAACTATTCAGTCATTTTAAAAATGCAAATTGCCTTTAGGTCTTTCTCATTTCAAAAAATACTGTAAAAATAGCCACCAAGCAAATCAGCCAATTGCACTGGAAGTCCAACAGGGTATAATGACCAGCAGCATGCAGAATAGAAACAGGAGCCAGGAACATCAGGTCAGCGCAAGGAGAAAAAACACTACGCAGAGAATCTGAGGAAACAGAGGAGTGTGGAGGTCACTGCTAAAGCCGTCCATAAATCAGTGGTGCAAAGACTAGAAAGGAAACAATTAATTTCCTCCCAGAGTATTTGCTGGTTTGCATTTGGTCCCAAGTTGACTGCAACCTCAAAACAATATGATTTTTTACATTTTACTTCTGAAGAAATTCTTTGCGATGTATGACGCACGTTAGTCTGGATGACGCAGTGGAATTCCCATCTCGGGTCTATTACACAGGGACTGAATATGGCAGAATGGATTTAAATATAGATAGACTGCAAGAACTGTGATCAAGATGAGGTTACAAAAAGACGGACAAGCAGGCTGGTAAATGATTAGATAGATAGATAGATAGATAGATAGATAGATAGATAGATAGAGACAGACAGAGACAGACAGACAGACAGACAGGAGTGATTCATGATTAATAGCTAATAGCTGTTCTGTCTCATTGTATTCTTCAACATATGTTTTACAGTATCATCAATTATGAAAATTATTATAGTATTCTCAGTATTATTGATTGCATAGACAAAAACAAATAAATCACTGCCGTCTAGTAAGTCTTACTAGGACAACTGAAAAATCCATCTTGTGTTTGTGAGTGAGGATGCAGAGTAACTGCGTCAGAAACAGCAGCCCTGGCTGAGTGCTTGGGCTGCCGGGCCAGCTGCCAAAAAGCACAGCTGTGGATTATTTAGTTACAAGGGGCAGCAGGCAGGTAAACGAGCCTCACTCACAGACACGAAGACTCCCTATAGACAGGCTACAGACTCATCTTCACAGCAGTCCTGCCAGAAGATGATTGTTAACAGTGTGTAGCGCCCTCTGCTGTGAGATAGCAGAAAATCATCTCACTGCACTGGGGAGCGGATTTATCTATGCATATATGTATATGTGTGTGTGTGTGTGTGTATAAATTAATCAATACTTGCTAATTAAATTCTGCACCATCCATCGCATAATAAAATACCAATATCATAAAATGAGGCTGAATGTAACTCAACAAAGTTTAATGAATATTGAGCTAATCCCTGATTATCCCATTATGTACACTGACACTAGTAATTGGAAAAAAAAATTCAAAAGCCATGCCATTAGGAACCATCATCTAACTGTAACTCCTCTCCTGACAATCACCAACTGCTTAAACCGACCTCCTATCGGTCACTTTATTCATCCCAACTGAGGTAAACAACACAACGATTGACAGCAGAGGGAATTCTAAGTTAGTGTCTGCTAGCCAGACAAGAGATAATGAGTTTTGTGCAATGTGGGCATGTCTTATATAATTCATCAGAAGTAAGACCACAGCACACCTGATCAACGACATCACCAGCATTCCAAAGGAGGCGAAAAAGCAGAGCTGATCAGGCTTAATCTCATTACTGCAGTCCCTAAGTTTCCTCTGTGATTTCCTGGGCACGACACAGCTGTGCCCATTCCTGAGCCTTTCTGCGTCAGAGCTTCCTCCATAATAAGAGTGTCAGTCTTACTTAATCACTACCCACATTATTCACTCTTGGCCCGAGAGCATAAAAATGCCTAAATAACTGGATCTAATGACTCGTTTGTGATGACAGAGACCGACTTTGAGGTTGAAGCTTCTTGGTGCCCGACTGAACATCAGACAAGACACGCTTCCTGTTAAGCTTTAAGTCTCAAGTCACTATAAAGAACAGGTTTGAGAGCAAGCAAAACTGGGGACGGTGTGTGGCTAAGTGAGTTAAGCCACTGTGCTGGTGATCAGAAGGTTGTCAGTTCAAATCCTATGACTAACCATCACTGAGCTTCTGAGCAAGGCCTTTAACCACCCCATCCCTCCAAGAGCTCCAGCAACTGACTGACCCTGCTTTCTCAAAATGTACATCACTTTAGATAAAAAGTGCCTGCTAAAACATGTACTGAAGAGTCAGGGAAGGGGATGTTGCACCTGGAGTTTTAGTTGGAGCTAAGGAACATGTATAGATATTTCACATGGTACCTTCTATACCAAACAGGGGCTTCTACATTACCTCAAAAGAACATTAGCTCACATTATATGCCAGAAATAAGCATGCAAAACATTTAGGCGCTTTGCATGAAGGTGCTTTTCAGTAAGGAGTGTCAGTTCCCCCCTACACATTCTGCATAAGGTGTTCCTAAGGGGGATTAAGGAAGGGAACACTCTGCTGATAAAAAAAGCCTTTTTCCACTGAAGTGCACATATGCTGATTTAACCCCGAGGGTTGCACTGCAGCAGAACTTGTCCATCTCACGCTCCTCTTTTGCTTATCGAGGTGGCGAGGCTACACCCACCACCTCCAGCTCTTAGTCATAGATGCCACATGCAGAAAAGGGGCCAGCCCCTAAAGATGGAGCTTTTCCAAGAATTGCAGGGGGAAAAAAAAGGAAGGAGAAACTGAATCACTTTGGAGACATGCCATCCTCCAGCCACGACTCGCGTTCAACTACAGGGCAGCCCTGTCGAATTCCAGCCAGTAAAAAACCTGGAACATGCTCCTGAAGGATCAAAGGGCATCACACTGAGATGGGCCGTCACCTCTGCATTCGTAAGCGCAGGGTGCAAACATTATTGCCCCCCTCCCACCAAGAGGAAGGGTATATCCGGGGACACTTTTCATAAAATGCAAACATAACCACTTCTCACATTATAGTTTGCATGGAAATAAACTCCTGACTGTCAGAGCAACTGTTCATTTCCAACATGGAAATCTGAGCGTGTACCTCCTTCTTCCCAGTGGCTCATTCTCAGGGGCATTTGAGCCACCAAGAAGTGATCTACACTTCAAAATCTTACAGAGAAACTGCAACCAAAAAGAAACAAATTACAGCCTAGTCGTGCATGCATCAAGGTCTCAGGGGGCTTGGAGCCTATCTGTCCCAGACAACACAGGGCACATGGCAGGGATATCAGGGTGGGATGCCGGTCTATTACAGGGCACATAAGCACTCACACGCAATATGGGCAATTTAGAGACACCGACTGCATGTGTTTGGACTTTGGGAGGAAACTTATGTGAGAGAGAGAACATGCAAACTTTACAAACACAGTACAGAGGCAACACTCATGAACTACCAACTCAGCCGCTGTGCAGCCTCACTACAAGTTATTTAGCTGCAAAACAACCAATGCACAAATGACAACTTTCTATGAAAACCAAAGCAACCACCTTTCTAGTAGTGAAATGCCATATTTAGTACATTAGCCCCGGTTTACCATTTTCATTCCCATTTCTCCATGTTGTGTCCACCACAATGCAGCAGATATGCCCAGATAATAATCATAGGTACACTATATTGCAAAAAGTATTGGGCCTGCCTTTACACACATATGGAATTTAATGACATCCCATTCTTAATACATAGGCTTTGATATGGAGTTGCCCTACCCTTTGCAGCTATAACAGCTTCAGCTCTTCTGGGAAGGCTTTCCACAAGGTTTAGGAGTGTGTTTTTGGGAATTT
>JAAGVU020000113.1:1452191-1477059 GCA_011763525.2 Mormyrus iriodes
GAGGTGTAGAAGATTAGGGACCGTAGGCTAAGAACACAAAGCGATTTAAGACTCGGCAAGGCCTACCGGATTCACAGTGATCAGCCAATTATGGGATATTAGGTAAAGACTTATTTCAAAGGGTTCAGAATGCTGGCTTCTGTAAAACAAAAACGACATTGGATAGAGTGAAGTCTGTTATGCGACGGTGAGGGATCCTCCTTCCTGCCTCCAGCCTGGGATCCTGTCCAGCGCCAGCTCTCCTTTTCTTTGGCCATCTCTTGCCCTCTGCCTCCATCCGTTTAATTCATCACTAGTTTCTGTGATAAAAACACTGACACAACAAGAGCATCTATAATCTTGTGCATGGTGCCTCCCCCTACACAAGACCCAGCACCTGGTCTTCCGTTGAACCACATGCAGATGCTGATCCAAATGACCCCATCCTTTGCTGCAATCAGGGCTGAATTTAGGGGATCGTGGGCCCCTGGGCTAAAGTCATTGTTGGGGCCCTCCCTCCAGCATACAATGTTGTCGTAACAACCAGAAAAAAATCCCCCCCCCCCTCGACAACTCGGGGTCTTGGGTTACATTAGTTAGCACATAACTCCGGCCTTGGCTGCTACCTATTCAATATTGCTGCTACAAATTCAGTCAATATACTCACTTTAATTCATTCATTTTATGTATATTCCCACCCACTGTGCCTTTTTGATCATTTTCTTTGTGATGCAGAGTCTTCCTGCCCAGATTTCTGCTTTTCTACAGAGAGCTACGGCACGGAATTCCATCGTATGCTTTTACAATGACAATAAGGATGTATTAGAGACGAGCTGGAGCCCCTGTAGCTCAGAATCAGGTCAGGTTGGGAAGCATGTACTGGTGCAGCACATTGCCGCACCCACCACACGACGAAACACGTGAGGATCCTAGTTGAAGACCCCCCCCAGGCTGACACACGGTCCAGTCCCACCCTCCGGAAATGGCCATCTATCTGCCGCAGCCTGGTGTTACATGGACGTCCCCTTGGCCTGGTCCAACCACTCAGGTCCTCAGCAATGAGGATCCTGCGAACTGGATCACCCTCAGGGAAACGCGCCACATGGCCGTAGTGCCGTAACTGACGCTCCCTCACAATGCAGGTAATGTGCCTCATTCGGGACTCCCCTAGCAACCGCTCATTCGGCAGAAGGTCAAACCAACAGTACCAGAGGATTCTCTCGAAGCTCAGAATGGCACTGGCCTAAATAAAGTTCTGTATGTGTGTTATTGCTGCTGTTTTACCATAATAGAATGTAGTGTAGGTCACCAGGGGCTCACAGAATGTGTTGTGCAGTGTGTGAGTGTGTGTGTGTGTGTGCGTGAGTGGCTGAAGGCTCTGGGTCAGACTGAAGTCTCTAGGTCCCTCACACAAACTGGGAAAAACGGAGATTTAGTCTGCAGCTACAGTTTCATACCAGCGCTGTTTTTAGATTGTATTATAACGTAATATTTATACCGTCCGAAATAGCAGGTGATGTTCCACTGAGCACATGGAGAAATCAGACCTTATCTGCAGAGAGGATCCACCTTTTGATGTATCTGTATTGTAATTCTATGAAGAAAACAATTACTAAAATTATAAATGACTTCTACATGCTGCAGAGCTGTGTTGGTCAACAAATTTGAGAATTCTCAAATTTTAGCAACATGAATAAATGAAAGAATGAATGAAGATGTTCTAGATCAGATCAGATCCCCTATCTAGTACGCAAGATCCAGGACTATCAAAACCGAGTAATTTCACTATGGTTAGTTTATAAGACACATTTATCCCCTGAGGTCAAATAGAAAAGCGTTACATTTTACTGCAGTAAGACTTAATGAAACATCATTGTTTGTACAACTCCCACTGAGTAATCTCCCATTTATTTTGACTTATAATCTTTGGATAAAAAAGTATTTCGTGAGCAGGGAACGGAGTATGTCATCTAATACATTTATCCGTCCGCGTGCTTTAACCAGGTGGGGGCTTGGTGATCTGCGGTGCATCCCAGGAAGCAGGGGGCGTAAGGCAGGGCACACCCAGGGTGGGACGGCAGGCGGGTGCAGGGACACGCAGACAGGCATCTCTGAGTCACCTGATCTGCGGGGTGGACCCAGAGCACGCGGTGGTAAGCAGTGGGAGTGCACAGGAACGCACAGGATCATGGGCAGGATGCTCACACGCTCGGAACGGCGACTACTGAGGGCTGCTGCCCAAAACCAAACCCCCCTGAAACCCTGTCCTCCCTTAGAATCCAGCGGTGGTGTTTACCATCACTCAAACCACGGATTTTCATAGGGCCCCCTATTGGCCACAAATAGTAACTACACTAAATATTAAACGTTCCTTTTCAGCAGATGCTGAAGTGGCATGTGCAGATAATCAGTTAGCTAGCTACCATCTTCTGACTCTACTCATTTATTTTGGTTTTTAAACATCCAGGGGGAGGTGTGAATTTTTGAGTGGGACACCAGCAATAACAAACCTACTGCCATCAGATCGATACGTGACCATTAAACATTCATCACCACTGTAATGACAAAAATGTTCTAATTTGCTGCGATTCCTCGAATCCCGGACTACATGTGAAAGAATCCAGTTTTTGGCGGCATAAAGGCCCTGGACACACCCACTGCTCGACTTTGACCCCCAGGAGCTCGCACCCGTGGAAGACCAAGCCCAAAGCCCCATCATCAGCATGCAAACATCAAGCTGAGCATCACAAGCAGTCATAGAGCATGTGACTGCTCACGGCATTGACAGAACTGAGTGAACGAGAATGCAAATCATCATGAATCGGAATGAAAAAGAGCAAACACGAAAAAGAAAATAATAAATGAACTGCAAGTTCCTATGCAGCAATAGGACAGTGTTTTTTTTATATGAAAGTGAGCAATCCTCAGTAAGTATGTCATTTCTGGGGCCCAAATCAAAAAGTCACTTCAGGTGCCCCCTCCTCAAGATGTTTCAACTAAATAACTAAATAAGCAACTAGTGAGTAGAGTCCAAGCTAGTTAGCTGGTTAGCAGGACAAGCAGCTGCAACAAATAAGGAATGCCTTCGTTTAGTGTAGTGACTGTGGCCTACAGGGGGCTCCACGCAAACGCTTGGTTTGAGTGGTGGTTTAGCACCGCCGATGGCAATTCCAGGCATGTAAATACTCCCAGCATTCACTTCTCTACTGCCTATCAGTGGGGAGGGCAGAATGTGGCCTGTAGCACAGGGGACTCCCCCCCCGCCCCGTCTCCCTCTCCTGTGCCGATCTCTCAGCGATACGCCTCATTACCCCCAGGCTCTGCAGGCGTCTCTGGCAGCGGGACTGCCCCCCCCCCAACAGCTGCGTCATGATGGATGACCGCTGTCACCACCCGCACATCACGGGGTTATGCGAGCGCAGTGGCTTGTCCTGTTACCATCATCGCTGTCATTATCACCATAACGTATACCTGCCTTTGTAATAGTTAAATACGCAAACATGCCCTATATTCCAGCAATCCATTGTTATGTTGATCGAATTTTCCCTTCAACTACTCTAAAATTACAGAATTACTACAAAACACAGCTCAAACAGACAAAAAAATAAGCCATTTAGCCATCATCATTAACAATCGTCTAGAAACATTTCTAGACAAGGTGGACCTTCAAATACTGCTTCCCAGATCATTTTAAAAATCCGCATAATTGTAGTTTGCATATCTCAGCTCAGAAAAGCTACATGGAACTAAATGAGATCTGATAAAAGCAAAATGAAGCACTGACCATTGAAAGCTCTGCCAAATAGCCATGGGATTAAATAGCACATTAACATGGTACAGAACGAACTATGGGAATAGCAGGAACTGATTTCCTTGACCATCTTATCATCGCCTGTAATTAACATACTACATCACACAAGCGGAAAGCAGACATTTGACCAGGGTATATCCTCTGGAAAGCAGCAGCAGTTTCTCAGAAAGAACCTTGAAAAAGAATTCTGTTTAGGAAAGCAGTCTGGGAAGAGAGGATCATCAAAATCCTAGGAGGCAAAGAAGATGTGATAGACATGTCCTTCCAAAAATCACACGCACACCAAAACACATGGCAGGCTTTTCAGATTAATGGTTAATTTGCTCCAGTGTTAGGAAAGCTGGTTATTTTTTCATTTTAGTCTACAAAATTATCGAGCAGTACTTGACCTGTCATGGGATTTGAAGCCCTCATCTCCATCAGAGAAGTCATTACCTCCCTTAGACACACTGTCTTCATTCATATATCGATTTAATACCTAAGAGCTGAATTAAGAACAGCTCCTGTATTATCTACATTGCAAAGTTTAAATCCTAAAAGGTCCATGATGGGATGAACAAAATCCATTGTTACATGTAAGTGAACTGATTATATCTCCACGCTCCCAGGGAGCCTCACTGACACCACCATGTCGTTGTTGCTTTTTTTTATGTCGGTGCCCATATTATTAATTTCGAATTCTCCCTACACCGCATACATCCATCTTGCATAGCTGTGGTGGCCTGAAAGGTCTATCACACAAAGCACAGGTCGGAAGGCAGGGGACACCCTGGACAGGATGCCAGTGATCCTCTGACATAACCCGGTGCAAGATGTAAGTGGTTAGAAGATGGATGGATGGATGGATGGACAGATGGATGGAAAATCACAAACATACGAAAGCCATGCTGAATAAGTGACGATGAGCTTCAGTGTTACATGCTGCGGCCCAGAGAATGACCATTTTGAGTTAGTGAGACGGTATCTGCAATACGTATTCAGCCTTCTGCGTATGGGGCCAGAAGGGAAATCACATCTATACGACGACAACTGCTACACCCTTTATCCACCGATGTACATCCTGCAAGCAACACTACTGCGGTTCCAAATGAAAAGTCAGAGCGTGGAGCCAAACGGAAAGTTCGATATGACTAACTGAAACCATCTCATCTTCATTGTTGTCTTTCATGGTTTTGTCTTTGATAAAGCCTTCCTGAGAGATAACTAGCAACCCATGGCTCTTTCCAGTGGCCTATTTTTACTTTATTACATCCTAAAGCCATTGTACATTATTCCTGTTGTAATCACAGTGAAGTCTGTCGCACATCTCCACCCGCACCAACCATGTGGTACACCAGAATTTACTTCCTGCTATGTGGCCTTCAAAATGTTCTTCTCTTATTCACTGTCATTCCATTTCACACTGAAGCTAATTTTACAGACTGAAAAACATAATGGTTTTATATAAATATTTTTTATTTGATTGTTGTCATTTTTCTTTTTAATATTCAGAAAAATGAGAGTAATATGACCTGAATAAATGTGCTAGTGGAAGCTAACAGTATGTATCTTATTTTTTTTGCATTTACTTTCATCTCTCATATGAACTGTTTTTCTATTAGCTGCCAAGCGGACAAGTCAGTCAACAAGGTAATAAAAAATAAAAAAGCAACCGGTGTTCAAAACGTGATTGAATGTGTGAGACTCGCACCAGCGGTGACAGCGAACGTGGCGTGGGGACGGGCGCACATGACGGGGACTTCTCTGGGCAGTTCTGGTTTTCCAAAAATGCAGGAGGAAAAGACCAATAAAAGACAAAAGGAAACATGCAGGAAAACAAGGCACGTGGGCTTACAGATGGGTGTGGGATCAGGCACCGAGGTCTGGGAGTTGAGAGACACAGCATAAGGATGTTTTAAACTTCCAGTGCTTAGGTACCAGTTATTGAATGGGCTTCTCAGCAAAACAGCTCACACCGGAAGATCCATACCCCACCCGGACCATAAAGACACTTTTGTCAAACAGGTAGTATCTCAGTGCACACATATTATCTATATCTACTAATCTCAACGTTGTATGATGATAAACAGATGCTAGTAATGCCCAGTGGTCCAATATTATGAAGGCTTCCTGCACAGTACTTTATTGCAGCAGATGGATTTTGCCTCGCCTGTAGATGCTGGGCGGAAGAGTGACTCTTGTGAGCTTCCTCAGGAAATACCAGGTTCCTCCGACCGTTGGGGGCAAGAAACCACTGTGACGGCCTGGTAATGCCACATGTGGGATCGGCTAAAGCTGACCGATCTGTGAAATGTATCAAAAATGGATTGATAAGTGAGTGTCTGCTGAAATCACATCTACATGAGAGTCATGGGGGATAAAATGGAATAGCCCACCAAGTATATCTGCGAAAAGCTGACCATCAGGTCAGTGCCTGAGATGTATGAGATAAGATTTATGCATTGTATCCACAATATTCATGTTAAAACAAAACAAAATGGGTCCACACAACCTTTTCTAAGCAGTTACTGCAGCTAGCAATTTTAGGCAACTTTTTCATAAAAACTGAAAATTTTCCTTCCGTGACATTGGATACTAAACGTATTACTGATGTTCAAGAAAAACTATTATTTAGACCGTAGCTGTACATTACAGGTTGAAAGAATATACCACTACACAGAAAAATTGAGATATAAAAATATTTATGAAAAACAACTTATTCAAACCTTGTTTCTCCTCCTGGAATTCTACACATATCTTTATTACATCCGTACCCTATCTTTATTTCTTCACATAATACTTAAGGGTTACTTCAACAAAACAAAACAAAAAAGAAAAATGAGTTAATAACACGTTTTCAATGTTCTCACGGTCAACGGGTCACTTGTTTGCAAATCTAGGCAAAAGAGGAATGCGAAAGGACCTGAATGACGCAGGATTCTGCTAGGCACCCACAGCCTGCCTGCAGGATCTGAGCTGGGATAACGTCCTGCTTGCTCCAATAAGCACCATGCTTCCACTAGAGGGTGGTCTTTTCATAGTCAAATTCCAGTCAGTGTGACTGTTCACACAGAGTTGTTATAAGGCCAAGCTGAACGGGGCTTTTCACTGTAATGTGCTGCCTCTTAGCAGTACTAAGGAATTCGCAAAGCCAGCTATTTGTGTGGGGACTCATTCCCAAGCAACACCAACCCATCTCACGTAAGAGAAATGCATTTAAAAAGCTACATTTATGCTGCATCAAATTTCAGTGCTCTTAACGACCGACAATAAAAAAATCCTAACAAACCTTTCCAATTTATTAACTGGTATTGAGACATATTTCTATACATAATGACTCTTTTTACGGCTCTCATTAACTTCACAAGTTTAACATAAGTGTATTTGGATATCGGAATATGAGTCTATTGAATTAGAGGAATTAGCACCAAATGATTAACCATGAAAAGAAAGAGGTCTTCTCAGCAAAACAGAGAAGTGGATCCCTGTCGCCTGCTTCCACAGAGTTTGAAATACCATCTGTGATCGTCCGCCTCCAACACTAACCAATATTACTACTGCCCGATATAGGACGTAGGTTTCATCTAGCACTTCGGCAAACAGGAAAGGGGTGATTTGAGGCTCAGCGGGTCAGAATACTGTACCTGTGATTGGAAGGCCACTAGTTCAGATCACAGGGTATGCAGACTGATTTCACCACCGGGCCAGTCCTTCCAGGAATTATCAGACCTGACTTCTGTAAAGTGCATATTGCTGTGAATAGAAGCATCTGCTAAATAGCTGAAACTGTAATAGGTGTTTAACATAGATGATGCTGATAGGAGTTTCAAGTGATATAAAGCTCTTAGCTTGCCAGGACACAAAGCACCTGGGCCCTACAAGACCCCAAATCATGAAGAAGAAAACCTAAGGAACTATAACATCCTTTAACGGCTTTCTTACATCCCTCTGCAAAATCCCCTGTGCATTTATCAGTCTTAAAACTGCAACTGAAGTCAGATCCCACAGCCCGTCATGTGCAATGGATTTTAAATTAGCCTGGCCTGTCAGTGTAACACTAGCTCCTCGGCCGGAGCAGATTAACAGCGATGTTTTAGAGGCGTGGCGTGGTGTCCGATGCGGTGACAGTGATGCTGCAAGTCAGTGATGCCGCAGCTCAGCGGACGTGACCAGAGACCCGACTCTGCTGCAAGACGGAAAACACGGCGGAGCATTGCATGAGAAGCGATATGCGGGCAAGCAAAAACCAGTCAGCGAACAAACTAAAAACGGATCTCCACACTGTACGCTGCGTAGAGGCCATTTTCTCTTGCAGTGTTTCCTGGAGGATGTGCCATTCTTAAGTATTAGGGAATTTTAAAAATGCCCTCATTTGGTTTTGTTTGGTCCAGGAATATGTGGGGTGACATGCTGTAAAATGTGTTTCGATGTAGTAGATGATGAGTTGATTGGTATGCTGATTAATGGACTAATTGACAGGCTAAATGATAGGGTAATTAACTGGCTCTATGCCATTAATTCCCACTATACTCGTGTCATTACATTCATCAATGTATGCCTGCCATATCGCCTAGCAAAAATGTAAAAAAAACTGCACGCAGCCGGGGCAGATGTAATTCACATTCATACACGCATAAATGTCCAGTAATTTGATACAGTCAGCCATTAAGCCAGTGCTTGTCAGTCGTTGAATCTTTTAAGGATGGATTAGGGTGCTCTCGGTGGATCACCTGCTTTTCCCTCCGTAATGGCGGTCAAGCATCTGTCCCTTAACACTGCAGCTTCCAGATGACGCTTGACTAGCCAGAAATACAGCCCGAGGCACCGCTAGGCTTCCAGATATCTCCCATCACCGGTCGCCGCGCGGCTGCACCCCTGCGCCCTTTGAATGCCGAACAGACTGAGAGGGAAGTTCAAATTACAGGTGACGTGACTGAGCTTCTGTGCAGATTTCAATCACATGTGGCCCGTGAATCGGGGCCTGGTGTATTCGATTAGTATTCAGAGTCGCAGGCCTGTTCTGTTTGCTTGCTCCGAAGCTGTTATTTTCCAGCGAAAATAGAGCTGTGGTGAAGCCTGTAGTCTGTCCTAGGACCTATAGGCATCAAGGCAGGGACCAGTCTGGATTGGACACCAGTCAACCACAAAGCCAATGGATTCACAATGAGCAATTCACAGTCACAGATTTATCTAAAAATCACATGAATATATTAACAGCAGGAGGTAAGCGGAGCACAAACGGGGGCGCAGAGCCGGGGGTCAAACCCACAACTCTGCAGGTGTAAGGACACAGCACTACCCACTGCACTTCCTGTTCCATACATATGACGCTTATGTAATTAACTTGGGGCAGTGTGGGGCTCAGTGGGTTTGAATGCTCTGTCTGGGATCAGAAGGTTGTTGCTTTAAATCCTAGGGTTGGTGTAGTAATTTCAGAGCTGGGCCCTTGAATATGGCCCTTAACCTCCAATTGCTGCAGGGACTGTCTGGTCCAGGTGTTGAAGGTATGTCGTGTTGAATAGAAGTATCTGCTACTCAGCATCGCTGCAAGCGCTGCCTGAGCATAGCTGGACCTGAAGTGTTAACAGATTCTCCTCTGTGCACATTTGCCTCAATGTGTGCAAGGCTGCAGCACCCAAGATACTGTCAGCTGCTGAGAGCTCTACTGGAAGCTGCAGCCGACACAGCTAACTATTCTACAGTCACGATGCTTTTATCAGCTGTATATGGTATCAAAGTGGTTATACTAGCATTGCATTATTTCATGGTGGCACATATATGTACATTACTCTAAATTGTTATTCCTATGGAAAATACAATGCAGTGCCTCTTCTGTCATAACCCAAAGAATATACATTTTAAACAATTGTGAGAGAATGAAAATGATATTTAGGTTAAATGTGAGGTTATAGAATTGGTTGCCAGCAAGAATGTGCAAAACGAAATGCAGGAGCCTTTGAAAAGGAGGCAAAATCTCTCCTCCGGTCACCGGGCTCATCGTGCATGCATGCCGTGTCCGCGGAGCCGAGGAGGACTTCCCTGGGATGCCCCCGCCTTGCTCCCTGCCGCACTGCTGGCGGGTCGGGTGGTTCCGTTACCAAGGCGACCGGGATTACTGAGAGAGGGGAAACCCCTTAGCTGGAAGGCTCCGTGCCCACATTCCAAGCTGGGCGTTCGCTTCCACGCGCTTTCACATACGTGCACATAAAAACATGAAGAAAAAAAACAAAACATTTTTTGCTAGCTTATTAATTGCTCATATATATATTGTCAATCTTAAATCTGATTGTTAAGGACAAAATAATTAAATATTACTAGAAAACAAAATGACCTTGAAGATTTTCCTTTATTAATGATAATATTATTTTCACACAGGCAGGCAATAAGTCATCTAGATAATGGTGACACGTTTGTGGTGATACGGACTGAAACCGCGTAATTAATACAACGTAAATCGTTTAACGATGTTGTTCTTAGATATTTGTCAGGTGTTTAAAAAACGGAATTGCACTGTATTTCGAAACTGCATAAAATTCAAATTAGAAATACATATTGCTGGCTTACAGTACTGTTTTAATAAAGAAAAACACAAGTGTACTGAAAAGTGTGTCTGGTGTTATTAAAGACATGAAGGTCTGCGTGCCGATTTTGCGACCAAAACTTCACCAGTCTGTTCGAGGGTTAATGGCTACGGGTCCAGCCTGTGCATGAGTAATGTGCATTCCGGTACGCACGCACTTGGAGAATTACACACAAGAATATTAAATAAAAACAAGGATGTGCAAATTACCTATTTACAATTTGTGGAATAAGACTGCAGTAAAAAAAATGTAATTCAGGTCATATCTCTAGAGCTTGTTTTAAGAACAGACAAATTAAATAAGAGCAAAAAGCAAAGACTGTTTTTACAAATTGCCACATATATGTATATATATTTCTCTATTTGCAAAGCCAACTTGCATAGAGTGTACTTAACTGAGGATGCCTAGTTTCTACAGAATTAGTGGCTAATGTTTTGGATAACGTATTATGTTTAAGTACCCTACCGTATCGCTTTTGCTAAAACGGTCATGACATATATCTCCATTGCTTTTATTAGGCCAGCAAACTATCAGGTACCGTATTACACCCAGAACGATCAATAACAGCAGTTAATTGTGAAAAATGGGACCGCCGCCTCCACTGCGATTTGCTTCACAAACTTTAATCGACCAATCCGCTAACTGGGGCTTTTTAGTCTTCTTCTGCCGTCTTCGATGGCAGGGTGACTGCATTTGTGCGGCTCTCTTTGCTGCTCCGGAGTCCCTGCGACAGTTAGCAAACCCCAATGCGCACACACACACCGTCCAGAAAAAGGGTAATAGGTGCGGAACCTCTGCTGCAATACCCAGACAGCCGGCTTGTAAGCCACTTAAGCACACACTCCCTGTGCGATTCTACACAGGTGTACATTATCTTGTGCTTCAAATCAGCAGAGTTCCAGAAGTGCCCGGAAAGATGAATGAAATATGAAATCAAAGTATGTCCTAGATCAGGGGTGGGCAATTATTTTTCCAAAGGGGCCACATGAGAAATTGGAATGATTTTAGTGGGCCGGAATATATATAATATACTTAATACATACTTAATACCTATAATATTCTTAATTAATTTCCAATATATATGATATCCCACTATAAGAAACAGTAAATGAAACATTACAATGAGAAAATGTGGAATATATATATATATATATAAAATTCACAAAAACAGTTTAGAAAATTTCAACTTTTGCAATGTTTAAAAAAAACTAGCATCATAACTTAACGTAAAATAGCAGCATCAGCTTACATTGATGAAGCACAGCAAAGCAAACACGTCAAACAGTCAATCAAACAAGTGTGGAGCACGGAATTATTGCACTATTTAAGGAACATTTATAAAAAACAATTTAGAAAACGTGCATTTTTTGCAGCATTTAAAAAATAGCATCATAACTTTATTAACTGGTTTTCAAAGACCAACATCACATTAATTTACCTCAGTTCTTTTGGTGTTCAGTGAGAGAAATCTAGCCTGTTTTGGGCTTGAACAAGTGCACTGAAGTCAGGGGAAGGACAGCTCCCTGGCTTCTCCGCTTCTCCGTGTTTACTCTCGTAACGGCGATTCAAATTGTATTGTATTGTATTATTGTACTGTTAAACCCCGCTATATGTTCTCCACACACTGAGCACACCGCTTTACCTTTGATCTCAGCAAATAAATATTTAGTTCACGCCTTGTTAAAAACTATACATTCTGCGTCAATTTTTCTTTTTTTAACGTTAGCTGACATATTTAAGGGCTAAGAGGTAATTTCTTGGAAGCTGTTCAACACATTCGCTGACGTGCATAAGCGCACTGATAATTAAGAAAAACAATAGTGGCCTTCAAAATAAACGCCGTGTAATTGTATTTCGTGCACCTATCGCAAAGTAATAGATGTCGCTACGCTTTTACTGCGAACTCACGCGGGCCGGTCTAAGGTAGGCAGCGGGCCGTAAAATGCCCAGGTCTGTGCTAGATAAATACCGCTAGTTTTAATTTCCAACACAAAAAGCAGCACCTATAGCTCTCAATGGCCAAGGTTTTGTCAGTCTGAACGCAGCTGCTGACCCCGTTCATGGTTTACCAGTTTAATTAAGCAATCAGGTACAGTGGTGATTCTAGACAAATTTCAACTGGGAAGGGAGTGGGCAGACTGGGGCCAGTTGCTCTGTTAGGGGGGCCAGATGAATTTGACGTTAATGTCCTCCAAGTAACACTTACACTGGATTGCCAGCATTAAGAAGCAAAAGACAATTTTGAAATCAGATAAGTTATTCATGTGATACTTTGCAGTCACATTTTACAGTTTTTACAAATATATAACTCATTCTGATTTCTTGTTGAGACTGTCTTGCTTCCACAAGCTTGATTATGTTTTACTGTTGTTAACTTCGCTTTTCAGTAACTGAAGCAGTGGGCTAAGCCTCTGTGCCTGTGATCGGAAGTTTGCTGGTTTGAGCTTGGCCTTGGCACATCTGTGGGTCCTTGAGCAAGGCCCATTATCCCCAGTTCCCTGGGCGCTGCTATGGGTGGCTGCCCTTTGTGGCCAGCTTGCTCTCACCTATAGAGAGCCAGCTGGGGGAGGCAAAAAATAAAAAAGAAATTTCCCCATGGGGATCAATAATAACTCGACCACCCGCTGCACCCACGTTAAGAGTCTGTCAAGAGAATGTGCTTATGCCTGTGTTTCAGCACACAAAATACACATAATAATAGTACACTTATTTCAGACCCAAGTAGGATACGTATAAGAGGGGGCACAGGGAGGGCCATGCATGTAGTCATACATAGTCATACTGCCACCCCCCCCCCCTTGAACTACCCCTGATCAGACAGCCACTGACTTAACATCACTGGCCTGTCCTGGGCTTCCCACTCAAAATAATATTGCAGGATATAAAGTTAAGCCAAAGGCTGAAACTGACAAACAGCTCTTTGGCGTAGAAGTAAATAACAAGTAATATTCTAATGACCCAGCCATCCATCCATTTTCTATACCCACTTGTCCTGTGCAGGGTTTCAAGGGCCTGGCGGCTATCCCAAAATCTATGGGTGCAAGGCAGTAACCCAGGATAGAATGCCAACCCATCGCAGGGTATGCACACCATTCACAGCTACAGGCGATTTGGCAGCTCACCTTTGTATATTTTTGGACTGTGTTGGGAAACCCCATAGGGGGGACATGCAAACTCCACACAGAAGAGCCAGGGCAGACGTCAGACCCAGAGGGGTGAGGCAACAGAGCTAAGCGTGACAACACCAAACCACCCCAAATGATGCAGACGTTCACTGTTATTTCTGGTGATATGTCAGAGTAGTGGCAACCTTATTTGAACAGTTGATATAAAAACCAAATAGACATCTGGGGGCTGGATGCAGAAAACGCTCGGCTCACAATAACATGTTCCGCTCGGCACGTGAAGCTGGAACACTATTAGGGCGACGCTCATGCCCTGTTTCTGTCTTCTGTGTTTAATGGCTGTGTGGAGCAGAGCAATCTAATGACCCCAGTGTGTGTGTGCTGGTGTGTTAATATCCCTGCCCCACGTGTAAAGCCAAACTCTTCATACGCTTCAGAATATATGCAAAAAAAAAAATCTAGTCTCATAGGCGAAAATAATATTTCCAATATGCATTCATTAACAATTAATAAAGGGTCTACATCACTGCATGTACAGACCAGCATTTTCTTTTAGCGTACATACAGTCTGTTAAGGTCTGCCGAGAATCACTATTGTCTGCTGGTTAAGACATTCTTAAAAACTTAGATGGTTTATTTGAAAACAAAAACGTTACACTATACTTTGCATTTTATGCATTACAGACATGCATGTCTTTTTAAAAATAAAAATAACTGGCCATCGGATAAGTGACTGGAATATGAGAGATTCACCAAAAATGGCAAAAAAATTTGAGTAAGAAACACCCAGTTGCAAGAAGATTCCAAAGAGAAAAAGGAAGTTATTTTACCCCGATGTAAGACATGATAAGAAAAGCATGTACACAACAGAATCATTGTTGAAATCAAACATTGTTGAATGCTACAGTGCCTAGGCATACTGTAGGAATATATACGCTTTAGTGTAGTTTAAAGGTCATGTCTGCGCAAATTTTACTTCAAGCTGCTATGAAATCAACACAAAATATGGCTGGGAGTTTGTTTTTGTATTTTTATTTGAGTTTTTTGTTTTTATTTGTATGCCTCGCACTCTTGCTGCATTGACAGCCATTGTGTAAATGTTTTGTAAACGTTTTTAACCAGTCAGATATCAACTGGCATGTTTCTATGAATTTATTCCACGCCTGGGACCAAGAATGACAAGCAGTATAACAGTGCACATTGCATTTGAAGCTTTGGACACACGATCAAAAGGAAGCGTCCATCAATTCCAGCGTTTTCAATAGCTGCTCACTTAATGAATTATGGATGCTGGAATCCAGATCTTATCCTGTGAAGCCTACAGCATAAGCCAGGGCACCTCTCGACAGCACGCCGATCCATCACAGAGCACCCACACATACAGACAGCCTGTGATGAATCACCGTTCACACGAAGAAGCACATTTTAACCGGCTGAAATGTAATTAATTGAATTATAATTTTGTGATGTACTGTTACGTCCAGGTCAGGTAGAGTTACTCTAAACTTCTTTAACAACAGCAGCTTATCAGTCCTTTCTGTCATCTTTTCTCTCCATTTCAACTCTACTGCCCAGAAGGTGCAAAGCCACGTGTGGATATTAGGTCAGAAATATTTGGTTCATACGGCATAAGCTCATTATTGGATTAATATAGCTGTCTGAAAATAATCCTTAAAACAACATGTGTGTTAAATAAACACAGAAAGACCACTGCAGTTACGACATTTATGGTGATTGTAAGTCAATAATATGACATCGAGCTGAGTGCCAACAGCAATCTTATAATCATGTCCCCCCATCTGGAAAAACAGAATCATACTCCCCAAAGTAATTACGAAACAGGGTCAAGATGAGTGTAAAATGCTACAAAAATGAGTACACAATTGCTACATCTCACTCATATTTTGGAGATGAATCCTTTGTAGTGCCACCTAAGTAATAGACTGTACAATAAGTAATAGAAAGAGCTACTTCTGAGGTGAAAGAATCAACAGGCTGCCATCAGCTTTCTGGAATGGGTCTTCAGCTAACACCTAATTCCTTTAACCTTACTTACACCACCTGTGTGGTCCACTGCTGGGACAATGAGTCAGCATGGCTACAGGTGGAGTATCCAACAGCAATTACCACACCCATTCTTACATTTACTCTGTTGTGCGGGAGAGTGTAATTATGCTACAGTTTTATCATTTTTTGTATCTACAGCAAGGACAGTCAAGTATTTTTCCCCTAAATTTCGCATCCCTGATCTACATTTGCACCCCTTACCTACAGTGCAATTCTGTTGTGATAGCAGAGTGGATATCCTTGTTATTCAGATACGCCAAATACACAAAATATCAGGTTATTCATGGCAGTTGTTTCAGTGCAGAGACCTTCGTTTATAAACATAATACTTATTACCTACGTTGCTTAATTTTCCATATTGTCATTATGACTTTATTGCCAAAATTTAAATTGCGCTGTCATCTGATACGTCTGCCATATACTGTGAAGGTTCACTGAATATCTTTCTTCATGATACCATGCCAGTAACCATGAGTGTACGGTAACCAACTATTTCGTACCACGTTTTCGAATGCATAATTCAAAATGATGGACGAATGTCAAACTCAGGACATGATCATTTATAAAACTGCACTACATAGACTGAATACGCTTGGTAATTACTGGAAAACACAGGATTAGAAAACTATAGCCAGTCAATAATATCACAGTCAGCCTGAAATTCCACGGAAAGCAGGAACAACCAAGTACAATGAAACACTTTAGAGCAGAATTCCGATGGGACATCGTCTGAAATACCATAAGAGTTAATGAGAATCAGTCAACGGCAGTAAAGGGATTACATGAGCTTAAAATTCAAACCCTAAATATTCTGTTTAATTACATTGCACTGTTTAGTAGCAGGAATATATTGCAAATTCCACATATTTTGAGTGATTTTATGTTTTTTAATGACAAGCATATTACATTTGACTTTTAGTCGCAGTTATAAATGAATCTAAAACCTTTACTCCTTCATAGCAGACCAGTGCTGCAGCAATTACATATTTACCATGTTATTTGGTGAACCATAAGCAGATCACAGGACTAAGGCTATACTATATATATTGTGTATATGCACACAATGTAATTTTATTTCTACCTCTATAATAAAGAGACCATTAGGTGTTCTGAAAAAAACTCATACATGCATTCATCACCCCCAAAGTATTTCCTGCACTGCAGCAGCATGAGAAACGCAGCAGCTAACTTGCAAATGTTATTTGGATTTAACAAAAGAAGTGTCTCCAGGAAGGTTCACGGATTCTAGCAATGGAAACACACAAATGGATACAAACGGAGAAGTCGAAGAGTGCCTAAGAGATTCCCCCACACCTGCTACAACGAGAACACTGTGCACTGATGTTCCTCAAAATGCTTCTCAGACAGCAAAGTAAAGGAAAATCTGGAAGGACACCATTAGCTGCCCGGGTGCCATTAGTAAGACGTCTCCAAGACTTGAGAACAAACCATTTCATTGATTTCATTGTGAGACCGTCCAGAGCGTGATGACCATGCCTTTATTCAACGAAGCGAAGAATTCTTACTTTTCACCTTGCAAACATCTCTGTGGTGTTTCCCATACTTAATCACTCTTCCACTGTCAGTCATGCACTGCTAGGCTGGGTGTTCTCTCACCAACTAACTAGGTTCTGCGATTTCTCCATATGTCCCAAAGTTTCCTCTCAGAAATCTCAGCAGCCTGTATTTCCCCTAAACTAAGCAACCCACTCAAAACCAGTGAGACGCTGCTTTTTATGAGCACTAATCCCTCTGCCATCTTCCTCCCTGCTCAAAAGAAAAACATAAAGGTATTCAGTTGTGACTCAGCAGGTACCTTGCACATCTTCCACGTTCTACAAGTTCTCACATGGGATTGTCCTTCAGTTATTTAATCTTCCTCCCACAATTCCAGAGAAAAGCTGCTCAGATAATTTGGTCATGCTAAATGACATTTAGTGAGTGAATGTGAGAACAGTAAAATAGTCTGTCGGTCCATATATCCTGCTTGTCACCATACTGTATGCCTTCCAGGACAGGTTCTAAATCACCAAACTCTAATTAAAGGGTACTGAAATTAGAGGGGATAAGGTAATGCAAAAGGATAGATGAATAAAATGATGGACACATAGCTCATGAATCAAAAGTTTCCTTCAAATTTTTCATTTTTGATCAAAAATTTAAAAAAAAAATCTGTTGAGAACAATATATATTAAGAGCCTTATTACATTACACGTTTAATTTTTTCATTTTATTTATATAGTGCCCTAATGCAACTATGTTCTTAAACAGTAAGATTTAACATACCCCAGTGTGTATTATAAATCAATATCCTCCACTTAGTCAAATGGACTGAAATGGTCAGACTGTCAGAACGATCAAAAGTCAGGGCTCCCCAGGGAACCGGGGGCCTTGAAAAAATCTATCGATGTAATTGACATTGTGCAACGATAAATGGTATTTTTGTGAAGGTAAAGAAACAATTACTTGCACTCCTTTATTATGCAAGCATTCTGTATAACTGTATGCGCCTGTTTGACATTGGCTTCTCTCTGGTCAGGTACATCGCTTCACTTACAATGTATCGTCTTCTTTGCTTTAAAGCACATTGACATTCTCTGGCACGTTCACTGACAATGATTTACAGGACATGGACAGCACCATCTGAGCAGGCTTCACCAAGGTTTGCCCCAACATCTGTACTTTACAAAGCGGTTTCTACACACAAGTACAATTTCTTTTAAATACAAAATAAGGATGCTGTGCTGATACTGTCAGAAAACACTGATTTAAAAAGACTGAAGGTAAAACTAATTAGAGGAAATGGAGAGGTGTTAGTTATAGTTCAATTTATTCTTCAGGCACATTTTCTTCTTTAGCCATTTTTTTCTCTATTTTATATTTATTCCATGCATGTGCAGCTCCTAGATACTACTATGTTTTGTGAGAGTCTTTGTTTCGTTTGGCACTGACTAGATGGCACTAGAATGTTATCCTATGCACTGAGGAACCAAAGGCAAATATACAATCTTGAAAGTATCGAGGTATGGTCAAAAAAATTTTTTTTTTAAACCACCAGGTCAATTAAGAATAAAACACTGATACACGAATTGAAAATGAATCCACTTTTTCATCTCCATTGATCATCTCTACTTTATAAACACACAACTACCTCCTGTCTAGCCCTGCAGCATAAATTGTTTCATGATGTACAGAGCAGCTGTGAAGTCAGTCCCCCTGAGGACACCGTGCAAACAAATTTAGCCACGGACCAAAATTTGCGATATTAAATCTGAACTGTACGAGCTTTGATAATGCCACCTGGACCTTCATACACCTGTTGGGTTTCTACAACATGACTTTGTGAGTTGAGGGAGATATATCTGGTTTAGCTTTTTGGTTTCAGTCAGTGGAGAACATGAACGTAAGATGACCACTTGGACATATGGGTCATATTTTACAGCGTCCTCTGGAAAAAAAATTTTCAAGGAAAAAAATCAAATGCTAAAAAAATTAGCGATGATTTTTTTATCTGTGTCCGGAGACAGTTGTTAGGTGAAATGAATCACATTTACATATGCACAAATATAATAATGCTTCTGAGGGCAGGATCATGTTAAGTGGAAAGGCCATGCAGATTATCCTGCACTGCTGTGACGATGACAAAGACAGGGACATGAACAGGGACACCAGTGGATCAGATGATAATTGCATTAAGACTGGATACTGACAGGCACAGGAAGGTACCATTTCTCTCCAGGTGTCCTACATGCAGAACATCGACTGTCTGTCGACTCCCCTTTCCTAGTTATCAGTGTTTTGGTCCAAAATATTTAATAGATACCAAACATACACTGAAGTCCCATCCATGTATATTTAAAGCAGCGCTTGTTTTGTGCATCCATCTTCCAGTCACTTATCCAGTCCCAGATGACAGGGAGCCTGGGGCTCATTCCAGGAATCTGAGGGCAGGGGAACACCATGGAGAGGGTGCCAATCCGTCGCAGGCACACAGTCAGCTCCAGATACTATAGGCAATTTACTGACACCAAATCCTCTAACCACATCATCACCATAATCATGGTAATAGCATCTAACCACACCAACATGAAGGGTTAGACATATTCCTTCATTTCGGTCTTGACGGGTGCATTAATATCTAATAACCTGTCATTTCCATTTATCCTGAAGGTGCGCTGCCAACCATGTGGTAAAAATGAAAGATAGCATCTCAAGCTTTGCTGGCCAAAAGGTGTTCGCTATCATCATAAACCCGAAAGAGCAGGCAAACTGTCTACTTACTGTAGCAACCAACCAAATCAGGCAAAATGTCAGTGGTTGGTACTGGTAACTAAAGCATGGCACAGATTGCTTTGAATATCAAGTGACCCTTTTGTGCTTAGGATTATGGATTGGAGTCCATGGCAAAAGACTTGATTTGAAATTAATGCTGAACATTTGTGGAAGAAGTTTGCTTTGATTTAGCACTGTTTTATAAGGTTTCTTACAGATCTTTTGGACAAAAAGCTAACATTACTATTTATATATTTTAACATCAGTGAGGTGCACACCCGCACCAGATACAACTGTGCTGAATAGGATATGTAAGAAGGATGTCACATGGTTTCCCCACTGCATTGTATTTCACGATTCCCAAAGCATGTATTTGATACAATACGACTGTGTGGGATCTTGGAATGTTTTCAGATTTCGTACCTTCGATGCAGAAGTTTCACCGCCTCTTCAATAACCAATGAAAGTGTGACCTCTGAAAAGCCGGCCGCCAGATCAGTCATGCTCCATGTGAACAATACAACAAATCCGTCCAAATGACCTTTGGATGTGATCCACTGCAAAATTATTCAGCACACTGCAGAAGCATTAATAAAACTCGGGATCCGTAGCAGCCTGGTTCTACCTGAATGTATATCATCAGCCGAGGAAGCACCCTTCTGTTTCCTATCACAGGCCCGTTTTCCAGCCACAGCTGACTTTCTCAATTTCCTCAGCTGCCAAGGGCTTCCAAAGTGAGCAATCACATTGATCTTCTTGAATTTCTATATTTATCTATATCTATGTATCGATATCTATCTATGTATCTATCTATAAACACACACACACAGTCATTTGTCACAGAAAACAAATATAAAACTGTATACAAATTACATTCAAAATTTCACCAATTGTCAATTGTCAAAATGTTGCATCTGAATTTATCCAGATTTTGCAATGACTTTCAATATGTGTACAACTGATTTCCACAGCTATTAACTGTAAACAAATGATTTCTAAACATATTTAATAAAACTCTAAGAAAGTGTGAGCTGCATTGGTACAGTTCTCAAAATCTCATAGAGATTAATGTAATCATTAAATAAACTGTTCAGCCTTTTGAGCCATGAGCCATTTTTAAACCAACTTTTCGGTGTGCTTTTAAGTCATTCAGATGTCCCTTTCATTTATGACTGCAGTCCTTCATTGCAGCTGTCATTCGAGAACAATACGAATGTAAGAACAAAATCTTATTATAAGGATTGAGTTCGCGCGTTTTTTTCTAGTTTTACACAATATAGGGGGGAGGCGGAGGCCTGCCTTTGACACCACAATTTAACCATAAAAAGCGGACAACAACGCCCCCCCACCCTCCCGATCAAATTCAGCACCAGCAATAGTGGAGAGTTCCCGTTAACATGCTGCCGTCACCATGACGGCATAGAGGAGATGCTGTGTGTGTGTGTGTGTGTGTGTGTGTGTGTGTGTGCGTGTTGAGGTCTTCCATTAAACATATTTGCATTATTTCCATTTCCATGACATGTTCACCGGTGTTTCCCGATCCGCTATATGACTTATAAGCACACAGTAAGCACCTGATTTGCGGCATAATTCAACAAGGGCGAATCTTACCACTGGCTATAAAGGAAACTTGCACAAGGGTATCGGACATTAAACGCGTCTGGTTGCATTATACGTTCATATTCACTAAATCGGGTTTCCTCAAACTTTTCGAAGTCTATAAAACGTAAGGCCTAAAGCACCCGCAACAAATGTGCCTGGAAAATGTGTTTAAATTACACGGACACTTACCGCAGTTTTGACAAAGTAGTTTGCTGGCGTTCATCCTCACGTTTCTTCTGGTCTCGACAGGTGGGAAGACGGCGTTGAACACCGAAGTGTCATTTGTAGGATCCATAAAAAATATATACCTTGTGTCTCTTTTTAAGCAATTTTCCCCCAGGTTCCAAATGATGGAGACAACAGAATCTTTTTGCAGACCCCCCGCTTTGACTTGCCAAACTTGATGGACCCTCACCCTGACCTGGGACCGCTCCCGACCTGCGCTTTCATCTGCGCCCCGCACTTGTTCTCCTGCTTTCGCCACCTCGCTGCCGTTCGGATCCGGATCATCGCGCTGCCGGATGGGGATTTCTCTCCCCTCCTCGCTGGTGTCGTTCTCCCGTCCCTCCTCCTGCAGCTTCCCCTCAATCACCACCCCTGACCGATGCACCAGCTCCTGCACCGAAGAGACGGGGGAAGGAGGAGGCTTCTGGCAAGTAAGCGCTCCATCGGTGGAGATGGAGAGGGATGCATATATCCAACAGAAAACGGGAAGAGTGAATGAAGCCTGCAGTGTGACGAGGTAAGCCCGCATTGTGAGTGGAGCAAGGCAACGTGGAGGGGTCGGATGTAGCAAAAGCAGTGAAAGTGGATAAAAAAAAATACTGGAAGTGCGAAGACGGGGGAAGTCGTGACGGTTAAAACAAGTGTGAGCCTCCTAAGCCGCAGTTGCTGCCACTGCTAAACTGGGGGCGGAGTTGCTGGACGGGAAAGTCTCCCGAAGCCATGTGTTAGAGGATTTCCCCGTCCACGGCAGGCACGCAAATCCTCCGGCAAATTATGGCTGGGCTTGGCCATTACATCCCGAGCACGCAATGTAAAATTAATGCACTGCTGTGACTATTAAGGTAATAAATGTGTGGGAAAATAATTCATTCGAACAGATGAATCACCAATATATTACACCGAGGATGGTTTAATTAAATTCTAAAAATACTGTTAAGAAGTGAAAGCCAGATTTAATAAATAAAACATTAAACAAATCATTAATGGATCCTCTTGATTTATTGAAAAATCGCTATACTTGAAAGACGGGAGATACAGACGATGGCAAAATTTGGAATGAATATATTCTTAAAAAGGGAAATCTATCCCTGTAAGTGTACCCTCCTCCTCCACAGCACCATAAAAAGGGGCATTGTGGAAAACCTACATCATGGCAATCAAAACGCCAAAGAAAGAAAGAGTAGGATAGCATGTAGGCGAAACAGCTATTGACAGAGTAGGCCTATAATCAGTTTAATCTCCTAAAATGGACATACATCCAGAAGTCATGTCAGTCAAAAATTTGTTTATAGACCTACTGATGTAATTGGTTGATATGAGTACATGAAATTCGCTTCCTTTTTGTGCGGCCTGATAAGCGGGGGCCTGCATTCCGTTCTTAATTTGTTGGGTAATATTGGTTGGTATATTTCAGCTCATTTCATCATTTTACTTCACCAACATTTACAAACTCTGCAAATCCTTAATAGTAATAATAATAATAATAATAATAATAATAATAATAATAATGCAGGGTTCATATGTGATAATTCACTCACGCAATATTATATTGTACATGGGAGAGAAATCTGCACTTATAAAGGACTGCAGTGGGTTCCTTTCTGGTTTTATAGTTTTATTGTATATCATCACTTCAGAGCTACAAAAGGACGATGACATTCTCCAGTCCATTTACTATTACTGACCACCAGCATAACCCTGTAATACTCATCAAAACAGAAGCTGTGAACCCTTCTCAGTATTAGTATTGACATTTCGGCTTCCAGCTAAAACATACCATATGCAGCCCCCTCACACCAGCTCTGCGTCTCAGCTTAGGGTGTGACGCAGGTGTGGATTTTCAAGGCACCGTTAGCGATGTTACCAGCGTCACAGGAACTGAATTTTTGCACCACGAAGCCCTGACACAGTTTTGCTGTGATGGTCATTTATGATACGTAGTTACATGTTTTTACTGGCTGCTTACGCCACGTAAGCTATACAGGGTGCTCTTTAAAAACCTTTAAAATTCAACCTTTTGGTGTTACTGGGGACTCAAGCCTAGCTATTTCGAAGTTTTCCCAGCCAAGATTTGCCAAAATGAACAAGAATTCTCATGTAGCCTGGAAACATAAAGAAAGCTTGGCGATGCGTGGAGAGTGAGTCGTCCTTCAAGGCATCACACCTGCTTTCCATTGACTCAGCATCTTTCTCACTTACGCTTATTTTACTTAATAGACACTTCTGTCCAAAGTGATGTGCAAGTGAGGAAAGCTTGGGGTCACACAGCAAGGTCACCTGGAGCAGATGGGGTTAACTGCCTTGCTCAAGGGCCCAACAGTGATATGATTACTTTGCAGACCACAGGGTTTGAACCCACAACCTTCTGGATGCAGTCATAGATCCCATATCCACTGAGCTCCAATTACAGTAGCATTTTCCAGGGTCCTACAGATGACCTTCAGCTATATTACAAACTGATGTCTAAAATTTGACATAATGTACTAGCTAAGTTTTTATATGACTTATTATTTCTTTGTTATATATTTTTGACTGACTTATTGTACGTAAACCGTAAACAAACAGCGTCCTGCTCTGTTAACACACATTCTCCTCACTGTCAAGCTGTTACTTCCCGTAACTGCGTAACGCACTCCGACCGAGGCGTTAGTATTCATTTATGTGACATCGGAGATATACGTTTCACGACTCTCGTATCTAAAAATGACCAGGATGCTGGTTATTGTGGTTGTAGTGCTGCCGCTGCAGCTTGTGAAATATACAGTAAAATATTTGTTAGCATGACTTATATACGATCAGGTCGAAAAATTGTATGAGAGTCATTTTGTAAGTATTATTTACCTGCTACATTAGCTAAACTTTACACATCACCACCCACCGTCCATTTTCTATACACTTTGGCCACAGTAATATAAGAGTCTCAGGATGTCAGTAGGTCAAAATTGTCAGTTAATTAAACTGAAACAAAATTAAAGCCAGGAGAGAGTAGAACTGTCCAGACAAATATCCAGACTCACTATCACCCAACTCACTCACAAACACACTAAAATCCCCACACTCATCACACCTCTCCACAGTCACACACACACCCTGTGCCCTCTCCCCCAGCACACTTGCACACACACACTCACATCGCCCTACTGACAGATGCACATTTACATTTACATTTACATCATTTGGCAGACGCCCTTAGCCAGAGCGACTTACATAAGTGCTTTAAGACTCTA
>JAAGVU020000113.1:1477159-1551777 GCA_011763525.2 Mormyrus iriodes
CAGGTATTTCTGGAAAAGGTGTGTTTTAAGACGTCTTTTGAAGACATTCAGTGACTCAGCTGTTCGGACATCAAGGGAGAGTTCATTCCACCAACTTGGTGCCAGAACAGAAACCATCCTCACCTCTCCTCGACTGTCACGCAGTTTTACCTGACCCTATTTATTCTATTTATAGCCTTATATTTATAATTTGATAGACTGCAATTTTGCACATCTTTACTGTAATATTGTTGCACTTTACCTCATTGTGCCTTCTATGTAAACTGCTCTGTGTGCTTTTAATTGCCCCTCGGGGACAAATAAAGTTTTTTGAATTGAATTGAATTGAATTGAATTATGTCTGTTTGCCACTTAGCTGCATCAAAAATGCAACCCAAGCAGATAGAGGCTTATAGTGATAATCAAAAAGTTTATATTTTACAGTCAGTCACTAAGGTTTACAAAGCAAAGCCCTCAGCTGGATTGTTAGATATCTTGCTACCCTATACACCATATTTTTTTTGCATTTTTAATTTACAGTCACAGAGCAGGATTTGGGGATTTTCTCGCACTGGAAATGTGTAGTGAGAAAATTACGTCGCGAGCAGTATGAGATGTTGTAAGACACTTGCTTGAGCAGCTACAGATATGAGAAATATAGAGTTAATGAGCTGTAATTCCTTCTGGCAAATCTTAGCAAAATGAGGATCTGGATAAGCGACAGCAACCAGCGTGCAGACCATGGCTCACCAAGCAATCTCGGATCACAGATATTTCTCTCCAAATGCGTCTCCCAAACAATATATTTTTATGCTGGTTGTGGTACCAGTCTGAGGTTGTACTACCCTGCATTAGAGGACTGAATAGTGAAATGTATTTAATAAATTATTTAATTCACCAAATGATTTTGTTATAGCTACAAACTCTTTGTCAGCCTTGGGCTCCGAGCTGCCTAGGATTTACGTGACATTCCCCCCCGTGACCCTGACCTGGTTAAGTGGTTAGAAGATGGATGGATACATGCATAGATGGAGACTGTGTGGATGTCTGTCTCAAAAACATTATACACAGCACCCTGCATATCATTGAGCTTGGCACTCTGTCACCACTATAACAGGTCTATTCTCTCAGATCAGCTCTTTATATGTGAAATGTCTGTTTTGAAACATCTGATAGGACACTATTCTGAGGTCAGTATCTTACCAAGAAGACAGGGGTCAACGGGTCATTCTGGTTTGCCATGGATATTTGCATCTCTCCCAGATATTTATCGGTATTGTGCAATCACTACCCACCACTGATTGCCACTTGTTAAATGCAAATTCGTACAGTTTTGGTAAATACTTGCATTTCTGAGGGTAGCCCATCTGAATTCATGTGACAAATCAGAAGTTGACTCGGCTGCCGGTTTCTTCATAAATACAGCACTTGGACAAACCTCCTACATTCAGAGATATAGAGAGAATGGTTAGAAGTAGAAATTTCAAGTAGAAATCAATTGCCTCCCTCAGAAAGGAGTGTTTTTCAGTCCTTAAATGCTTTCCCAAAACTTACAGCATACAATAAATATATATTTTTTCCAGAGCTAATCAAAAAGTATTGCACAAAACAGAGAATCGAAGTTTGCTATTAATTTAGGTAGCAGTCTCTTTATATGTTGAAGGCTCTTTTCATGTGGAATGTTGGTGACATTACTGGGGTTCTAGAACTGCCGAAAGGCGTAGTGCTACATTTATTTTTCATTCATACTTCATTGCATCGGTGACAAAGCTCAATGGGGAACCCCCCTGCTTTCCTGCCTATGCAGTGATAATCCATCATGCTCAGAAGGTGATCCTGCCCTTGAAAGAACGGTGGAACATCCTGACTGGCCCTGCATAGTGTCTGCAATTCATAACACATATTACACCACATTCCTCAATCATCTCCTATAAGTGTATAATGTAAAATACAGAATGGAGAATAAACACCCAAGCAATTCCGAAAGTGGGTTAATTCCATTCGGTCAAACATTATTTTAACTGTCATCTGTGTTTTATATGAAAGCACCTTCTAACGTATTTACATACAATTCGATTCTTTTTATAGTACAACAGAGTACATTACGACACTTTAATTGAAACACGAGCACAGAATGTTTACATGAAAAACCATGTGGACGATAAGAGAACAAAATGAAAGCAAGAGTCTGTAGTGTATTAAAAAATCATGTCAAAATCAGTCCCTCAGCAGTGGGACATATATATTATTCACCAGTTGGCCTAAATGAGGTAACCAGAGTTTTAAATTTAATTATATATGAGGGGGACATGTGATACTGTATTCTGTTTTCTACTTTAGGAAAATTACTTTTAAGGTAATACTTTAGTTGCTCTATACAAGCAGATTTTGAATGTACTGTAATATAATCATAGTTCCTTTTGGGAATATCAGCGATGTCTGTGGACAGACTGACATTAATGCACCAAAAAAAGTTATATTTATGCTCTAGGTCAGGGGAGGGCAACCTTATCCAGAAAGGGTCGCTGTGTGTGCGGGTTTTTGCTGCAAGTCCCATATTAGATTACTAATTAGAGGGCTGATTGGCTGAAGAGTCCTCACACCTGGGTTTGAACAGCTGACCTAAAGGTTACCCTAAAAACTTGCATGCACACCGGCCCTTTTGCGGATAAGATTTTCCGCCCCTGTTCTAGGAGCACCTTTAGTGTCTAATAATGCACTTTAAAGGCAGCATATCTCAGAAACAGGAGTTTTGTTGCCATGAAGGCAGTTGTTCAGTCCCTTGCAAAGATACAACACTAAAACTTGCAAATGTAGAGCTGACCACACTCCCACATTGAAGACCCGAGACATCAACCTGACAGTGAACTTATAAGGAAAGATTAGTTTAATTATACAACCCATTAACCACTGATAGATATGTAAAGTTGCAGTAGTTAAACTTTTGTGACCTTTCCAGAGCTATTTGCCTTCCAATTTAATACAAGATGGGCAAAGTACGACGGTGAATAACAGCTCATGATACAGCTAATGGCTTTAGCCAAACGCGCTCTGGCCAGACGCCCACTCCGGCTCCGCTCGCAGGCGGCCGACAGACTTGAGGCCTCGCCTGCCATCTTCACTTGTGTGCAGCAGGTGTGGCTTAACGGTCCAAGCAGCTGTCTTTCAACAGTCCAACCAGCTTGAAATTCCAAAGCAAAATTCAGACCGGAGAGCAGCAAACAAGCCATGGATCTTTATCTCCCAGCTTAGCTGGGAGAATTGCTGTGGTAATTTAATGGATGGCGTTCCACTGCATGGCATAACCTGCTATAAACTGGCTATTAACTGTGCGTGTCTCTGTAAGGGTTTGTTGCATTGATTATGGTTTCAGCATCAAAAACAAACAAAAAGAGACTTTACTGATGAAAACTTTTTGTTTTTCTTTTAAATGAATGTGAACTGCTTTCATAGGTGGTGAAATCACCAGACTGTTTACAAGAGCATGCGTGGAATTGCGCAGGATGTACGGCGACTGGTTTATACACAATCTCTATCCATCAAATTCGGGAGGAGTCGGAAGATGGCTGGCGAACATCGCTGCTTAGCTCCGAAAAAGACTTGCTGTAAAAACACACATTCTGTCAAGATAACATATCTGTATAAAATACCGAACAGGTGTTCCCTTTCTGTACAATTAATCATGTTGGGCTTCCCTTGTGCATCTGAGGATGTGATTCTGTACAGCACATTAATGTATACAGTGGACTGCAGTGAGAGTTAATGCACCATAAAGGACGGAGGTATAGCAATGAAACTGCAGCCCAAAAGCACAAAATGCACAGCATACAGATATCTAGCTGTCCTTCCTATTAGCACGCTCATTCCAAAACAACTAGTTGATGCAGAATAGTAATAATAATAATAATAACAATAATAATAATAATAATAAGTTCAACTTATATAGCACCTTTCACAATCCCAAGGTCGCTAATAGTCATTCATTGTCATGGGGAAATTCTTTATGCCTACCCCATCCTGCTCTTTGTGAAAGACAGACATGGGGCGGGGTAGCACAGCTCAAAGCCAGCCAGCATACTGCACCCCTGGAGTAATTAGGGGGTAAGGGCCCCAACAGTGGCATCAGTCTGCTGACCCTGGCATTTGAACCAGTGACCTTCCAGACATAGGCACAGCAGTCTAACCCATGGAGCCACACAGCATTCCCAATATCAACCCTAATGCAGACAACAACGTTTCCAGGGAACGAACCTAATCCTGGACAGGTACGAAAAATATGAAAGCTCAGCCTAGCAAGCAAGTTGGTCCCTTGGTAGCTGCATACGTGATATATTCTCCCTTGTCAGCGATCATGTTATCACAGCTGGTGGGGCGGTGCACGGCTCAAAGGGTTAGGACTCTATGCCTGTAATCGGAAGATCGCCAAGCAAGGCACTTAAGTGCCAATTGTTGCCAGGAAATTGCATGCTATGCTGTAACCCTCAAGCCAACTCTAGCCCGTATACGTGTCTCACAGAGCGCGAGATGGGATAGACAAAAAGGCAGTTTCACCATGGGAATCAATACAGTATCACCATACTACATAACTGAGGGCCTCATCTGCAAAGCCCGTCAACATGCATTTTTACCCCCACACATTCACTCCCAGCACTGCATTCAAATTATCTGGCTAGCAAGACATTCACTCAGAAGATGAGCAAATGAAGGCGGGGCCAAAGGCGTTATGACAAATGACACCCTTTTACAGAAATCGCCGGTAAACTAAAACTGAAAAGTCTCACAGTTTAAAAAAAAAACAACAGCTCAAAACTTTGACAGCATTAATTCTCACCTCATCCTTAGCAATGTTCTCTCGTCTGAATTTTATTAACAAAAATCTTGACTATCTCAGCAGTCAAGGAAAAATATCTGTGCATGCCTACTCAGGCATGAAGCCCTGGACAGCTCCATTGTAAATGTCCATGTGTGGTTATCAGGAGCCGCTGGCCTGACTTTTCTGTGCCTGACAAAGAGCAGCAAGTCACATGTAGGTCAGGCGTGAGCCCTGAATGCTCCAGCAGTGCAGCTGACAGTGAAACAGCATCAGCAATTTACATAAGTGCGCAGGCCGGACGCACACACCTCTCCTGTGAGTCTGTAAACTTCCCCAACTAAGGCTCCCAAATGTCAGTTTAGGAAAGGATTCTAAAAATGTTTTTTTTTTTTTTTCCTTTCTTTTTCCTGAAGGATAAAGGGGTCACAGTGTTTATCAGGTACACTTAGCTAAGCCGGGTCGGACCCACTTTTGCCTTCATAACAACTTCAAGGGCAGATGAGCGTTCAGAAAAGTCCTTTTGCACACCAGAGTCTGGCCATTCTCCACTAATCTCTCTAACAAAGTGTTTTTGACCACAGAAATGCCGTCTAAATATATTGTTCATGTAGGAACAGCAGCTTGTGAAAATCCTCAGAGGAAGGCTGCTTCCGAGATCCTGGAAGTGCCACATTTGGTGCCTACACCCACAGCACGTTCGTGATGACTTAAAGCAGACGCCCCGAGCCACTGTAACGCTTAGCTGAACCGTGACCAAGCATCCGGAGCCTGTCTGCATGTTATGCGCATTGAGCTACAGCTGCATGATTCGGAGCAGCCTGTTTGCATCGGCAAGAAGTTGCAGCTGATAAACTGCCTGCTGAGTGTGTGCATATCTGTGTGGCTAAGAAAGACTTAAGAAAATAAAGGATATAATGCAGAATGGCCATAACAGTTAACAGCCTTTATTAACTACAACATTCTGCCTGTCAACCCTCAAATTCTGATGTTTCTCCATTTCAGGGAGAGAAAATCAACTTGGTTTCTAACATATAGCCGCAATGAATACAAAAATATTTATTAAAATGGACTTCCAAATTACAAAAATGCTTCACTAGCAGTGTGATTTGGCAAAAATCTGGCTTGGAAAACAGCAAAAACATCTATTAACAGTAGTGCAAGCTTCAGGTAGATTTATTTTTTTGTAACAAAAATATTAAAACATATATACAAACTGTCATTAGTGCTACATCCCCCCCCATTGCATACCTATGAAAGAAAAGGTGTGTTTGGTGTTAGAGGCTTGGGATAACAGTTAAGACTGTATACCCCATTAACTGGCATTCTGCTGTACATTCAAGCAGAGCGGATTCTTTATTTAATTTCACCCCAAATGGGGAGTGTTGTGATGGGCTGGGCATTTACATGAAGAGTCCCTTTTTCTTCTTGGACTGTTTTATGCCAGCAGCAGAGGAAACACACGCCCTCGGTGAACACCAGCCTGGCAGCTTCCTCTTTGACGGCTGACTCGCTCTCTGTGGAAGTAAATCACATATGAAAAAGAAAATTTAAATATCCTCATTGCCTTCGCTTCAAAGAAAACACGGGATTCTCTTCTAAACAATCAATTGTTAAAAACATTGTATAAATATTGAAATTAAGTCTTATGCAGAATCAGCTATAGGGTAAATTAGTCATTTTCCTGCTCAGTTGTGCTATGATAAAACTGCATAATGAATTTCTTGAGAATTCCGGTAACCCCTTTGACCCTCCGAGAGACCCACAGGGCAGGAAGGCAGGCAGGCGGTGTCCCGGCACAAGGATGGAGGAGTGGAGCGGCATGACAGAGACATCCAACGCTTCACTAGCATGTGAGGCCCTCAGCCAGCTCCCGTCCGTCACCGCATTTAAAGATCGCAGCTGAGAACTTCACGCCTCTTCAGTGTGTTTATGTCGAGAGCAATCTGCTCTGCACAGATGCCGTAAATCACGAGAATTAAGGGCTTTAAAAATAAGTATTAGGAGAAAATGTCTAAAAGAAATACAGACGTGGTCATCAAGGCCAGGGATTCCAATTATTATTATGCGCCATCAAGTCAATGTCAACTCCTGGTGACCATATACAGGGAATTTCTCCATAATGTCCCATCTTCTGAATTCCTGATGGCATGCAAGTATTCTTACAAACCCCCCCAAAACAAATCTGAAGGACTACAGCTTATTCACTACCAATAATGAGTTTTAGTTTTTTCTCTTTTCAAAAGACCTCTGACTTTCCATAATGTTGGAAGTAGTGTCTAGTATCAAGCATTTTAACACATTGCATGACCCCTAATTAACTTGGGAAAATATCTTTTGTAATCCTTAGCAAGGCCCAGATGTATAAGCCATGAATAGCGCAGCCTCTCTCAGATGCTGACAGGAGTAAAACTAAATCTGACAGTTACGATTGAAGGACTCAGTTGCTTGGGTACGACGCTGACAATGACCATGTGATGTGCGCGAAGTGTGCTGGACCAAATGAGCTCATCATAGCTCAAGGTTTATGTCAGGGAGGTGATTGGCTCAGCGTGTTAGGATGCTATGGCTGTAACCATAAGGTCAAAGGTTCAAATTCGAGATTCAGCAGTGAGATTTTACTGTTTGGGCCCCAGAACAAGGCCCTTAACCAACCAGTGCTACAGGGACTTTCTGACCCTGCTTTCACAAAAAAAATGTACATTGCTTTAGATAAAAGCAACTGTTAAATAAATAAAATGTAATGTCTAGTTCCAAGAAATGGTCCAGTAGGAACCTGCTTTTTTTAAATGAACACTTTCCGTATCAAGACCCTGGTCAACGAAAAAACATTCCTACAGTTCAACATAAGCTGCGAGAAGGAGCGCTGATGACGGTCCAGTCACCTCAAACCAGAGTCACAATGCTTCAGATCTTTACAGGATAACCGGCACATATAAGCTGGCCGTGAAAAGTCCACCCTGTCTAAGTCAGCAAATGGAAGTGAAACCATCATGCTTATCCTGTAGGACGGCAGACAACCTCATTAGTCCTTCTGATTGGCAGAACTCCAGAGAACAACAATCGCATCTTCCGAAATACAGCTAAAAGTCGCATTGCTTGCATTTAAAGTACACGTCAGTAGAGGCGCCACTGATTTAATGATGCAGTTGATTTGGTGGAGCTAGATTATATAGAGCTGATGGTACTATCAACTTAATCTGTTTGGTAAATTTCAGTGTCTGACTGGCAGTAAAAACAGAAATTCTCAGCCAGGGTGGGTGGGGGGAAGCCCCCTTCAAACCCACAATTTAACTATGCGGCTCTTGCCACATAGAGGAGCATAAGCCACGATAAACAATGTAACATAATAAAATACTTATAGTTCAAGCAGCCCCCATATGTATTTTGGACAAAAGAGTATACTACATGTAAAAAAAAAACAGCAAACCTCAAGTATGATCTATGTCTAATTTAAAAATAAAATTTGTTGTAAGCAGAATTTGGAAAAGCGGGAGACGTGGGGTTTTGGGCAAAAATAAAAGATGGGGGAAAAAAACTGAAGAAAATGGCATTGATCCTGGATCAGAAATGGAATAATGGTTAGGGTGTTGATGTCAAATGTTAACTGTACTTCAACATAACTCGAACTGCATAGAAGCTACTATCCTTTTAAAACACGTGCCCTCGAGACCTTGAGAAAATCATTCCTTTATCTCGAGTAAACGACGTTCGTTTTCTCACGATTGAGAGAATTATTCTGTTATCATGAGAAAACTTTGGTGATTAACAGATTTTACAGACATTTTGAAAGGGAAAAAAAGAACCCGGTTTTTGTACCAGGCTCTTCCTCTGAAACACGGCGACACTAACAGCATCATTCAGCTCTTGAGTTCTGTCGCCCTGCAAAGCTGCTTGTTCATAAACATTCATGCATTCTGCCATCACATCAAATATACAAGCAAATCTGCAATGAAGGCTCCTCCCTCATGCCTTTCCCACCCATTTGATTCCGAAGTCCACACGTCTGGATTGCACAGCTCGCCATCGAACCCCAAGTTTTGGCATCTCTTTAACAATTAACCACCTTAAAAATTCCTTAAGATAAACTTAAATTCCGTTAATAAGTAATCTTCAGTGGTCTTTTTACCGGAAGCTTTGACCTACGGGATTTTACCACAGTCATCTCGGGGTCATCGAGACCCAGGTACAATCCTTATACAAATACACATCAACACAGGAAACTCCGATTGCCTTCATTAGATCACCCTCCACATAAGCCATTTATCTAGGTCACCAAATTTCATTTCCTAGGCATGAGTGATTGGGGCAGCAAAAAAAAAAACAACCTATCTGGGGCTAATTCTTTTCTGACCTCATCTTTTGACTCAGGGAAGAAGGAGAGAGATTGCTGTGGTTATCAGTTAAAAAAAGAAACTAATGCATATGTATTGATTTACAGGTCCCAGCAAACAGGAAATTAAGGAATAATATGGGCCAGAGTATAGCATGCTGTAGCCTGATTTAAGCAGCTTCAATAAAGAATTCCTCAACGTTACGCCTGTTTGGATCATGGAGCTTATTGGTTCGATGGAACAAATATCACGTTAGGGGGAGGAGCATGGAAGAAGATTTGGCTTCAAAGTCATCAAACGATCTTCTGAGAACATAGTATAGTTTTGTATAGTATAGCCTTAAAGAACATGCAAGATGGACCAAAAAATAAAAATCAAGATGACCATAAGTGGATATGAAATTTTTCATTCTGATCAATAATTTTTTTTGTACATTCAAAATAAGCTACATTATGAAAAATGATAGATTTCAGGCTTGAACTTCAAAGTAATCGAGCATATTCATAAAGTTATGAAGAAACAAACTGTATTGCTAAATAACAGCATGCATATATATATATATATAACACATTTGATGTAATAAGGAATTACGGATTAAGCTACTATAGTTCATACTTTTTCATTGGAAACTGAGAATTCAGAACAGTTAAGCATAACACTTAAGACAGTTTATTTTTGATACTGAATATTTGCTATAAATTATAACTGCAATATATATGACGTTTCTGGTTCATAGCAGGTGGCCAGTTACAAATTATTAGGCGAAAACCGGCAGGAATGTGACGACGCAGTAAAAGGTAACTCGTCGTTCCTAGACTAGTTGTGCTCGAGAGAACAATTGGCTGCAGCATTAGCTACTTCATCCCATCAGTTATTCTTAGCTCATCACTTATTAAAGAAATAAAATGCCCAATGGGAGGGGGAGCGGCCATTGAGAAATACAGCAGGAATGGGGGAGATGGCCCCATGCGTCATAGAGAAATTCTTATACACATGCTGCATGCAAATCATCTATTACTGCTTCCAAAAATGGTATGCATAATTCATGTGAGGGTTTGCATGATCTGAAATTACAGACTAAACCCAGAAACTGACTTTTCTGAATATGGCAACATGAGAAAAAGACTCCATGCAAAGTGAATCGTTATATGTTTCTCTGAGGAGGTGGGAGTCACGACCTCTGGCCACATCTAATCCTGTTTGGGGATCGATCACCGCGTGGCCGTCCCACCTAACGAGATAAGTGCTGAGGCCCAGCCAGGGGCTAGCTTACATCTGACCCCCGTTCATCCTGACACATGCTTCGGCCCGACAGCTGGCCCAACCCCCCCCCCCCCCCCAAACAAACACAGCCATGTACAAGACCTTTGTGGTGGCCATGCACAGCACAGCACATTTCCAGTAAAGAATTTCAAAGCATCTCAGATATGCCCCAGCTGTGTCCTTCACTACTGACCACAGATTTTTGGTCTCTCCACTGTAACACCTGGGCATGTTCCAACCAATTCTTCACTGTTCCATCCTCCAAAAAGTAAGGAGGAGGAAGTTGTCTCCACCCAGCTGGCCACGCTGATCCCAGTTCAGGTTTCCTTATACCAATCAAAGGCCAAACCTGATATTAAAGAAGCCCAGAAAACATTCTTTACTTGCCCTCCACTAAACTCCACCCTCAACCATCGCAGGTGTTTCAGGCCATTTCCCACAACCTTCACACCAGCCATGTCACTTCCAGACCCCACCTCACATCCAGACTGCACTTCACCCCCAGCCTTCTGCCTGCTTCCTGAGCATGAAATCCTACACTCCCTCCCCCAACCACCTGCCCCTTTGACCTGCCCACTACTCCAAGCCATGGGCGTGACCTCATTCCCTTCATTTGCTCCATTGTTAAAAGCCACCCGTTTATGAGTTCCTTCCGGTCCCAGTTGATGTAAAAGCAGGGTCCTTCAGTATGTAGCATCTAAACTTCATCCTCATGTACTATTTAATGATTTTGGTCAGACCTTCATACATAACCACCCCTATAGTGAAGCCTACAGTCTGCTGTGATGAACCAATGTCTCTCTCCACCAATCTGTCAGTGCTAGCAGACGTCTGATGCATCAGTCATGCAGGAAGGTACTTGGCCTACAAGGAGGATAAATAGGATGTCCAAAAGTAACTGTGTTCACAACAGTTATAGTAAAAGGTAAAACCAGGGAAGGCCAGTGGGAGGTCATGTGATCATTACGCGCCCAAGCCTCTGTTAGGTGTTTAATGTGAAGCCAATTAAAAGCATTAAAAACCCACACACTGCTAGCACTGATTGTGTGAGTCTTTCAATGAAATACTATTTTCAGAGTTTTTCTACAGTTTCTGGGGACATGCCGGAGTGTAAAAAATCCCCATGGATATTTTTTTCAATTACCAGACTGCATTACAAAGAAAATCTGCTGTGAATACTTTGAGATGAGCATAATAATCAAAGTGATTACTTGAAAATTTGTAACGTGTTTTCATGCATCGCTAAGCTTTGTCAAAGCTCCTTGTCACATATCTTTCCTATATGTACTATATACAATATACACTGTTGCTTGTTGAAATCCATAGTTATTCATCGGTACGTAAAGCAGTTCATTTCTTGTATAAATACCGTCGAAGAACACTCTGAAGGCTGTCCCTCAGGGTCTAGCTCCAGTCGTGGCTGGTTCCTCGTTGCTTCCTTGAACCTTGCGGAGCGTATTGCAGGTTTCGCCGCTGTTCTGGAAGGTTCTTCACCAGTTTCGTGATCCAATTCCTGAAAGAGGAAAAAGCGCCAGATTATCTTACACTGAGAAACTGAATCCTTGTTTTGATTCAAGATTTGACTGTCAGCCCTTCAAAATGCATGCATACATACAAGATAAAATATCATCTCCCTGAGCCCCACGGGGCTACATTTATTACACAAACTAAACTACGCCATGCCAACCCTTACTCACTGACTATACTTCACATACTTCATGTACACAGTGACTAGATGATATGACAAATGTATATCTGTGCTGAAGGTTCAGAACACATGTGGTGTGTGGCTCAGCAAGTTAGGATGCTGTGCCTGTATTTAGAATATCATTGATTCAAATCTCAGGGTCGGCAGAGCAATTTCACTGTAGGGCGTTTGAGTAAGGCCCTTAACCCCCAGTTACTCCAGGGACTATACTTTCATAATTGTACATGGCTTTGGTTAAAAGCATCTACTAAATAAACAAAATGTTAACAGGCTGTAAAACAGCCTTCCCTATGAATACCTTTACAGGAGAATCAGAGAACAATTCCTGAGTTTCTTCGTCCAGCTGGGACTGGTTCCAGGATGCCAGCTCAATCCCTGTGGTTCGTGACATTAGTGCAGGGGTGGAAACATCCTTCGAGCTGCCAGGCACAGCACTGGCTTGGAGATCAGCCTCCTGAAAGAGGAATAAACTACCTGAGATCCTGACTTCTTGTTAAAAACAAAACTGTACACTTGAACCTTTAAGAATTTCTAATGGTTGTAATGCAAATGACATAGGCTTTGCCATGTGCGTTTCAGCTTCTTAACTGATAAAAATTTCACAACCAAATAAATATACTCTCTCAGCAGAATGTGAAATTTACTCACCTAATGCACACTGATCTATAACCGCAAAAAAATATAACTGCTACATTTAGGGTCAAAACTAGAATCCTTAAAAAGGAACTCGCAACCAATCCATTTACTACTGAAGTCATAAATATAGCTGGGGTACGTGCACTAGGACTCGGAAGCAGTGACGATTCAGAGAAACAAGTTCACCCTCCACTACCAAACTACAGCCAGCAGATGGCGCCAGAGGGTAAACAATTAATAATAATTGATACTTTATTGATGCCCGTGGGGAAATTCTCTTTACGCTTCCCCCAACTTGCTCTCTGTAGGTGTGAGTAAGCTGGCCAAGAAATCGCTGGGAAAACAGCATCCAGGTTCTATGTGCACAGTACATGTGATATCGGGCTTCCTGCTAGATATGACGGGTTTTGCCAGGTGATGGACAAAGTGAACAGTCAATAGATCAGGAGTGAAATGCATCTTCATACATTAATAAAAGTAGCAAGTACTAAGATTCAAAACATCATGTAATCTTTGCCTTTAACAAACCCATGTACTTCCTGTTAACCTTCGGCAAACACGCACTTAACCATGCCTAGATGTGCACATCCCCATTTTAAAGAAATGTTCAGTATACAAATGTTTTCTCTGATGAGCAGGATCAGAGCAGCACGGCAGTTAATCCGATCTTCTGGTCCAATAAAAGGATCCATCAAACACGGCTGATCTACAGAGATGGTGCTGCTTGGAGCGCTGAGGCTCTGGAGGCGTCTGGATTACCTTGGGCATGGAGATCTGATAGAACAGCTCGTCGTCGCTCATGGCGGCCTCGTCTGGGTCCGCTCTCGTGGGTGATTTAGCCTCTTCCTCCAAACGCATTTCACTCGTGATTGGTTTGCCCTTAAAATTGAATTAAATGGTATTTAAATAGTAGTAATAATACTTTATTTTGGCACTTATACAAGCACATATAGGAATTCTTTGGGTTGAGCAAATCTGCTCCCCTATGAGACACACAGTCACAGCTGAGAGTGAAGCTTGGAGCCTGAGCCATTTATCCGGCACCACTGAGCATTTTTTGGGGTGAATGGCCTGATTCTAGGGCTCAGCAGTGATATGTGAGAGCATATATAAGACTCATATATATTTCTCATTTGTGGTTCCCTGACGGTGGAATGAGCTGCTGAACCAGATTCTGGTCATCTGGTTATCATCCATCTGTTGCAGGAATTCCTCCACTAGCCTGATGCCTCTTTATGATCCCTGAATGTTATTATGTTGCACTTCTGGTCCTTGAATAGTCTTATTAGGTTTTTGTTTTGTTGGAAGTTGCTGTGTAGCTCCTGCTCCAGAACTGCTTACACTTGTTCCTGGGCATTCACAGGAAGCTCAGCCTGGCTGCACTTATGCCTAGTTGACTCTCGGACAGCGTGTATGTGTGCAGTGTGCTATTCGCATCACCTGTACGTCACTTTGGACAAAATACAGTAAACGTAAGTATGACATAAGCTATAAATGGAAAGGGCCCTGAGTACAGCATGTGACGGAGGTTCACAATCAGGGCTGGTAATGATCTGGCTGAATCCTGGCTGGGACACACGGCTGCACTGACAGGGTGAGGCTTCATATTGACTTCGCTTGGCACTTGGACATTTGCCAATTAAGAGGAGAGGACATTTCTCAAGCTGGAGAGCCAGGAGACTTTATCAAGGGCAGTGAAACCCGGGTCACTCCAGGTCATCAATCAAGGGGTCCGCACACCACAGGCACAGCTCATACCCTAATCTCCCTCATAAAATGGGGCTTGGGGAGCGTGTGGGCTAGGTCGCTGGCCCTAACAACGCCCTTCAGACTCTCAGGCGCATCCGGACAGTGCCGTTCTTAAGAAATAAGCTCTACAGCCGTAATCTGTCAGAGGACAGGCACCAGATGTAGGGCCTGATTTTAACACCCCTCCCCTGCGATTCTCTGAGCGGTGACGATCTTAGGGTTGCCTCGGATTAGGCAGAAAAGGGGAGATCTTACGTCAGCTTTAATGGATCCACTTTGGAAGTTCATAAAATGCACTATTAAAATATATGTAAGGCAGATAAACATGCATGAAGGTTTGGAAAACACACTTGTTGAAGGTTATTCTTCAGCTGGAAGGCAGTGACTCCACATTATTTGCATGCAGATTCTAACATTTACCTTAAAAAACCTCTCTATGTACACAACAAGCTGATGTGTAAATATCAGATAATTTACTATATGCATTTTTTTAGTACTGAGCTTAAATCCCAAAAGCATTGCATTCCATAAAGAAAGGATTATTGCTCAACTTGAACTATGCATTTCGTTATGGTTTCAAATGTCCCTAAGCATACAAGGAAAAAAAAAAACAAAAAAAACATGCAGCATTGCTGCCCTCTGTTGGTGAAAGTCAGACTGCAGCAGGAAAGAGCCAAAAATCCCAGTTTAGCTAAGATGCTTCATCATCCTTATTCCTATAATCTGAAATACTTTGTGAGCCTGACATTTACTGGCCAGACTGCCAATCAGTCTGAATTAATGTTTAGAGCCTGTTATCTTGTTACAGAGGAGATTAAAAAATGCACAATGGCTAAGTGGGTAGCACTAAAGCCTCACACTTCCAGGGTGAGAGCTTAGCATGTTCTCCCAGTGTTTGTGCATGGTGCCTCTGGGTTCTCTTGGCATCTTGTCCAGGGCATTCCCTACATTTGCTGTTACTGGCTCCAAGCTCTCTGTGACCATGCACTGACTAAACAATATGGAAGATGGTCGCAAAAACTGTTAACGTAACAGAACATAACGTAACGTAACGCAACATAACGTAACATAAAACATAACATAACAGTGATCGACACAGACATAGATATGTCACAGGACTAATGCAGCCTCAGCTCCAGTTTGGCAGTATGGTAAAAAAGCTGGGCCTGTGGTCAGGGCCGGCCTGGGTATAGGCAAACTAAGTGGCTGCTTAGAGCCCAGTGGCTATCAGGAGGTGTCCCATCGGTTCAGCCTGTCAGAAAGGGAAGGAAGTGCCCTGCTGGCAGTAACTGACCTTGGGTTCGATCCAGGCGAGCTCCTCTACAATTGCAACATCATGTGGGCTACTGACGACATGGGGGGGTGCTGAAGGAGGGCCCTCCTGTTGCAGCCTTGTCACCACCAGCTGGATAAGGAAGGTGCTGATGTCTTCAGGGACCAGAGCTCGAATGGCTTTCATATTGCTGAGATCTGCAGAGAAAGAACGTTTTGCAAAGCTTACATTCATACATAAACTGTCAAAAGCGAGTGTTTAAAGACAAATAGGGTGCATGCCGTTTGGCTCTCTTTGGCTCTATTATTTTTACAGTTAATTTATCACTGTTTTCTGCAAATAGTTACATGGAGCCTTTCAGTACAAATGTGAACACTCTTCGCTCTGGGGAAGTCACCAATAGGGGGCGCAGCAGAGGTGACCACAAATTCAACCCATTTTGGGTCACATCATCATTCCAAGGCTAGTCACCGGGATTTGGAAGAAATTTCAGGCGGTCTTACGATAATCCACACAAAAGCTTCAAGATAATCTAAGGAATATGTTGCAGCTTCTGAGAAAGCGTCTAAATCGTCCCTTGGAGGCTTGTCCAAAGCAGGGAAAAAAAGTGTTTTTTTTAATACAGACAAATATACCCTCAAGTGATATTTCAGCACCTGTGTTATACCCGAGAACTATTTCAGCTAATTAGATGACAGGCAGCTTCAAATGTAAGAGTAAGCACTCGGTTCACACCTTGGGGAGGGGGATTAGTCTCGGAGAATTCAAGCCCCGGGGAGGTACGTGATGAATATTCAGAGATGGGGTGCGCGTGCTCATGTACCAGAAAGCCTGCAGCCCATTTAACCTCCAGCCTGAGCCTCGGTAGCTGGCTTAGCGTTTGCGGCTCAAGGCAGGACGTTAGAGACGGACCCCACACAGGGAATAGGAGAGCTAGGCCTTTGAATCTCCTCCTATATGTGAAGTCCATGGGAGGCAAGGGATGGGAAAGTATTTCGAAATGCTGGGTTCTAGTCAAAGCGCCAACCAGCGTAAATATGGCATATAAAGCGGGAAGACGGATACCTGAGTTGCTGATGATGCGGCAGACAGCGGCAAACGTCTGGGCGGACAGGCCGGCCCTGTCCGTGTCCAGTGGGCAGCCCGCCCGGTGCGCCTGCAGGAGATGGGATTCCACCACCGCCGTAGGGAGGCTGCGCTGGTCACACACCTGCCTCTGCATACGCACACACATGCACACGCGTGTGCATGGTCAGGAGACAGTGGTCTGCATGCCGTTTCCAGAAAGCGAAAACACACACCCCCATCCCCAGCTGCTGGATATGCTCATTAAACACTGACTAATACTGGGCCCACAAACTGAACAATCACATTTGTGTAGGGCCCCCTGTTGGCCACTACACTAAATATTAAATAAAGGTGTTCTTTATTTAGAAAGGCCACAAGTTCTGCTAACCAGCTAGCAAGCTAGGATCTTCAGATGCTACTCGCTAGCTATGTATTTTTATTTTATTTTATTTTATTTTTTTAACTCTCTGGGGGGTGTATCAGGTGCCGTGTGAGCATGTGGGTCACCAGGCTTTTCTTTTCCCCCTGGAAGAGCCTGTAGGTGACGGCAACACTGTCGGGAAGGTGGGTCGACATCACGCTGGAGGCTGGGCCCGCGGTCTCCGAGGAGGGGGCCACACTGCCAGAGGACATGCCGGCCTGGGGACAGGAGAACGAAGGAGGAGGCTGGAGCAGCAGAAGAAGGATCTGCACAGCAGTCTGACTGCATGATGCTGCAAATGGACTCAGCAAAGCCTCAAAAAGAGTGAACCTGTGAGTGTATACACTGGGTAGTTTGCGGAGGGGGTTTTTAATTTCCTAAAATATACTGTCGTCTTATTACCCTCACGTTCTGTTCATGTAAAAAAAAAAAAAAAAGTGGAAACTGTTAAATTCGTGAAATCACTCACTCATCGAACTCTCATCGAACCCCCCCCCCTCCACACACCCCCACACACCCCCACACACCCCCACCCCCACACACACGCACAGCACACGCACAGCACACGCACAGCACACAACACACACACAACACCCCCTGAAAGTTTTAATATGAAAGTTTTGTATTTTATGAACCAGTCCCCAGAAATCTAAAGACTGGGACCACTGCCCCCTCCCTTGAATCATTAACAGACAAAGGAAACAGCACACAGCCCTGGGTCCAGAGGCTTGAACTCACCAGGCACCGCAGGAATGCAACTCTTTGCTCTCTATGTACATGGGTAATTACAGTACTGCCATATTTCAAGTTCTATTCAAGGGCTGCTGCACCGCATGGTAGCTCATGTTTAGCTAAATGAAAAGCAAAGGCAAGCAGACCCGAGGGAGGCGGAGCTCTGCTAAGTGGGAGGGGCAGGACAGACAATTCTGAGCAGGGCCTTGTTACCGTTCAGAAAAGCCAGCGACTCAAATGCACGTCATGTGGCTGCTGCTTGCGACAACGTCCTACCTGCAGCCCATGGGTCTGGCAGAACTCCCTGATGATTCCGAGCAATGGCACCAGCATGCTGGACTTGGCCTCAGAAACGCCATCCACCTGCCCCAAGCTGGCCAGCGAGCACGGTCTGCACACGCACACACGCACACACACACACAGGAACACAGAATGAGAGTGGCCACAGACACACGCACAGACCCTGGACAGCAAGATCCTAGTGTTCCACAGAAATAGAGCGATGCATTCAGGCTCTGGTCAGGGATCCAGTGGTTCACCTACATTTACATATCTGACGCTTTTATGCAGAAAGAGTTACAGTAGAGGGAAGGGTTATTATTTGTGTTCCCAGGGATTCAAACCCACAACCTTTGTGTTGTTAGCACAATGCTCTGCTTGTGGATCGACGATTATTCACATTAACGCGTTTCTAACATTTAAATGACGGCATCAGCTGCATAATTTCAATTGTGTAGGAGAGGCCAAGCTAGCAGAGAGAGGACGACAAAGAGCATCGATACAAACATATCCAGAAACAGGCCAGGGTTTCAGCCGGAAGGTAACTTCACCTTCCGCCACTAACAGCAAGTAGCCCACCTGATTTTAGCCATGTCCAGGAGCACCTTGTTTGTGGCCAGGATGGCTGGGGGAATGTCCTTCTCGCTGGCCAGTTTCTGACGTCCGGATACAAGTTTTCCATAAAGCTCCGCCTTCAAGACGAGAGGGATAATTTCAAACATTCCTCACCACTACCTCTGGTACCACTTCAGTCATTAACATGCTGCAGAAACGGCAGCATCCGACGGCAATTAGACACGGAAAATGTGTGCGATATCTCTGACAGACTCCTCAGAAAGACATCAGGCTCGGGAATGCCGGGCACCCCGGGGTCGGTCTGCCAGTCTGCCATTAATCCCCGTGACCTCGTCGTCTCTCCACGCCATGGCAATCGACCGGCGTCAGCCCCGTGGTGAGGCCCCTTTAAAGCCGGTGTCACAAAATTCAATCTGCATGCAAGATATGAAAGTGGCACTTCCAGAAGTGGCCATCTCCGTGTAAAGCGGAATGACAGGGATCAGTGAGACGCAAACGGTCTTTGGGAAATGGAGAATTCTGTCTATCACATCCTCACCTATAAAGTCTTTCAATCAGAATTTATAAATGTGATTTAAGAATGCTAATGATGCCTTTACAACACCACACTTTGGCTGACTTCATTTACAGATAAATTTAGAGGCTGGTGAAAGACATCCAGCTGATTTGTCCTGAAACAGGTATAGAAAAAAAAATCATTTTATTTCACCATGTTGTCACTACTTCACTGACAATTTTCTGGCCAATTAAAAATACAGGGAAAGTCAACAGTAATCCACTGAGACCTCCCTACCGCCAAACGTAAATCGCTCTGATTGCAGTTAATGTGACATAAAAAAAATTGTGTTCTTCAGTGGAGATTAATGGAAAGGCTTAAGAATCTATGGACGTAATGTTCATAAAATGAAACATTCACCCTACAGCAATCTGAGAAAGCAGGCCAGGCACTTTTCTTACTACCTGAGTGACCAAAGATACATCATCTTATCGTACCTGTAGCTCTAGTTCTCTGGGAGACACAGCAGGACATGGAGGTTTCGTCACTTTCACGGGAGATTTATATGAGGAGGCAGGCTGTGGCCTACAGCAAGAATCGAATAGGGTTAAATGAGCCCCAGAGACCCAGGGCAGCTAGGGTGAGCAGCTCGATTACACCAAGGTTCAGGTCCAGTACCTGTATACATAAGCGCTGCAGGCCCTTGTGACCTTACTGCTTTCAGGGCCGGGGAGGAGGATCGGCTGAGCTTTCTGAAGGGGGGGGGGGTTAATGCGTTAACAAGGCCGACGGCAAATGCAGCTTCAATGACAAACAACCAGATACTGATAAAATCACACGTTCATGTGTAAGTATGAATTGATATGCGTCTCACACTGAAAGAGGCAGTTTGTAGCAACAACAAAGCCTTCACTGTCCCCCTCCAGGAAGGCTCAGAACATCTGTGTGACCCAAACGGTAAGTCCCTCACACTCACCTGAGCAGAGGCTGCAGCAGATGACGTGTGCAATGACCTACAGCAACAGAGTGAAAATGGAGACAGTACAATAAATGCATAAGGACCGCAGATATATTTCAGCATGCTGCTTGCTACATTTGATAACAGACAATTCATAAATGGCTGGGACTGGATACTAAGTAATTGTATATTGAGACTATGTGCAAATTTTAATTTGAAAAAATATATTTTAAAAAACCCCAGAAACAACCTCTATGCATCCATCTTCCACAACTAGCTGCGAACTGCAGAGTCAGATTTAGCAAACAATGGCTAAGCACAGGCTGAGGGACACAGGGACATACCAACAAAGTGGTGCGTCTGATATGTGCATATGAAGCCTGCGTGTTCCCCAGAGTCCTGCGACAGCCCAAAAAGAGGCAGCATGTGAAATTGTATCTGCAAATATTCCATAGAGTCCATGGGGTTTTTCAATACCAAAAACATCAAGATCGTACTTGTGGTCTTGGCAACAGCAGTCTTGCTAACTTGCCTCCCAAGAACGAACTTGAGACACAATGATCGGTCTTGCTTGACGAAAGTGCAACTGATGTATGCTTGGTATTTGGGGGTGGGGCAAGAATAACATCCTGGGATTTTTATCGTCCTCTGTACTTCTGTTCTTAGTAATGAAATTGGTCATTGGCAATGGAAGATGATGTAAAACGGGTACAGGAGAACGCAAGTACAGTCAAGTACGCATATTTAGAAACACTCCCAGTCTGATGTCAGTGTGTGTCTTGCAAGTCCAAGGAGTCCTGAGCCGCTGAGGAGAGACTCCAGGTTCACCACTGCCTAACACTGCCCAAGCACTAACAGGAGAAGTGTGGATGAATGAGGGAATGTGCTGACAGCCGATGACGGAATGCGCCACAGGGCTCAGAGGTCAAACTTCGTTATTCGAATAAAATAAGACTTTTAAAAATATTTACATATTTGATTGCAGATGTCCACGTTTAAATTCTTTAAGATTTACGTAGGCAACCATCAAGTCATCTGACACAGATATTCACGTTTTTGTTTTGCCCAAAAGCCCTTGAGGCAGACTGCCGAAAACTAACCGAACTAGTCAAAATGGCTGAAACTAGCCAGCAAGGAAACTAGTCAAATAATGTGGGAATGAGAAGAAGAATGTGGTGATACAGTAACTCCCTATAACCTGAAAAGCGGAGTTTAGTTCTGGATTTTCACCGTCAGTTTTTATTGCAAGGACCCCTCCCCCCACTCTGCGAATAAGTTGCATTGCATTGGAAAATACTGCAGTATAATGTATGGACAGTATGATGGTATGAAAAATTAAATACTGCCCAAGCATAGTTAGATGTGGTATAAACTGAAGGCAGCATCTAATGGCATCATTTTAAGTGTTGTTTGATAGGCGTTTGATTTCACACCACAATTTAGACAACTTATTTTGTTGCTGTTGCTGGCGTCACTGTCCGGTGGGTTAATTAAGTTAATTATATGTTATTGTCTCATCATCTTCCTAACTTAAGACAATAGTGGCCTAATGTTGCAGCTTTCACCACTCACGGTCATTTGCACTCAACTGGCTTAGGCTCTTGTGAGATGATGGGCTGGGTCTGTTGTAATTAATATTCTGATTTATTCTAATGATAAATCCGTTACATTATGAACATGTAAATGCCTTTTAAAAGGAGTTTCCCAGCCCCAATGTGTGGATGAATGATGGAATGCACGAATAAAATAAGAAATGCGCAGATGGGTGACGGAATGGGTGGATGGGTGACGGAATGGGCGGATGGATGATAGAAAACCTCTAAATTATATTTCAATGTATTTTTAAACCTGTGAAAATGAATATGCATTTTCAGAGACAGACTGAAGTGACTGAGATCCAGGCAGGTTGTGAACGTACGGTTTTACAGCTGAGAATACTTAACAAGTCACACTGATACTTCTAGGAGCCACGAAGCCTTATGGATTTAGCAATTTTCACACTCGCCTGAGAAAGCAGCTGCTTAAATGTGAACCCTTTCCCAGAAGGAGACTTTTTTCAGAGGAAGTGAAAAACAAGCCCAGACGTTAATTAAATAGGACCTATAACTGCATCAGACTTGGGTTTATATCAGCAATGGTGGAGGCCTGCTCTCCTAGCGGCTACTGTATTTTGTCGCTATTGAGAACATCATCAGTATCATTCTATTCAGGCCTCAATGGTATTTCAACGTGCATTCCTTTGTGTGGCCGGTTTCTTTGAAATAATATATAAAATGTTGAGCCCTAAGATTTGAAAAAAATCCACAAGCTCCAGTAACATCACTAAGATCACACTTCAAATGGGATTTAAGAATCACGATCTAGTTCAGCTTCTCAGATATGTGTGATCTTTCTCTCCGTCAGATGTTCTGCTCCCCCCCCCCCAGCAGTTCTGCACCCATACATTTCTCCGGTTGTTCTTCTGAAACTGAGGTAGGTCCAAATCCAAACACGGAAGGGCCAACACCTGGCGTGCGTGCTAGAAGGCACCAATGTTTACCTCAGCCTCGAGTCCAAGGAGATCAAATCGCCTTCAGGCTGGAGGAGGAGGCTTCTCCGGGCCGCATTCTCTGCCCCCCTCAGCCACGTTCTGCCCTTTGGCAACAGAAAGAAGAAGAACATGAAAAGGAATGATGCTTCATATACCATTTACACAAGCCTGGCTTCATTGGAATGCTCTATTTTTCGCTTATCCCATCATGCTCTCCTTTGACACATTCAAGGTTCAAGACTTATTTGTCAAAGGCAGTTAAATGAAAAACACACACAGACACACATACAGAGGTGAGAGTGAAGCTTGGGGTCAGAGCGCAGGGTCAGCCATTTATCCTACATTTATTCTGCTGATGATGGGACAGGAACCAACAACCTTTTGATCACAGGAACAGAAACCTAACACAATGAGCCACTCACCACCATGCACACGAAAAGCAGCCATTGGTAGTAAAGCTTATTTCAGCTGCGGCTGACGCACGGATACGACGGAGCCTTGATCAGAAGACAAAACAAACTGGTCATACCTGGGTGGTGAGCTTACAGAGTGTGGAGAACCTGCTGTGGCCTGAGGCCTCCTTCAGGTACCCTTGCTCAATAAGCTGCCTGGTCAGGGCCTTCCACCAGGCCTCTGGCCTGTCCCTGCCTGCCCCAAACAGGGGGTGCTTGCGGTAACTGTCTGGGAGCCTCTGAGAGCCCTGGAAGGAATGGCGCACCACACTCATCTAGCCACAGAACACAGCTTACATTTCCTCTCAAAGGGTCAGGGGTTCAAGAAGAAGTCCTCAAGTTAAACCACAAAATGTCTCGGCTGAGTTTGAGACTCACCACCACTATGCTCATACTTTTGTCTGTATGTGGGTAAAAATTTACAAAATGTTTTGTTTAACTTAAAATTTAACTGAACAACACAAAGGAAAGTTATTTTAATCTTGTGCTGCATAGCCACCCGTAGAGTGTATGGATCGGTTTTTATCTGCTTGAGGCAGAAGTATATTGCTGTAGGATTTGTGCCCAGTGCCATGTGTTTCTATGTGTAAAACTGACCCATCATACAGGGCCAGAATAATGTGCAGACAGCACTACTCTCAGTGTGAGTGTTCTCAAATTAGAATAAATTATAAAAAAACTAGGAACTCACAATAAGACACGAACGAAATGAAAGTTCATTATACTCTGCTAGCAAACCAGCTAAGGAATATAATGAGTTTCTCTGACGCTATATTCTAAGCTGTAGACATGGGATAAACCGTATCGAGTACGCCGGCGCAGTGTAGGAGTCAGCGATGCCACATGTCTGTAGCATAACTAAGGATCCCGGCATGGCCCTACCATGACATCTCACTAAACAACAGACGCTTTCCACCACAGCGCCATGTTAACGCTACATTGAGCAGATCATTTATTTAGCTTTCCAATTCCTCAGGGATAAAATAATAAACTTATCTTCCGTAGTTGATAAAAAGTATCTTAGTTTTGACAGATTAGACGCAAATGTGACACCTGGGACATGTTGTCGCGGTGATGAGCGAGCGCGATAACAGCATCATCATGACGAGAGGAGCCCTGGCACATCGCTATGGCGATGGGCCCTGGGGTGGTGCATCAGTAGGCAGACTCACCGAGCCCCGCAGCAGCAGGATGGGGACGGCCGTGCCGAATCTCTCGTTCAGGGCACTGACGGCACTCATGAGGTCGTAGGACTCCTTACCGAAATCATGCTGCTGAGGTTTCGAATCCTCCGCGCTGAAGCCACTTGTTGCCCTGACAGGTGAGGACGGAGCAAAACTGAGCACAGCATCCACAATGGCATAAAGCAAAGTACTCTCACTGCACCTTAACGTCAAACAAAACACGCTACCAAAATCCTGAGCCGTGTGGCTGAACAGTCGCTTATTAACGCTCGCGAGGGATGCCAAACTGATCCAAAATCGGAAGCCTCAGCACTGAAATTTAATCATCACCTTGCCGCAGAATCGCGAGAATGACACGATCGTCGTTTTACAGGACACCTACCCAGACTTACAGTTGTCACAACAAGCTTCCGATCCCATAATGCCAGACGTGACTTTCCGAAGCTGTTTATCTTCAAAGTGAGAAAGGATTAGCCTGAAAGACAAATAGCATCTAGTAGCAGGAGAAGTATTTCCAAAACATACACAAAAAGGAACAAGTATCTTACAGAACCAGTGCTACAGACATGGAAATGTCATTCAGCATCAAAATCCCGGAAAGAACTGCAGTTGTCCTTGAACAGGCAATCTAACCCGATAAAATCATATCAAGGCGGGAACTGAATTACATTCAGTAATTCGGGATAACTGCTGAGGTTAAGAAGTGCATCATTAAAATTGTGAAAACAAACAGCATTGCAGCTGCCACCATACACACCTCCTTCTGCATTTGTAAGAATTGAGGTAGTGCTCCATCTTGGTCATCATTTTCATTTTGTATCCACGGAATCGGTCACTTTTAACCTTGCTGAAGAGAAACCTGTGGAGTATTTTTTACAACTCAGAGTCACGGTCATGGGCACAGTAACCTCTTGCCAAGATGTAACAGTATTTTCATACTTGTATTAAACAATTTCAGATCCTTGAGTGAAGAGTTAAATGCCTCAAATGTTGAAAGCTATTAGACACGATGGCCTTGCATACCTAGGAAGAGTTTAACTACCCAGAATCCCACACGCACACTGCTGGGAATCCACACTAGTTGTAGGTACATGTACCATTTAGTCTAATTAAAGTTACAGAAATAGAGTCTGAGGAACATCCCCAAGGTACAAACAACATTAATGTACCCCCAATGGTACAAAAATGTTCCTCATAGTCCATTTCTGTACCTTAAAAGGTACAATTGCCTACAGCTAGGCTACAATTGGCAGACCCTTGAGGGTACAGCCTCAGTGACAAGCAAAGGTACAAATTGGTACTCTTTCATCTCCTGACAGTGCCGCTCACCTGTTCAACACCATGTCCGCCGGCGCCCACAGCACGTGGCAGGAGCTGGGAAGCCCGTCCCGTCCCGCGCGGCCAATCTCCTGGTAGTACGACTCCATCTCTTTCGGGGCGCCATAGTGGATGACCTTGCGGATATCGGCCTTATTTATGCCCATCCCAAAAGCGACGGTGGCGACGATGCACTGAAATCGGCAAACACGCTGCATATGTTAACACGCTAGCGAAAGATGACACCGTCGTAGCTGCATTCCTCCAGTCGGGTCGTGCATTTTGAAAGTGTGAGAAGGTCACCTGGATCTCGTCTCTCATGAAACGCTGCTGCGTCTCCCTCCGCTGTGCGATGGCCATGCCCGCATGGTAAACACCGCACAGGACTCCCAGCTTGTGGAGCTCAGATGACACACGCTCTGCCTCCTTCCTCGACGGGCAGTACACGATGGCAGAGCCATCGAATTCATAATCGCCCCTGAAGGCATCGAGATCGGCGATGGTTACAAAGATCCCAAGGCCATAAACAGGTGTAGATGTGTGGGATATTAAACCGTAAGACCTTGTCATAAGTGTGCTCTCAAAAGCGCATGCTAAAACAGACAAGATAGATTAAAAAAAAGCCAAAGACAGCATAGTGTGACTAAAACGAGTCATCTAAAGAGGTATTTATAAAAATGTACAATTAGTCTGCGCAGTTACACTGATGTACTCTGGCTAGAGAGTTACTTCTGTCTGCATTCTGTCCTCTAAGAAAAGAACTTCCTGGCATTCCAGTTGCTATGGGAACTGACCCAAGGCCACTCTTCTTGACCAAAAACTGCTTCAGGTCCTGCAGAATGTCTCCAGACTTGCGCCGCACGCCCAGAAAGATGTTGGGCCGGTCGAATGAGGTGCAGGTGACCACAGGATTGACCAGCTTCAGACTCTTCACGATGTCATCGCGAACAGAGGGACTCGCTGTGGCAGTCAAAGCCAGGATAGGAACCTGGGCACGCCAATGGAGGGATATGGACAAGATCCTCTATTAAGTAAAAGTTACGAGCAGCAGCTACATTACGTTAAACCGTTTACTTTCATCCTCTCTTCAAAACATAGTTTCGGAATTTGGCGTGAGTACGACAGCAAGTCCTGCTAGTCAGAGCTCAAAATACATTTTGCAACGGACTCATTTTCATCACGGATGCAGCTGACTCACATCGGCGAGAATCTTCTTCAGGTTTCCGAGGTTCCTATACGCACCTCTGAAGTCATGGCCCCACTCGGAAATACAGTGGGCCTCATCGATCGCAATTAGCGAAATCCCTGTAGGAGGACGCATCAGCCATTCATTTTATTCGCTATTTCCTGCCATGTCGATCACATGACCAGAGAAATGGTGCCTCCAACTCACCGACGCTGCTGTTAAGCTGCTCCAACAGCCACGTGTTTCCCGAGCAGAACTCTGGGGTCATGTACACGATTCTGTAACAGCACCTGCAGATCAGAACACTCGCTCAGTACTTACCGCGGTTACCGTGACCCCCCCATAAACCCGGCCTGCACACTGTTCTGATAATGATGACTTAAGCAAAGAGCAATACAAGAGCCTTGCATCACCTTAATCCCTGTGTTATTTTTGGGGGTCGAAGTGACCCCAGTCCATTTTCAAAATGAGGCTAAATTCTATAGATTCTAGAACTGAAAACGGAAGAAGTAAAATACACAAGGGTTAGCTGGAAAAAAGCTTAATGCTTCCATTGAAACCGTATGAATCGATCTGGAAGTCAACATTCATTTTAATCATTCCAGCTATGCTGAAGCAAAGGTCTGGAAGTCAAACTTACTTCTTTACGCCAGCCATAACATTACTGGTCTGAGCTGATCCAAGAAAGCAAGCTGGAATGTTGGACATGCTGCAATAAAGAGGGCAAAGTGCATCAGCCACACGTCACTGGGATCTGTTTCCTGTGAAAAACTGACAGCCTAGATTACTGGGTTAAGGGGCCTGTTTTCGCTCAGTGATGGTCTTCCAGATGTACAGGTTACCGCTGTGCCTGAGCCCACATTGATACAAGTTTCTACATCTAATGTGAAAAGGCCGTCCCCGACGGGCTTTGCAATCCAACCCCACGTCTGCTATCAACGTGATGCGTCAGCTGGCGTACGTCTCAGAAACCTCAGTTATAAACGGAGTAAATCATTCTTAAAAATGAATCTGGGCTCACAGCTCAGTATTCGCGGGTAACAGACGCACACGTTCTCCACAGGGAACCGATCACTTTTTTTTTTTTTTGTCCCCGCCATCTGGGGCCATTGGAGATTTTGGCTGAGCTGCTTGTGATTTCATCACATGGCGCATTCAACGCTGGCGGCGTACAAATCCCAGCTGACTCGCCCCTCGGGACAGAAGCAAGGCGCATCCCAAAGACCATATGCCACATTCCATACCGCTCGACTCCCTCACAAGACCCCAGAAAGCAAAGTATTGCCCGCAATCCTTCAAACACGGAGCTGTGGCAGACAGGGGTTACCTACGTGAGCTGGAGCACCTGGTCCTCCATGAGAGCAATCAGGGGGGAGATGACGACACTGACCCCCCCACAGTACACTGGGGCGAACTGGAAACACAAGCTCTTCCCGTAACCTTCAGAAGTGGAAATGACATAGTAAACGCAATTAATTACCATCACGCACAAAACTGAACTTCAAGCCACCTGGATCCACTTATTAAGCCCTGAATGTCATGTTAACTTTCCCTTCTATGCTCATAAATTATTTTACCAGAAAAAAAAAATGGCCTCAGGTGCTAATTCCTCAAATTCATCAGCATCATCTGAAATATCTGACATGAAATTGATTTAAGAAAACTGTAACTCGTCCTGTGGTCGTTTTGCCCCCCCCCCAATAAAATATATGTTGTCTATGAAGATAATGTATTTTTTCATAGACCTACAGTTAAAATGTACTGTTAACACATTTTTTTTTCTCTGGCGACAGCTAGGCTGACCTGGAGCTATGCCAGCTGAAGCCATCCCAACAGTGCACCATCCAGCTTTGCTAATGTGCCCCAGCAACAAGGAGATGATAAATACTGAATATACTGAATACTTGAATGCATGCAAATATATGGGAGGAAAGTATTCAGTACAGTTGTGAGAGCAATCTGAACAGTTTCCAAAACTGCCAATTACATAAATGCATTTCAATTCATGAAATGAACTGAAATTCTTGAAAATTATTTTTAGGACTGCTTGCCATAAATATTTAAAAATAAGTTAAAGCTCAGAATCTAAAAAGCTTAGAATGTGATCATAGTGTGGTTCTGCGGATTTATCTGCAAGTACGGCATGACTCCATCAAAAGTGCTATTTGGACAGAATCCACCACTATTGCACACAAGCGGTTTTCTCTTTTTAAGGAATGCATTAGAGGAAGACAGACCTCAGAGGGAAACACATACAGGACAACAGATCAAAGTTTCAGGCAACATTTGATTACATAAGGCTTTTTAGGTCGTTCTATCCATCGATTCCTTTCATGAATCAATGATCCACGGTGAACCAAGAGCCTCCAAATTGCGGCCATGTCCGTCACGGGGGCGCGCTCGATACCGTGCACTATTTTTAGACACCCCCTTCAAGCCTGTGGACTGTGGGAGGAAACCAAAGTACACAGAGGAAATCCACACTAGCACAGGGAGAACGCAGGCCGCAGGGAGTGCCAATCGAACCCACGGGCAGTGTGTTTTTAGTATTCCAACCCCAGATCTCTCAGGAAGAGCCACAGGTCTAGTGAGGTAGAAAAGGCACAGGAATCTGCCCTAGCAAACAAAGAAAATACAGCATCCTCCCTTTTTCAATTCTTAAACAGATGGGTCGTTCTTCTGCTAAACAGAAAATATCCCTCGATTTCCCCCCTCCACACTCTCAGGGGTAATCGGCATAAAAATTTTGTCAATCATCATTAAGCACGAGAGGAACTCACCTGTTGCCATGACGACGAGATTATCTCTCCTTTCATTCAGAATGGAGTAAATTACTTTCCATTGTACGCTGACAAGAGAACACACCAGTTTTAAGACCGGGGAAAAAATAATCTCTCAGTTGAAATGCAAATTGTATCCTCAAGCATTGACTTGGACTTTAGAATGAATTACTGATCTCCAAGTGTCAAGTGTGGCTGCGATGAGATAACACTGCTATACAAATTATTTGCATTTTATTACTAATTTGTGCGAAAATCCTATGCAAAGTGACCAACGTGGCTAGCGAAACAGGTGTTAATAGCGATACACTGGTGGAAAACAAACATGTAAGAGTGTCATCTGCAAAATCACTCCTATTAAAAACTCATCACTCTTATTTAAAATATCTGTGTGTGTCCAGGATGAGGGTAGGGGGGCTTTACACCCACATCTCAGGACACAGTAATCTGGGTTTGGCCAAGCCACGGCAGCTAATCTCACAGCACAACACCCAAATACAACCAGATTTAAAAAGCAATTAAAAAAAAAAACAAAAACAATTTCAATTTAAGATAATGTCTGAATGGAATCAAGACTGAGATGATATAATTGAAATTTCAGTTGCCAGGCCTTGTCCCTATTGAAAAGCATTGCATGATTAATTCAATATTAAAGGAGTGCTAGCTAAAGACGAATAACATGTTAAATATTGTATTCTGTCAAAAAAGTCTTGGCATTTCAGACTTAGGCCTCACGGTCCTATTGGATAAAATCTCAGCTGGAAAAATAAGCAGCTAGACTTCTGTACTTAATGTCCTATTATTTTATTTTTATTATGGTCAATAAAAGTTGCAGTAACAACGAACAGTGATCAATGATCAATGAACTGCAACACATTCTTCTGCAAGATTCACACGGACTATATGATGAAACAGGAAGTGACGTCAAAATGGTTTCTGAAATTTAGCCGAACATTCTCAAATCTCACATCTGTGTGACACAAAAACAATCCCTTGTGATCTGGGCTCTGCCTGACAATGGAAAAACGACATAAGGTCTGGGAGAAGAAACACCACACTTAAAAATATCCTGAAAACATGTAATTATGCACAAAAGAGCATATTTGATAGGTATGATGATTTAAAGAAAAGAGAAGAATAGTGATGTTATTTTACTCACGGTTTGAAACTGGAATGGCCAAAATATTTTTTCAAACACTTAATTTGTTCTGAGTTTGGCCCTGGTATGGAAGAATCTAGAAGGAAGGATAGAAATCACTGGACTGAAGTGAAATGTGAAGGAGGCCCAACATTATGAGAAATTCTCACTAAAGGTTAAACTCAAACTGCTCTTATTACCCGCTGCTCTGAGCTATAAACTGTCCCCCCCCAGCACTATTGATTTTACTGGACCTGGGGACACTTCCAATTAAAAAATACTTTTTTTTTTCCTGGCTACAGCCAGTGTCATCTTTATCCGAAAACAATGCATTGACAACATCGATTTCATAAGAACTGTGGCATATAGGTGCATAAATTTACATCATAACTGCAAGACTGCAAAAACGAGCGCGGCGTATCACGCAACGCAAACGGCGTAAAACCACGAGCTCCTACTTAAAGCCTCGATTCCGCAAGGCATGTTTAGCCTGTAATTTGGAGGTTCAGATGCTGATCCAGTGGATCTCCGCGTGCCGCCCAAATGACACAGCGCTAATTATGTCAGGCAATTACTGAGAGCATTTCAAGCACTTCTTCTGCCAGCTCGCCTGATGTGCAGCAGAGCTCGACACTACCTTCATCTGTACTGAATAATCTATCTGAAAGAGGAGTGTGAGAGCTAATTACCAAAGCCCTCCTCCTCCTCTTCAATGCCCTCATCTTCATCCTCATCTTCCACAGGTTTGGGAAGCCCCTGTTCTTCATCGGCCCGGCACTGCGCTTCGTCTTCCTGGTTGAACTTCTCCTCTGCTTCTTCAGCACACTGCAGAGAACAACACCCAGACGTATGACTGCATGTCGGGCCTTAGCACAAGGCTTTAGTCTACCCCAGTGGGGGGGGGAGCTCTCTCTAGCAGTATGGCGGAAACATTCCAGCATCTGCAGCAGAAAGATAACAGGGCAAACAGGGGTATGCAGAACGTGGACCGTGAACCACCATGCTAATAAAATAACACCCAGCTCTGAGACTCAATCACACACTGGAGTAAAAACTTTCGTTACAAAGACTTAGGATGCAGGCCTTTTGCCAAACGGTGCTAAAATAGTCACCTGAAGCATTTCATGGTCTAGATCTTCATCATCCTCAGTTAAATGGCAGGGATCTGCTGAGTCATTCAAGGCTTCCTTGTCCTGGGGGGAGGGGGGGTAATAGAACTAAACCACTTTCATTTAAAACAAACAAACAAAAAAAAGAGAAACAAGGATCCCCAAAATACAGTCCCAAAAGCACTGTATGACTCATACTGCTAAGTACAGAACAACAGTACATGATCAACAAACATGCATAAACACAAAACAATATATTGTAAAGGATACACAAAGCAAAATAAACCATATCCTTCGTACAGCAAGTAAGCAGACTTAACACTTCACCACCTGGAACTCCAAAGTATTCCGTTCCTCCATCTCTTCCTGCCAAGCTTGCATCTCCAGCATCTGGAGCTCATATTCAGATACATCCAGGGACATAATGCCCTCTCTGGTTTTAGGCTGACAATCCCTGATATCTTCCACACTAGCAGATTCACGGAAAATGTTGAGATCCCCGTCCACATTTCTGGATGGTCCGCATCCCACAGCCATCTTCTTTTCTGACTGGTCTTGCTCCTCCAGCTCGCCCTGGCTCTTTGAGGTACACCGTGTGCTGCTACACCCCAGCAGGGAGTCTCTTAAAGCTCCCAGCTTCACAGCCATATCCTCTACAACCTCTGCAATACTGCAAAACAACAAGATTCGGTTTTACCCAGTTCCCTTATTACTTAACTAAAATTATTGTTCTCATGCAAACTGAAGGACAGAAGTATATGCAAATGAAAACAGCTGAATGTCACACCTAGGAACGTCACTGGGGTCCTCAGGAACACGATGTGCAAGTTCCTCCATCTCAGAAGCCAAGCGGAGCAATTTCTCCTTGACTGAAACCTGTGCGACCGTCGCTATACAAAAAAAAAAAACAAAAGTAGCTTGATTTCAGACAAATACGGAGGAACTGAACAATGATCTATGACTAACCTACGTCGCAAAGACCTGTTCTTCTACCTGAAGAACATTGATAGTAATACTGCACCATATTCACTAGAGTATAGCAAGAACTTCAGGGCATCAATGGTATGACACCAGTAATGTTTACTTACCAGGATTCATCGTCTCCAGTTTATTGTAAACTATCAGTCCAGCCTGAACAAGAAAGCAGGGGTCCCAATGAGCAAAGAATATTTACCAAAGAATCAGTCTATTTCTGCATCTGGAGAAGAGAATCTGTTCTACCGAGGCATTATTTTCAACAACGTACTTCAACTTTGCCCTCCCTCATCTCCCCCAAAACCAGTCACGCTCACATAAGCGTCCGTAGCTGCATATTTCTTCTGGTCCTCTGTCAGATCAAAGTCGTTCCATGAACTACAGCGAATGTCCTTATCTTTTTTAAGCTGTCGGTTGAACAGGTGCTTCACAAGCCCATCCAGACTCCACTTCTCCACGCACCTGAGCTGGAAACAGTAGTAAAGGTGATGGAGAAAACACTCCATCGCCCCAACTCCATTTCATCTGAGCAAGAGACCACCTCAACATCTAGCAACTGAGACCGGGTAAGCCAATCAGTAGAAGCAGAAGCTCTGAAAAACCTTTCAACATCAACTATACAGCACATATGCATCTAAGTTTTAATTAGTCTGTCATAAAAATAATAATTCTAGTAAAACCAATACATCTACAGCACTAAATCACCTTTGTTTCACTTACGGTCTGTTTGAAGCTCTAATCCAGCGTGATGTACATGCTGACATGTTCATATTGGCCCAAAGCAAAAAATTTTTACCAAATCCATCACCTACTAATCTAGAGAATACAGGTTGTTCATCAAAAAAAACACAGGCAAATCTTAGAGGTTTACCTGCATTCTAAAGAGACACCAAGGAATCTTAATTCAGTTCTGATGAAGATCTGAGCATTTCCTGCTTTTAGCCATTATATTTTTGCCACTATAGCCTGGTCACATGACCGAGGTTAGCCATTCTGGATAAGCGTGTCAATTATGTCATCAGATGGGTGGGCTAAAAGATCAAGGACTCAGGTTCATGAGTGAGTTACAAAGTGCAAGTTATAAACAGGTTCATCCTGCGTATAATACATTTAACTCAGACTCATTTCACTTCCTACACTTCAGTGCGAGTTCAATAAGCATCCATTTCAAACTCACTTTTTCATTTGCCAAATCTGTCAGCTCCAGGAAATTCTTTAATTTGATATCAAAATCGCTTAACAGTCTCCACATGTCTCCTTCAATGCCCACCCCAACTTTTTTGATGGTATCATCCTCTAGTAACATCTTCAGACCAGCAGGAAACCCTGAAAAAAAAAACAAAAGGGATAAACATAGCCTCATATTTGTAGAGCAGTTTCCCAATCTGGTCCTCAGGGACCCACAGTCGGTTCATGTTTTTGTTCCCTCCAAACTCCCTACCAGGTGGTCCACATTTGTGCTCCCTCCCAGCTTCCTACCCCGGGAACTGAGAGGGAGCAAAACCATGGACTGTCTGTGGGTCCCCAAGGACCAGACTAGGAAACACTGTTGTAGAGTGTGCCTGTTTGCTTAGTACTACAATCCCCATTTTCCCCAAACGAACCACTGGTTTTTAGAACATATCACCAGTAAATGTCCAGGGAAGCTACTTTAACATCTGAAGGCACTGCAAGATCTGAATTTCAATAGATTAAAAAAAAACAGCTATTTGCGATTTTCAAACCGTAGATGTCCTAAAACGAATACTAATGAATGAATGAGCAAAACAGGAAGTTAAAGGTCAACACCACCTGCACAAAAAAAAAAGAGAGAAAACTATTCATTGCCCTCCATTGATCGATGCATTTGACTGACACACCCATTAAAACAAACCTAGCATGGAGGAGAGATGAAAGAGATAGCATGTCTGCTCAGAAACACACAGCTGGATCAGAGCGACTTTCTGCTTCTTCCCTTTAGCAAAACTGGGAGGCCACTCCATATCAAAGCCCACTGCAGAACCAGGTGCAAGACAAGACCTGGGTGAAGACAAACAGGAAGCATATCTTCAGACAGGCTGTGAAGTTCACGTACATGCAGAGCCATCTGTTGCACCACGAAGTTAATTAATATCACGCTGCCACAAACGGCTTTACATTGCCGTTAATCACACCCACGCAGAAAAAAAACTAGAAAACCAGATGTGAAATATTAGTGGATAAATATTTAGAAAACAGCTGCATGGATAATAAAAAAAATCAGCATGCTGGTAATCTTCTACATTTACTTAGCATTTAAAGGATGACATCTTTCTAGCCTAAACAGATTAGGCAAGATGATGAATAAACTGGGATCGTCAAGGGACTTGGTTGTAGGTACACGACAGTTTTATGGCATTATATGGATATGAGTGCGTGGCTATAGTGACAAAGAGAAAGGTGGAGACCTTCTCAGATGTGTTTGATAATAAATCACCAGATTCATGATACCAGTCCCAAAGCTGAACAAATTTGACTTGACAGCAGATTATAATTTTTAAAGGCACAGCTCAAATCAGTATTCAAATAGTATCTTAACAAAAGTCTGAATCATGAAAACAGCATTTGACAATTGTTCATTAAAAAAAACATTTGCTAAAATTAGTCAGTTATCATAGAGTTCTAGTATTTGAAGCTGAATCTCTAACGAGATCCCCATTTGTAATTCTTAGTTTCTTCCCAGACCACACATTCATCACCTGGTTTTGTCTCAGAAAACTGATGATTCCACAGAGAACAGTAATTACAGTGGAAGAAATCTATTACAGTGTTTCCCAATAACCAGTTAAAATGAATTATTGCTGCCAGAAACAGTAACATTTTTTTTTGCTAACAGAGCTAATACACAGTCATACGTAGCGGAAATCCGAGTTTCATATTGAAAGTATAACAGAAGCATTTGTATTTCGTGACTTTTTGGCAGCCAAATCAGAATGACGCAAAGGCCGCCTACAGCGAGCCCCTGAAGTCTGGTCGGTCAATCAATGCTAATGCATAAAATATTCATGAATGACATTAGCGGCCAAAGACAGCCGTGAAGATGTGCGCCTTGAATGAATGTAGTAAACAAAACAGAGCTGATTTTGGGTGAGCTTTTATACACTTAAAGAACAAACAAATTGTTCTGCTGCCCCCTTCAAGTTATTTAACTCAATTTTGTTTGTGAATCACCAAAGGATTCCATCTACGATATGTATACTTTTGAATAGCTGTGTGTTTAAATGGTTTGCACCTGAAACGACTTAATTGTTGCAAGCAAGGGTTTAATTTTTAGTGCATAACATTCATATTTAACATTAACATTTATATTAACAGTTCCACTAAGTATTGTTTTACACAAAACAAGGCAAATTTAAGGTTTCTACATCACATAAAACAAAAACAGGATTAAAAGTTACGATTATTTTAATAGTTTAGTTAAATTTTAATAATGCTGCAGCATTATTTAAATAAATGCCATTCCTTCCCAGAGAATGCATCATTTTAATAGCTTAATGATGGAAAATATAAATATGCCCCCCCCTGTTAAATGTGTTAGATTAAAAGTAATACCAAGTTAGTCACTTGAGTCTCCTTTTGGGGATTTCAGATGCAGACTAGGCAAAATAAGTAACCAGTGGCATATATACTGTAGGTCATAAGGGGGATGCCTAGGCCAAGCCAAGAATGTTGTACAAGAATTGCATCAATGATATTTTTCTGTCATTAGGAATAATACTGGCCAAATATGAATATTAATATTGACCCAATACGAATAATCTCAGCCAAGTCTCAGTCACAGCTTCAGATTTTCCTTTACTGAGTCGGTGCAAGTTTCCTAAGAACAAAAACATATACTTCAGCACGCTTGCCTGAACCCAGTGAATTTTACTACTTAATGAATTATGATACCTCCTTTGATTCACAATGACAAGGACATAATATGCATTTCCAGTGTCAACTGTGGGGAAGCTGCCTGCTACCAGCTCAGTTACGTAGGTCCAAAGATAAACACGGAGAAAACCAGAAGGGAAGAATATATTTTCAGAAACACCAGATATGCCAGACCATTCTCCACAAATACAATATTACATGCAAATCTTACACAAAATAAAGGCCTTGGCATTGCAGCTAACCTCACCGTTAGCTCTTAACTCTTTCAGAAAAGCTCACCCATGCATTCAATAACCAGAAGCTAGAACATTGTAAGGCTCTGCCCTCTGGCTGTATAAATGCTTCTCTGAAAAACCTCATACAGAATGCAGCTGGACTTCTAACCAGATCTAAAATGCATGGACGTTTCCATCCCATTGACACCTCCCTACACAGGCTAACTATCAAATTTAGTGCAGAGCATAAAATACTACTACTTGCCATTCAAGGTTAAGACAAAATTTTCCAGAGGAGATTAAGGACCCTTCCATACAATCCACCCAGGTTACTTGTTGCTGCAAGTAAGATGCTGTTGCATCAAATACTAAGAGGATACAAGGTGACATAACCTTGTCATGCAGATTTAATAGAATGTATACTGTATGTGGTATATATATACAGCATATTGGTTTAGCAAATACCCTGAAAAATTACCGTAAATCGCTAAAATCTCTAAAATCTGATGGTAAAAATAAACCAAACACAATAAATGTATTAAATGAATGCTTGGCTGGCATTTGATACAAAGAAAACACAGCATATTACCTTAAATCCTCGGACAAAAAGGAGCAATCATTTTTCTCTTGACTGTAGACAACCGTACCACTGAATTCCAGATACTGCAGATTGTCCTCCAAGATGTTTTTTTTGTACAAACTTTTTTGAGTCTGTGGAATTCAGAATAAAATATTGTCTTGAGTCTTAATCAACATCATTACAATCGGGCTAGATTAGACACCACTGCTTCTCAAACGTACATACAGTATAGTGTTATGCATAATGATTTAATCCTAATGAAAGCAATGGTCAATTTTGTTTTCGTTCATTTTCAAATCAATTAAGATTAACATCTTACAACTAAATAAATGGGGCCATAAACAATAAACTGCATTGACCAGATTAATAAACTACAATTATTATAAAATAACTGTAAAGATGTTAGCTAACTGGAGCGTTACACGTGATGCCTTTACCTGCTTTTGCCCGCTGTTGCCATGGTTCCCTCCCTTTGACATCCACTGCGGTAGTACCCTGTCCGCCATGGATTAATAAAACCTTAAATAAGGAAGGACAACGTTTAAGGTCATGACAACAAGAAATATCCAATTCTGAACATTTCATTTAATATGTGCAATACGTCCAAGTACTTAAAAGGCTTTCCATCCATAAAACAAGCAAAAAAAAAAGAAAACCTTGCAGCAAAAATGCCAAGAGATAGCTGCACTTACCTACCAACTTGCAGTGGTGACTGACTTCACTAACTTCTTGTTTGCAAGGTTTCGCTAGCTGACAACAACACAACTCATCTTTGCGGGACTGCGACATTTACTTTTATTCCCAACTTTGTCATAAACATTACTGATCAGTAAATATCTCGCATACGTCCAAGAATCAAGCGAACGGTGCCCGACGCCGCGCACTAGGCGCTCCCGCCACATAGGAACATCCTTCCTCTCTGTCGCGCGTAAACTACGTCACGGCGCGCGTCCCCGAAAAACTAGCTACCGCCGCCGTAGCCTTGACCGAAGGCGCAACCTGACATGTGGCCGGCGATGCGGTTATCGCGCACTTGCAACCCCGACGAATAATTTTCTAAAATAACCGTGAAACAAATAGGAGCGAATATTGCCCTTTTTCCTTATTTCAGGATTAAGGCCGGCGAATTGTCAGAGCAGCGCCCTCTAAGGACACCGGGGATTGGGTGATTCCCCCCTCGCGTTTCGGCAGCCTGGCTTAGCTGTCAAGCAGACCGGGAGGAGTGAGTGACGGGGAGAGAAGAGGAGAGGAGAGGCTGATCGAGGCAGTCATCTGTGACATGCATCGTGTCGCCTGACCTTTATAATAGGACAAGGAAAAGGCCGTAAAAACTGATGACAACTAGGATTGCGGGTTTTTCCCCCGAGTTGGTCCAGGCATTCCGGGGATTGTGACTAAATGGTTTAGTAATCGTCGGCGCATCGCCGGTAATGGAGAGGCGAGCGGTCGCGCTGCTGCTACTGCTGCTGCTGAATTGCGGGGGAAATTGAATCAATGGCTGATAGCAACAGTAGAGGGATGGAGAGGAGCAGGGGGAGGATCGCGGCGGAATCGGCTCCCCGGGGCGTATATCCCCAGCAGTACCTTCACCCCGGCGTGCAGGGCATAGAGATCCAGGAGCTCGCCTCGAAGCGCGTAGACATACAGAAGAAACGTTTCTACCTGGACGTGAAGCAGAGCGCCCGGGGCCGCTTCCTGAAGATCGCCGAGGTGTGGATCGGCAGAGGCCGGCACGACAACATTAGGAAGAGCAAGCTGACGCTTTCTATGTCTATGGCCCCGGACCTGAGGTACTGCCTGGGCGACTTCATCGATTATTACGCCCACATCGGCCTGCGCGGCGCCCAGATGGCGCGGCCGGAGGAGCAGAGCAACGGCCAGAGCGGCCGGCCACACGATGCGCGCCGGAGACAGCCGGAGCACCATCCGCACGGCACGCCGCTCTCCCCGACCGGCTCCGGCGCCTCGGAGGAGCACGCCCACCGGGTGCTCAAGAGCGAGTTCATCGAGCGGGACAACAGAAAATACTACCTGGACCTGAAGGAGAACCAGCGCGGCCGGTTCCTCCGGATCAGGCAGACTGTCAGCAGGGGACACGGCACCATGGGCTATTACGGCCAGGGCATTGAGCAGACCATCGTGCTGCCCGCACAAGGGCTCATCGAGTTTCGAGACGCCCTGTCGCAGCTGATCGAGGACTACGGGGACGAGGACGCCGACGAGCGGGGCCGGGCCACTCGGAACCACGACGAGTCCCCGGAGTTGCCCGAGGCCGTGTCCTTCCGGGTGGACAACAAGAGGTTCTACTTCGACGTGGGCTCCAACAGGTACGGCGTCTTCCTGAAGATCAGCGAGGTGCGGCAGCCGTACAGGAACACCATCACTGTGCCCCTCAAGGCCTGGGCCAGGTTTGGGGACAACTTCATCAGGTACGAGGAGGAGATGCGCCGGATCTTCACCTGCCACAAGGAGAAGAGGACAGAGCCCCGGGCTGACAGCGAAGACCAAGAGGATTGACGATGCCTTACACGGTAGACAGAAGATCAGCCTGACCATGAGCTTCAGACGTGAAAAAAAATGGTAACATAGTTTATTTATAAAAAAAAAACAAAACAATCCTCTTAAAAATGTACCTCTAAAATATTGTACTGTATGACTAGTCAACTAGCACTTTTAAATTTAATTGTTATTATGTTTCATTCATAAAACGTTTATGCCGTCAAGATGAAGGGGGTGAGGCAAAAGAATAGCTAATTCACTTTTGCACAGTGAAAATTATATATGACATAAGCTGTCCTAACCATTGCATTGGGGTTTAGATAATGAGTTAAATATCTAAGCTTTTAAGTGTGTGTGTGTGTGTGTGTGTGTGTGTGTTCTGATGCTTGTGTGTGTGTGTGTGTGTTTTGTTTGACAGTTTATGTACGTGTGCGTACAGGTTTCAGTGTAGGTCTGTTTACCTCGCAGTTATGAAAAGGGGTTTTGAATATTAATTACACATTTTAATGTCCTTGCTGTTTTAACATAATAATTTGATCCATCCCTCTGTGCACTTTATGGAGTTTTGCTTACACCGAGTCGGCCACCCCGCGTCCAGTGCCTATCAGGGCACTAAGCTATTGTGTTGCCCTGTAGGGACATACGTATAAAAAATGAAACACGGTTATATATTTCTCAGTTTATAGTTGCATATCAACAAAGGTCATATAATATTTACTGCAAGCAAAAAAGAAAAAAACTAATCAAAATCTGTTAATGGTGTGTCAGACATAGTATTTAGTCTCTGGGAAAATCTAAATCTACACTAACGAATGTGCAAATGTTACCCCCCCCTCTCTCGTTCTGTAGATATCAGGGAGATGTTGCTGTATTTGAGCATCAGCCTTTCTGATTTTGTACATTAGTTGAGCACACTGGTTGTTTCAATTTACCTGCTCAAAGCCATTTTCGCTCCAAATTCTACTTGAAATCTAAATCAAAGTTACTTGAAACGCCCAAGTCATCATGTGGCTGCTTATTTTTTTTGTTGTTGTTTGTATTTAAAAAAAAAACAAAAAAACATTTGGTTTTGTGATGAAACGCCCAGACCCGAAGGCGAACGAGATCGTAGGATTACAGGCTGTCAGTACCTGTCCGTTCACATCTGTTTCTTGCATTTGATATTGATTTAGCTTGTATTACTACTAGACAATTTTAGTTAGCTGTATGTGTTTGAAACATTGACAATTAGTGCATAAATCCATGGTGCTACAAAACAGAGATGGGAAGTTAACTTCAGCCAGTCCATTTTGTGTTTAGTGGAATTTTGGGGTTGTAAACAAGCACGTGGTTATCTATTATTTCCAGTGCCTCTGATAAGGTGGTTAGATTAACTCCCCTGCCACCACCCCCCCAGGTACAGCTGAATTATAGTACAATCAGAGGACCAGCACTGAACAATTGGTTCACCAACGAGGTGCTTCTGTGAACCCCATCAGAACTTTGGGTTATTTTAATGCAGTATACAGACTCCTGTGCAATCCCATACAATAACTATAACACTTGATAACTGCCAAAAAAGGAGTGTGTTAACTCGCCCCCTGTGACTGACATGCGCTGTGATTTTCTGTATTTTGTCTGTATAAGAGAAATGCTTCATGATAGCTTCTAGGTGCAATATCTTTCTGTTGCTTGTGTAGTTGGTGAAAGTACACACGCTACATTTTCTTTTCTCTGCGTATATCTAGCAGAATTGTGCATGTCTTTTAATTCTGAATGAATGGAAAATCATGTTTGAAAAGACCCCCAAAACACACCATAAGCACACACACATTATTCAGACATTATTTAGTGGCATGCTTTAGTGTGTTTATATATATTTTTTTGTGAGCCGGTAAAAAGCAACATTTTAAAATTTGTTACCATTTAGAAACATTTGAAAGAAAATCCAAGTGATAGTAACAGAGTATGTTAGTTTACAATAAACAATCAAGCTGTTCTCTGCCTTGAGAACAATGTTAGGGGCTGTCAGAGACTGAAACTTGAAACAGTCTGTTGTAATTTCCTTTTTTGCTTTTTTCCCATCATTTGAGCTTGGCAAATGAAAAAATTGTGCGTGATGTACCAGTTTCATTTTCTGGTTTCAGAGGCTTTAGTTTATTATAATTATTATTATTATTATTTATGATGATAATTAATAATAATAATAATAGTAACAATGTCCGCTGAACCATTTATATGAAACAGGAGGAGGAGACGGCAGGAAACGTCCTGAATATAGCTGAGCTCTACTTCAGAGCTTCAACTCCATTCGAAAAGACAACACTGCAGAACAGCAAGCAAAGTGTGTTAAGTGTTTTTACTTTTTTATGCAGACATGCCAATGAAAAATAAAAAAAGTCTACTCCCAATAGGGGATTCTTCTCTCCAGTTGCACTTGACCATGTACTATGTAACGTGGAGAAGTTACATAGTGCTATGAAGGGCTTTGCTGCATTATATATCTTAACATTTTGTGTGTAGAACTACAGAAAATAGCCGTTCTCCTATTTGCCTTACCAGTATAATGTGAAAAAAGGCAAAACGTATTTTAGACAGTATCAGCATCACCACATATTTTAACGTATTTAATGACAACTGACAAAAATTAGGTTTTTATTTTTTGGTGGTGTTGGTGGGGGGGGGGTCCAGCTGCTAAATTGCAGTATATTAACTGCAAACCTGTTTTCTCTGCTAGGCCTATATAAAACACATTGTTATTTCCTGCGAGGAACTGGCATCTTCAACGTGCTGCGTGTGTAGCAGGAAATCTCCTTTTTGTCATGGTTTTTAAAAAGAGTTATAATGCTGTCGTCGTTAAACTTGACAGTTTTGCGTGTTCCTTTTTCGTCTGGTTGTCTGTCGTTTACAGAGGGATGCTTGGAGAGCTGGTAGTGATGAAATTCATGTACATGCTAAAGTGATGTGAAACCATAAAAAACATTGGTTACCGTATTATATGATTATACGGTTAAGTCTAGTTAGCTGTCTTGCTAACTAAGAATGGATGGTTTAATATTTGAAAAGCACAAAATTAGTCTGATTTATAAGCCCGTACACACCAATATGTTCTTTGATAGTCATTCCTAATACCAGTGGATAGTTAATTGATAAATTGATTGATTAATTCATTAAGGGAATTCCCCAGATGAATAAATATTAAAACACTTTTCTCCTGATGAATTGTCTAACGCTTTGAGATGATTAAGTGCAACATTGGGGCCTGCAGAGCACAATAGTCATGAAATATACCTAAATGTGTAGCTTAGCCTGAAACAATATATGTTCTTGGATTTTTTTGGTTATTTCTGGTATGAGTGCAATGAAATATGTGTATCTGAAATGTCCAAAATTGGTGTTTTTTTGGATTTAAGAAAACTAGCAAAAAAAATTAGTTGTATGACTTTGTGATCTAAGAAGAAGGGTGTAATCTAGTGTTACTGATAAGGTACTTACCATATTTTATGTATTCTAGCTATGGTTTTCCAAATATTTATTTATTTTGGCCCGTCGAAATTTTGTTACCTTGTTACCCATGTCATTTTGGGGTTAGGTAAGACTGGAATGCATGAGAGATGCGGGGGACTACAGCTCTGCCTTAAAAACGCTGTACTTAGATGAGACACCCAGCATAAGGGCGACAGGCAAGCATCCCATTCCAGAAGGAGCACTTTAAAACGAAGGGCACTTGCTTCCTCCCCTGCCTCTCTTGTGACCGGCTTGGAGGAGGGACTCAAACCCGTCTGTCAGTTTCCTCTCCTCATGGGATCAAAGAGACAATCCTTGCTCGTTCAGGCCCAGGCCATGCTAACTGGTCCGTAGGGCACCGCCGGCACAAACTTAAGTAGTTCCAGTCCAGAAGAAGGTGACCCCTAACTTTTTCCGAAGGGGTATACTGTGTCTCCGTTTCACCTTTCGCTGCTGTGTTTACTGAACCGCTCCGCTCAATGCTAGGACTTTAACAGGAGCAGATCCACTCTCCCAGAGGAGCGCTTGTGGGCTCTGTCCGTTTAGATATAAAAGATATAGCTGTATTTTTACACTAGTGATGTATTGACAGCCGCCATTCCTGGCTTCTAGTAACCAGAGCAACCAAAAAAAGAGGCGATTTCTCATGTGAACGAGGTTCCTCGTATCAGCCTCATTGGTCTATGGCCTGACCATCCATTGACACCCACTGTTGTGCTGCGTTTCGGAGTCCGTGTGTAATTAATCATTTTTAATTACGTTTTGCCGCTGAACCGGCGCTTGTCGCTCACCTTTAAGAATTTAAAGGCTGCAGCGGTTTGACTCAGAGCGCTAAATGAATTAGTTGCAGCACAATCTACGTTGATGCAATGAAGGCAGTCAGTTCTCGTTGACAATGACTCGTCTTCCTGTGGTTTAGAGCTAGTGACCACATACCATAATTTAGAATAAAAGAGAACTGGACTTAGCTCTTTGAATTATGTCTCTAAATGCTCTTGTGACCATTGCACCGGGTTACGCCAGCAAATCAGTACCAACGTAAAATATACAGAGAAGCACTTTAAATTTTATGTGCACATGGGGTTTTCGTTTTTCCCCATGAATCCATAAATATTTATCAAAACAAATCTTATCTTACCTGAAGATAGAACTTTTAATGTTGTTCGCATAAAGAATTTATTGATTGAAATATATTATATTGAGCTTTATTAATAACCCAAAAGTGTAATATCACTGTTTTGTATTGTATGTTTTCTGAGGTTTGTCTATTCTATTCTAATTCTGTTTCTGTCCGTGCTTGCCGCGGGTGGATCGGTTGATGGATATTTTATGGTTAGACTTCTTATGAACGTTGTCTCAAAAGTGCTGGTGACTCCTTAAAAAATAATTTTCACAAAAATGAATTTTAAAAATATGACTTGCATATTTATTTTACTGGAAATCATCATGTACAATGATTTCTTAATAATTCAGCTACTGATTTTCTTTCCTGGAATGTCAGTAATCAGACTTATACAATCGAGTTGAAAGGTGAATGATTTCTAAGAGTCCAGCATTGCTGTCGGTTAAATAGGCACCTGGAGACAGAGATAGATCCCTGATCCCTGAACTTCTGACACGCGTTTGCATGACCGTTTTTCTTTTCATATTTCTTTTAAAGGGAATGACTTGGCGAACCGTGGGGGATTAACAGCTTAGCTGCTCATATTTGTCTTTAAAATGTCAACATCACATGGACTGTTACACTCAAAGAAAATGTCTCCATCCTTTAAGCCTTAACAAGAGTTTTATTACACTGGTTTTTTTTTTGTTAAGGAGCAGTTAAATGTAATACCTTTTGCGTTGCCAGTGTAAGGAGCGTCCGAGATGACACTGAGATATGTTTGCAGCAGAACATCGTAGCGTAAAACCAAATAAGTTACCCTGAAAGATATCTGGTGTCTAAGACCCACAGTCCGAGGTGAATAACAAAGACAACTGACACAGACCGCAATTTGCCTCTTTAGATATATAACAGAGTTGTGTACGTGACGTGCTGTGCAGATATGGGTATTGAAGCAGCTTTGTTGGCCTCTATTTATTTATTTATTTATTAGTGTTATAATTACTATTATTTTGACTTTGTGTTTATCATGCATTTCTGCAGCAGTGGGATTTAAAATTATAAATGTTTGATAAAGATTTAAAAACGGTGAAACAAAGTGTTTTAGTGTATCTTGGGGTAAATGATTGTGTACAACATTAGCTTGTCCTCCTATAGTCCTATATTATATTATAAGACTCAAAACAAGAAAGCAATTGTTCTATATTCTAGCACTTTCTTTAACGTGTACTGTATTAGTTAATGTTCTACATGTATGGTACTCTATGAATATTCATTAATTGCCTTGTAGTGTTTGTAAAAGGTTGCAACGTGTAGGATACGTATATGAGAAATCCCATGGTTTTTTGCATGTCAACAGTTGGGTCCAAACAAAAAAAAAAAAACGGAAAAATACATTTTAAAAAAGTGGTGCTATATTCTATAATATAATGGTGCTTCTGTGGACTCCAACTGCATGCATGCCGATTAGGAAGTTAAAAAAAAATGGAGAAAAAGTTTAAAAAAAAAAAACTTGAAATTGAACATTTTGTTTGGTAAAGGCGGTGAAGATAATGTCTTTCTTGTTCCGACAATTCAGTGTAACTGTAAAATATATGCTCACTCACTGTGGTTATAAATGTGTATGCTTCAGTGCTTACCGACTCCCCCCCGCCCCCCCCCCCCCATCTGTATGTTCGTATTTGTTCACCTGGAGACCTGCCAACACTGGCACCAATTTGTTCCTGATGTAAGGCCTTTTTTTTAACAAAAAAAATGTCTTTCGGTTGCCTGGAAACCCAAAAGCATCGCTGCAGTTGGGCGGACATTGCGAGCGGGGCTGTCGGCTGACAGCCGCGGTCCTAAATGCAGCGCGCAGATTATGCAGCCGGCAGTATGTGACCGGCTGCTGAACCTGACTTGTAAGCCCCTCGCTCAGCACATTCTGCAGTTAACTAGATCAGTGATGACTATTTACAGTTACCCTGCATTTGCGTCCTTTCCAAAAGATCAGTAGACAATCGTAACGAGTATGACAGTTTTCTATTGTTAGAATCGTATAATTTCCTTTCTTAATGCAGCTTTCACATGTAGCAGGGTGGGTTGCAAGAGGGTGAGGAGGGGGACACATATCATAAAACATAAAAAATTCAGAACATTATAAGAGAGAGATTCATGACAAGAGGCGCTGGTTGTGAGAAATGGAATACGATCAATATCACCATCAATTCCATTACTTCATTTTTGTTCAATAGAATTTTCCAGCAGACATAATCAGATGTTTGCCACTTCAGATGTATTCTCTGTTGTCACCATGATCACTTGGAAAGGAGGTAATAAAATAAAAATAAATGATTCTTGCTATTCTGCATTTCTTAGTCCTGGTGTCTGTTTTTCTTCCTACGAGTTCCAGTAGAGGGCAGCATCACATGATGGAGTGTAGTGGTGCTCCAGCCTTCGGCGTTGCTGCATGAGCTCTTATTGGAGGTCTGACTGAGCTCACCAATGAATTTTGACCATGACTTGACAGTTTATATTTTCGAATACTTTTGGGAGATTTTAAAAGACATCTTAGATTTATACCAAACATGAGAGAGACAATTTGTTCATGAACACACTAAGAAATGTATTTTATTGCAATTACAGTATATCATTCATTACATAAAAAGGTTATTGTCTTTGTACAAGGATAGATTATGTGTAATTACATTAAAAGGGGATTTTATATTGCTTGGGGTGCACAAACGAGCCAAATCACGTTAAGGTAACTTAATCTTTCCTTTCTAAGATGAGATAAACCTTATTGATTACCAGGGGAAATTCTATTTGCTAGGACACATTTCTCAAAGGATACATTATCTTTTAACTGTAAGTGAGTGCAAAATATGGATTTATAATTTGTTATAATTCAGTCAAATGACATTACTGTTCTGTGTCATTTTAAATCAGCAGACGCTACAGGACACGCCACAAGGTTTGAGAAACACATTTTTTTTTTGTCATCATAGAAAGGGGATTTCCTGTGCTCAGAAATAACAAGTGTGCACAAGTACTCACTCATGATAAATTGTGATGGCTTTGTTGTAAACTCCTGTCAGTTTTAAACAATTTTCTCCAGAATTTATCTGTTCGAATTGTGTTGCAATCCAAAGTATAACTGATGTATTTTCCTACTGTCTTTTTTGTCAATACTGTAAACAATTAGCACAGAGAGTATGATTTAGAACAGACTCTCTGCATAACAATCCACTACATGCTACCTTATCTATAGTTATCTGCTTCAGTGGAGGTAAGAAGGCCCAGCTAAGCTGAAGCACATAGGTTGTTCTTGAGACTCCAAAGCTCAAATGACAGGATCTGTCCAGTGTTGTGAAGAGCATAATTTTGATAATGACAATCATTTTTATTTAAATAGCACATTTCTAAGACTCTAGGCCACTTTACAAAAGATTTTTAAAGAGTGGGTAATATGTATAACTGTGCAACGAATACAACCTTGGAACCAAAGAATTGTGAAACACAAAGAACATGCAGAGAAAGGTAGGCAATACTGTACATTTGGATATAATGGCAAGAATCTAGAAAATCCGTATAACTGTATGGGCAGAGGGATAAAAAGGCTAGAGACTATAAAGATGTAAGAAAGTGTGTAAGGGTATTTTTAGTCATTAGAGCAAGTATGATGCCATTGGCTGAAGTGATACGTTTTTCAGCTTGGCTCTGAAAAATAAAAGGCCTGTAAAATTGTGATAGTGTCGACGTGAGGTGTTCCACAGTTTCAGGGCTCTGGCTCTAGAAGATCAGCTCCCACAGAAAGAAGACCAACAGCGGATGGACGGGTTTATAAGGATAGTCCAGGAGGTAAGAAGAGGCGTGGCAATGGAGTGCCTCATACACAAGAAGGTGGAGTTTGAATTGCAAAGGGACGGTTTTGGGAAACAGGTGGGTAATTCACGTCCAGGGCGTAACAGTCCAGACCAAGATTTTTTTTTCAGATCTGTGACTGTGACTCTTTATACTCAACTGGTTGGTTGGAACAAAGTCTTGGTCTGGACTTTTACTCTCTGGACCTGAATTACCTACCTCTGATGGGAAGCTGGTGTGTTTGTTGTGGCTTTCCTGGTGTGAGTGAGTAACTGGACTGCTGAATTTGGGATCAAATGCAGTTTTTTGATTTAGCTGGAATCTACACCCCATTGCAATGCTGACAATATTTTCGTTATACTTTTACATTGCACTATATTGTATGTTTACATAGCACTGGGTCTGTATATATTTATTGTCATAATTGTACTTGTATTTATTGTGTTTTTGAAGTGCCTTCATTTATATTTGTGTTTTGTGTTCAATGTGTGTAGAGTTTCAGTGTAGGCTTTGTTTACTGGGCATATGGCAACCAACTTAATGCCATTAAAAAGTGCCGTAATAATCCAAACAAGCGATAGTGAATAAATGGACTAAGACTGCTGTATTATGAAAACAGAGAGAGGAATGGAGATAGGTAATGTTGTATAGATGAAAGATAGCTGTTTCAGTTATGGGGTTAATACGAGTAAGGGGGAGGAAAATAACTCCAGTGTTCTGAACTGCATTGGAAGGAGAGACAGTGAAGCCATCTGTGAGATGGGGATCCTTATAAAGAGCAGACTTGAACCCAACCAGGGTATCTATTTCTTGTCACAATGTAACTTAAAAAAATAGGTGCCATCCAATGTTTAATGACTTATGAGTTTTGTATCCCCAGGAGCTTAAAGTTGAGCCGCTGCTCTTCTTCATCTGAAGGAGCCAGTTGAGGTAGTTTGGGCATCTATCTAGGATGCCTCCCTGGGGACGTGTTTCGAGCATGTTCAACCAGGAGGGGCAGACCCAGGACACGCTAGAGAGATTATATGTCTTGGCTGGTGTGGGAACGCTTTAGTATTCCCCTGGAGGAGCTGGTGGAGGTGGCTGGGGAGAGGGAGGTCTGGGAATTCCTGCTTAGACAGCTGCCCTGGTGACCTGGCCCCAGATAAAAGGCAGACAATGGATGGATGGATGGAGTTTTATATCAACGTGGTGGTGACTGAGCAATGAGGAATCTGCAGATAAGTCGTATGGGACCTATGATAGACCCTTGAGGGATGCCTAAGGTAGCTCATTTAATGTCTGAAGGATAACAAGACCTGAACTGAGGGAAGAAAAAGCTGTTAAAAAAAACTTTACAAAAATACCCGCAATTCCACCAATTGCTGTAATATGAAAACATATTTCAAAGCCGAGACGTCAGATCATCCCTAAAAAAATTATGAATGAATGAACGAAACAGAAAGCTATAGGTCAACAATATCAATATCACTGCACAAAAAAAGACAGAAAGCTATTAATTCCGTTTCACCGATCAATGTATTTACCTGACACAGCAATTTAAACAAACCTAGTATGGAGGAGAGACGAAAGATGACACTTCTTCTCAGAAACACTAGTGATATGTTTCATGCTGCAATGGACACATTTTGCATTGTGAAGACTGAATTTGATGAGTTGATGATGGGGAGGGCGACGTTAAGGCAAATGGAGCAGACAGTGTCTAGTGCATGCCATTCTGTGTGATTGGGGAAAGCCAACAGCCACAAGAGGTCAAGGCAGATGCAAATCTGCAGGTCGTATAGCAGCTGAGAGAGTCTGTACAGATATTTAAATCGCAGAGAAGGGAAATTTTAGCACAAACAAAAGAAGTTAAGGTGATCAGATAATTATACTCAAGCGTAATCAAGCAACTTGGGCGGTCAATAAATTAGTATTGAGTAAAACCTGAACAGCAATAAGATACTTCATGGCTAAAATCAAAAGATGTGACTTCTAGAATGCTTACAATAAAAATATTTAAATATCCAGGTTATCTTGGGAAACACTGGCTAGACAGAGAGATGTAGGATATTTAAGTTCATATGATGATTTGATTGTTTCTAGGTTTGATACAGAAAGTCCAAGTCCTTGTTAATTGGTTTGCTGAAGAAGACAGCTTTATCTGTGAGCGAACGGCAGTTTAAATAAGCAATCTTCACCTTGTTAACAGTTTGCAGTCTAGAGAAGGCCTCATAGTGGGAAAGTATGGGGTTAATGGAAGAGCCAAGTGGAGGGCGAAGCACAGTGGTTCAGTGGTCCACATATCATGAGGGTTTTCTCCTGTAGTTCAAAGACATGCAGGATTGACGATAGGACAGCTGTCCATAAACAGGCACGCCAGCATTCCCTATGCTCTGTGGAAAAGCGATCTCATGTTGAATGACTGACTGACAGACAAGCCCCGCCATAGAGTGCCCATTTGCAAGGATTCAGAGGTTTGCCATATATAGTCATTTGTACAAATGCAATAAAACTGTGTACCTCCCTACAGACTTAACATATAACAATGAAGAACAGATAGCAATAACAGAATAGTGAACAACATACATATAATATATAAAAAGACGTACAAGTAGGGCAAGGTGCTGAGGTTTAAAATGGCAGTAATTAATAAATAACATTAGAGCCCACTGTGCTCAGTAGGAATTGGCTTTATGCAGCTCCTACCATTGTTTTCATAAGTTACCTGTGGATGACAGATTTGTGTAACCTTTATTATAATTGTACATTTTTGTATTCTGATTAATTTAGATAGATAGAATGCGGAGTTATTTAACGTGTTCATTTAAGCTATATTTTTAGTTTACTGAAGTGCTAACTAGGGGTGGGGGGTGAGAAGCTCAGATGATTAAGGTCAGAAGATTGTGGGTTCAAAACCTGTACCCAGTAGGGTAGCCATACTGTCACAGGGCCCTTGGCAAGGCCCTTAGCCCCAACTGCTGCAGGGACTCGCTGACCCTGCTCTCTGATCCTCACTTGTATACAGAAATGTCTGCTTAATAAATAAATAAAATGTACAGTGCCTTTCAAACATATTCATCCCCCTTGGTGTTTGTCCTGTTTTGTCACATGATGAACTGCAATTAAAATGGATTTTTGGGGAGATAGCATCATTTACACAACACGCCTACCTCTTTAAAGGTGCTAAATATTTTTTATTCGGACACAAACAATACTTCAGATAAAAAACACAGAAGTCTTGAGTGTGCATAGGTATTCAGCCCCTTTGCTTTGAAAACCCTAAATAGGAGTTGGTCCAATCAAACATTGATTGAGATCCACCTGTGTGCAATCAAAGTGTCACATGGTCTGTCACATGATGTCTGCATAAGTCAACCTGTTCTGAAAGGATCCTGACTATACAACACTACTAAGCAAGCAACATCAAGACCAAGGAGTACTCCAAACAGGTCACAGACAAAGTTATGGAGAAATATAGATCAGGGTTGGGTTATAAAAAAATACCCCAAACTTTTAATACCCCATGGAGCACTCTTAAATCCATTATAGCAAAATGGTAAGAATATGGTACCACCACAAATCTGATAAGAGAAGGCTACCCACCAAAACTCACAGACCAGGAAAGGAGGGCATTAATCAGAGATGCGACAAAGACAGCAAAGATAACACTGAAGGGACTGCAGGGATCCATGGTGGAGATGGGAGTATCTGTCCAAAGGACCAGAAAAAAGCCATTATTTAAAGAAAATAATAAGAAAACACGCTCGCAGTTTGCCCAACAGCATGTGGCAGACTCCCCAAAACACGTAGAAGAAGATTCTCTGGTCAGATGAGACTAAAATTGAGCTTTTTGGCCATCATGGGAAACTGTCATATGTGGCACAAACCCAGCACTTCCCATCGGCCCGAGAACAACATCCCCACAGTGAAGCATGGTGGTGGCAGCATCATGCTGTGGGGATGTTTATCATCTGCAGGGACAGGAAAGCTGGTCAGGATTGAAGGAAAGATGGATGGCATCAAATACAAGGCATTTCTTGAGGACAACCAGTTTGAGCCTGATTTGAGACTGGGACGAAGGCTCACGTTCCAGCAGGACAATGACCCTAAGGATACTGGAGTGGTTTAAAAGGAAACACTTAAATGCCTTGGAATGGCCTAGTCAAAGCCCAGACCTTAATCCAACTGAGAATCTGTGACATGACATGAAGATTTTTGTACACCAATGCAACCCGTGTAACTTGAAGGAGTTGAAGCAGTTTTTACCTTGATGAATGGGGAAAATCCCAGTGGCTAGATGTGCTAAGCTAATACAGACATACCCCCATGGGACTTGCAGCTGTAATTGCAGCCAAAGGTCACTTGAATTTAGGGGGTGAATATCTATGCATGCTTAAGATTTCTGCTTTTCATCTTAATTACTTTTTTATTGTGACACAAACAGTATTTTGCACCTTTGAAGTAGTAGGCATGTTGTGTAAATCAAATGGTGCTAACCCTACAAAAATCAATTGTAATTCCAGCTTGTAATGTGACAAAACGGAACAATCACTATGGGGGTTGAATACTTTTGCAAGGCACTATAAATATAAGTAACTATCTAGTTTCAGTAACTATCAATTCAGCTGAGTACGGTAGTACTATTTCTATTGTTAGGTAAATTAAGCATGCAATATCAGGAAATGTAATCACAATATCGAAAATAAAGTCAAGCCTTTTGCAGGCATTAAAAGGTATTCTGCAATTCACTTCACAAGCTGATCATTTCCATTACTGGCCTGTATACAGGGTTGCCATGACGGCGAAGTGCTAATTAATGTGATGGTTTTTGACTTCCTGACTTTTGCTCGCTTTGTGGTCACTGTGTCCCTTTCCTTCTTCTTTTGCTTCCTTGTAAGATACTTAATAGAGAAACTGAATAAAGAAAAATCTGTACAGTCCATGCGTTTCCAAAACTGCGTATGCATTGCAGGGGGATAGTGTGTGAAAGACTGCCATCGCAGGAGGAGCCGGCAACGGATGGGAGACCACACACTGTACAGGCAATTCAGAGATATCTTTACGGCATGCCTTCGAACTGTGGGAGGATGCCAGAGCACCCAGAGGAAACCCGCATGGGGGCGTAGAGAACATGACAACCCTGTTGCTGTGAATGAAGACAGGCATGAACATTGCATTCATTCACGTATCAGACCCTTTTGTCCTGTTGAAAAAAAACTGAAGGCGAGGAATATTAATTAACACAGCAAAATGCAGAGACTGTTTGATATACAGTTCTGTGCAAAAGTCTTAGGCAGTCACAGAAAATGATGCTTAAATAAAGTTTATGTTGGTGTAAAACTATGATATTATGTCTACGGACGTGTGTTAGCTTAGCCATTTCAGAACCTCTCCTAAAATCAGCACAGTATTTGCAGCAACCGTCCAACACACCCACGTATTTTTTGACTCGGCCAGTACCTCATGTTGTTTGGCTAATCAATAATGAATTAATAGAGCTGATGGAGAAATTTAGTAAATACATCGAATGAATGAGGTGCCCCCAAGGAGAGGTCTGAGAACCGAAGTGCAGTTTATCTAGCCATCCAACAAGATATCAGTAACTTTTTGGAGAACAGATGAAATTCTTGTTTATTTTTTGTACCTGTTAATCTGCATATGTTGTAATGTTAAATTGTGTTTTTTTCTGAGAAAATATACAATTACTACCAGGATGAACAGCCTTAAACATTTTCTTTCACTGCCTAAGACTTTTGCACTCTAATTCAGTACCGGTCCTAGCCGATGTGGCGGCCTAGGCGAGCATTACTGCCGGCGCCCCCCCCATTTGAGGCAAAGGGAAATTGGCTGGCAAGTCAGCGCCCCCTCACACGGGGGAGCCATAGGCGTCCGCCTATGTCGCTTATATGATTGACTGACCCTGCCAACTAGTTTTAAGAATAGTGGAATGTTACATTTTTTTTCTTCCTCCGTTTGTGGCGCCCCCTGGATGGATGGCGCCCTTAGCATTTCCCTATATTGCCTATGCCACGGGCCGGCCCTGCTCTAATTCCATTACTGAATGCTAAGGGTATCTGAGCTATAAATTGCTTTTATTAGAGTTATCTCTGCTGACACCCATGCTAGGCTAGCTGTGATATGTAACCTTGTTTGTGCCCAAAAATGAAACCCTCCTTTGTTCCACTATCCTTCCCAACTTTGGAATAGTGTGATGGGGAATTCCCCTTTAGTTACAAAGTTAGGCCCAGGAGCAACAACTTGAGATAGAATGTTCTGCAAAGTTTTAGACAATAGTATCTCCAAAATATGCAGTAATTAAACTGCTCCTGAGGGTCTTATCATTGCCTCAAAAATTTGTCTCAACATTTGTTGATGTGTGTGAGTCCTGTTCAAACACTGTGGGGGGAGGTGGGGATTGTATGCAGAGCTGAATTATTGTAGTTTTTTAATCCAAGTAGAAAATAAAAATGATCTCCAGCTTAAATTTCTAAAACAACTTGGGAGATCATCCAGGATCACTAACATGCAGGTCTGGACCATCAGCAGGACTCCACGCTGGACAGTACATGGTCGGTCCTTGGACCAAGAGATCAAAATTGGGATCAGGTAATCAAAGTCTGCAGGAAGCCGCCGTGGAGCCCGAGTCCCTGGTTTCGGCACACAGTAAGTGAGTCCCTCCAATTATAGTTTAAAGGATCCAGAGTGTTGGTTCTAATGATAAAAATGTAAATGCAAAGATAACATGCTATCTTAAAGTTATTAGACAGAAATGTTTGCCAGATTGATTCAGGGATAATTTTAACTGATAGCAGGGTTGCTTGGATTGAGTGATATTAAGCTGTATTTCAGTGTTTTATCTGACTATATTTCAAGACTTAGAATTATGGGTTTACTTTGCGCAGCCAGCGGAAAAAATTTCACACTGTTCCATTCCATCTGAACTAGTATGGTGCTGAGGTGTCACCCGCCGCACAGCCGCACTCGGGTTCTCATCCCTGAGGTGGTTTGTCGTGTGCTGGGTGTGGCATCGTGCTGTATCAGTGCGTGCTCCTTACCTGTGCGCCTGTTAAATGAGTAATATACTGCTGTGTTTTGCAAAACTTCATACCCATATTTAGAGATTCCATTGCCTGATTACTTACATGCTACTTATAAGGGGGTAATAATTAATTAAATTAGAAGAGTTGTGTACCACAGTAATAAAAAAGAGGTTTGGAGTCCCTCTGTCAGCACCGAGAATATCAGTGGTTGCCCCCCCGAAAATTCTGGGTGTTCAAGTCCCCCAGGAGAACACTGGGTTAGAGTCCCAGTGTGGCAGGGGTTAAGGCTGATTCACACTTCTGCACTGAGTCAGCTCAGTAAGTATGGTGTGGCTGTGGACCCTACGCAGAAGCCCTTGTCATAGCTTGATGCGCACCTCCCCAGAAATGTAACTACATGTCGTGGGGACACAGACTACAAGGTCCACTGCAAAGAAAGCTCCCAACATCTGAATTTGAAAAGATTTCAAATGGGAATGGAAAGATATTGGACAGTTTGTCAAAACCTGCTATTCATTGGGCAAATGGACTGTTGATTCCACTGGGAAAAAATATACAAGTCTTAGTGCATGAGGGGTATATTGGTATCCCTATTCCTGCCCATTGACTCATTCAGTTCTGATCTTGTCATGTCACTATTAATTGCAATTAATAAAGAAATGTCAAAAAAGTCACTGACTCCCAAAAGGATACTAAACACAAAAATGTTTTATGTTATTGCAAAGTTGTTACTAATTAAAAAGCACCCAATGATGCTGCTTGTCAATTAACCTTTTAACTCAGTACAGCTCTTTTAAAACTATATTTTGGGTTTCAGTTTATTATAGTCTATAATAGTTTATATTTGAAATGAATGTTTTACTTATTAAAAATACTGATTGTTTCTAATGTGATATTTTTGTAGACTAAGTAATGATTTTTGTTATAAAACCAATAAATGTACAATTTTTTTACTGAATTATGCAAGTATGTCAATGACTTTCTGCATGTATGTAATACTTCCTAGCATCCCAGAGTCAGTCGATTTGGAGCATTCAGCCCTACAGAGGGTGCCAGATTATTTGTGGGCAAGTACAACATGGGAATAGTAAAGACTGCCGCCCCACTGCTGGTCACTCCTAAGAGCGATTACAGACCCAAGGACCCCCACTGCCCACTTCGGCCTGATGCAGAGGAAGAAACTGAGCAAGTCATAAAACAACTCTCAGTGTGTGTGTGTGTGTGGGGGGGGTGCACATTATTGTAATTTCTTAGTCCAATTAGAAAAAAAATTATATTCATCTATGAACTAATTCTCCATCTGAAACGTCTACAATAATCCAAAGCATCACACAATAGTGTGATTGTACCCATTGAATGATGGATGGCTAAATATTATGTTTAAGCAGCTTTGGCTGCAGTCACACCCTCAGGTCTTCTTGGGTAAGCCTCTCTACAAGTTTGCCACACCTATTTTTGGGGACTTTCTTCCATTCTTTCCTGTAGATCCTCTCAAGCCCAGTCAGGTTGGATGGACAGTGCCAGTATACAGCCATTTTAGGTCTTTCCAGAGATGTTTGATTGGATTCAACTCAAGGACATTCACAGACTGCTCCTGAAGCCACTCCGTTGTTATTTTGGCTGTGTGCTTTGGGTCATTGTCGTGTTGGAAGATGAATCATCGCCCTAGTCTGAGTTCCAGAGCACTCAGGAGCAGGTTATCTGGGGGAATGTCTCTGTATTTGGATGCTGTCAACTTACCCTCTATGCGGACTAGTCGCCTCGTTCCTGCCGCAGAAAAACATACCCACAGCATGATGCTGCCACCACCATGCTTCACAGTGGGGATGCTGTTAACCAGGTGATGAGCAGTGCCTGTTTTTCTCCAGACATGACGCTTTGAGTTCGGGCCAAAAAGTTCTGTTTTGGATTCATCAGACCAAAGGATTTTCTTTCTTACAGTCTGAGAATCCTTAATGTGCTTTTTGGCAAACTCTAAGCGGGCTGCCATGTGCCTTTTAGTGAGGAGTGGCTTCTGTCTGGCCACTCTACCATAAAGGCCTGATTGGTGGAGTGCATTAACTATGGTTGACCTTCTGGATGGTTCTCCCATCCCCACAAGGGAACACTGGAACTCTGCCTTAGTGACCATTGGGTTCTTGGTCACCTCTCTGACCAAGGTCCATCTTCCCAGATTACTCAGTTTGGTCGGGCAGCCAGATCTAGGGAGGGTCCTGGTGGTTCCAAACTTCTTCCATTTCTGAATAATGGAGACCACGGTGCTTTTTGGGACTTTCAAGGCTGAAGAATTTTTTTTTGTATCCTTCCCCAGATTTGTGCCACAATCCGATCTCGGAGGTCTACGGACAATTCCTTGGACTTCATTGTTTGGGTTCTGCTCTGATATGCACTGTCAACTGTCAGACCTTATATAGACAAGTGTGTGCCATTCCAAATCACGTTCAGTCAAGTTGTAGAAGCATCTCAAGGATGATCAGTGAAAATCAGATGCACCTGAGCTCGATTTTGAGTGTCATAGCAAAGGGTGTGAATATTTATGTACCTATTGTGTTTAAATGTTTTCATATTTTATAAATTTAATAAAATGTCTGAAAACACATTTTCACTTTGCCATTATGGACCATTTTGTGTAGATTTTGTAAAAAAAAAAAAAAGACTATACTCAAATCTATTTCAGAATAAGGCTGTAACAACGAAATGTGGAAAAAGTGAATGGGTGTGAATACTTTCTGGTGGCTCTGTGTGAGTTTCTCGTGTACCGTGTTTACATCCATTTCTGCTGCTTTAAATTGATGTCCAATTCATACTTCACCTGGTGTCACCTTCTGAGTCCCGGACTAGGCTCTATATTACTGCAACCCTAGAACGATAAAGGCTTTTTGAAAAACATGTGGATTAACTGTTGTTTTTCGCTACATTTTTTTTCTGAATAAGTTGTTTTTCCCTACTATGTTTTTTCGTTGTTTTCTCGCGATAACATCACACCAGGTGTTCATCTGGAACTATATATTTACAGGATAAAAATATTATCCCATAACCATGACGACATCCTGGTCGTTCAAGTTGTCCAGCAACAAAACTGACCACTCTTTCAGGGTCATTATAATAACCATGACAATAAAGTTAAACGTCTCAGCCTCCTTCTTAAATGAGGAACACCAATTAAAAAAAAAATAATAGAGACGTGATCAGTATTTCGTTTTGAGTCAATTCCTGTTCAAAGTAATAGCGAATGCGCTGATCCATTTTGCACCTATGTCCAGCCAACTCAACCATCTTTATATATGTCATGATGGCGCGGGCGGAAAGGAGATTGTCCAGGACGAGAGAGGGTTCACCAGAGAAAGCCCCGCTTGGGGACTTTATTGCCAAAGGAATCGATACAGACAGATAATGACCAGACGAGGGAGCACAGGACTAGGGAACTCTTATACACAGGAATATAAGGTAGCTGTGGCTGGTGAACACGGGGGCAGGAACAAGAAGTAACAGCAATGAGCTACAGGCCCGGCTGATTAGCAGCCCCGCCCGTGGGAAACACTGGGAGCAGACATGCAAGGCGGGGCTGACCATGACGATATATAATAATATAAAAAGTTCTTTTCAAAAAAGTAGCGAAAAACATCCTTTGGTGGAAAAAAAGAGTAGCGAAAAATAATTGTTAAAAAATAATAATCTATAGACTGGATTCCCATAGGCATGTGCTTGTGTGGCAAATTCGTAAAAGGAATATGTGAATATATAGGCCTATATACATTCGATTTAAAGAAAAATATTTCAGGTACAACTAGCCATTTTTTAAGTTTATTACATCTTATAACGTCATAATTATGTCTTTTGTAGACATGGCTGTTTTGTTATAAAGAGGCAGACAGGTTTGTGCTCAAGTTCATGTTTGTGAAAGCCATTTCCTGTGACTATGGCGTTTAGTTTGAGGTTAACCCATTTCCCCCTTGCGCGAATGTTCCTCACACTACAAATGCGTATTGGATGCAGATGTATTCTAACAAGGCGAAAGGTGTCCAAAACTCATTAATCAGGGTAAGAAACTCAGCTTTCTTATTTTTCTGTTTAGAAACACTGTATTAAACACAATGTCTGGGTAGTACTTTGCACAGATTGGGCACGTTAGGAACTGAAATAAATTAAGTACCGTAACACCCAGTATCATTCACTTATAATTGTTTTGCAATAATATATATGTTTTTAAAAAAACAAAGTCTGGAGCAAATGCTCATTTCATGGAACCAATTTGTGCGCTAGGATAATCAATCGTTATTTTATACTTTTAAATATGTTGTGATCATACAAATATAGATCAAGAGTATAGTTGTATATAGAGTACATATCATCACAATATATACAATATATACAATATAATGTATAAGAGTATATATCATCACAATTAACATGAAGCAAACGACATACTGGGTTTGGGGGAAATACGTGAGAATAAATACTAAGTAAATTTATAAATGGCGATACTTTTGATTTGGCTGACTGTTGTTTCACTTCAGCAGCTCCCGATCAACGGGGAAAATAATCCTCGCACCACTGAAGGATATTACCAGGGGTCTGTTACACTGTGAATGAATAGTTACATATACAACAAAAATATCTGTAGAGAAATCTTAAGTTATTTTCTTCGTGAACTGATTATTATATTCCCAGGCTATTATTAATTTGTATATCTGAAAAAATATACAAGCGATTTTTGACAGATCGGGCTGCGGAAGAATGCATATTATCTCCTTTTTTGTTTTTAAAATTAAGTCTTGACATTGTACTATTATAAGCAGTTTAACAAGGATTATTTTAGAACTTAACCGAAAAAAAGACGATAGCTGGGATTACTGTGGACAAAAACATGTATATTATGCGCACGTAGATCTATTTACCTGTCTGTCATACGACGTATCTATAGGGACTGCAGTTTGCGACTGCCAGAACATCTTTTCTAAATACGGGGCACATAATTATAACTTGCAATATATTTCGCTATATTCAAGGCTGGATAACGTAAACATGTCAAGCTATGATGCAACTTTTTCCATGAACAAGATCAGTGAATTAGATTATGCTGTTCCCCATTGCTCTGTCTTTCGCCACCCTCTGGTGCAACGATCTGTCCAAGAGACACTATTGGCGATAAAATGTCATTAACATTAAGAATACATAATGAAATATTTGATGAAATTATATTAAACGTAAAAGGGGAAAAATAATCAAGCAGGTGGATGTGACAATCAATGAAGGGATTTGAACGAAATCGGAAGAATCAATTCACCGAAAAAGTCATGGTTAAAGAGGTGCATGGTTAAAGAGGTCAGAAAGAGTTTTATCCCAGATCCACGTTTTCAGCCTGAAATGTTTGATAAAGGGCGTTTTCACACCTATGGTTCGGTTTCTCTGGTCGGAATCGGTTGATGAGTTTGCGAACTTGCAGCGGTTCCCCCTCGGTTCGGTTTGCTTTCACACAGAGAAAATTCCCAGCGAAGCAACAATGCGGGACTGCGAACCACGTGAGAACGATCGTTCTGCTGATTGGTCAGGTGTGTCCGTGGCGGGAACAAGAGAATAAATGCGGGAAAAGTTCCTGTGTCCTGGGCTACGCAGCTGAACATCTCTGGCTTGTATGTATTGCTGCCTCAGATTTTAAATTTTTTTTAATACTTTCACAGGTCATTGTTCAGTCGACCTGTCAAATCCTCTCTCCTTCAGCAGTTGACTGAACAATTTGAAAACTTATGAGTTTTTTTTTATGAGTTGTTTTTAGGAGGTGACAGATGTAGTCATCTGCCCAGATTTCCGCAAGGCAACGTACCTCGCTGCTAGAGCAAGTAAGACCTCGGTTTGTTTCTCCGTCTTTGCCTGGCTGCTGCTACTGGTTTGCGTGCTCTCTCGTATCCCAGAATGCAAAGTGCATTTGGCTATGGGAACCATGTAGCTCAGACTCGTGGAGTACACCTGGAAGTTGGGTCTGATTGAGGTCGGATCATGTTCGCGCCACAAATGAACCACTCCAGAGTTTGTTTGGGACCGGACTAAGACCAGCTCCTCTCAAGGGTCTTGATACGGTTGTTTTGGTCCGCATCCGAGTGTGATTACTGTGTTCACACCTGCCCAAACCAATTGTATCAAGGGTGGAAATCGAACCAGAGTTTGTTGGATCTGTGCTAAAAAGTGCTGGTGTGAAAACACCCTTAGAAGTCATGACTTGGCACCATAACACTTCATTTCACAGTTTAGGAAGTCGGAGATGTTTAGCCCCTACTTTTAATGTTGCGATGATAAATGAAGCAGGAAATATTGTGAAATATAGATAAAAAATGGAATCAAATACTTGAAAATGTAAGTGTTCAGTTGAAACGATGGCATAAGTCTTCCAGACCAAATTTTTTCCCCCATATAAATCAAATGAAATGGCACCAGCACTTTCCTATTAACAAGGCCTTTATTTTAGTTTGATGAGAGATGCGAATTACCTATATTTGTGACAAGTTAATTAAGAATTAGTTATCTGCTTTCAAACTGATATTGAGCGTAGTTACCTTTGGAGGTACTGTACTGAAAAACACAGTACAGACTAGCATGACTTCCATGCCAGTCTATGTTGGTTAGTGCTGGTTTGGTGCTGGTGTAGCTGGTCTACCTGCACATAAAGCTGGTCCAACAGCAATATTTCATTAATGATGTTGGTCCATCAGCACTAAAACACAACATATGCTGGTATAACCACATGCATTATCCTGGTCATGCTGGTTCTTTCATCAGGGTCACTAAGTTAAATTACAAATAATGACTCCCACAGCCCAAAAGCTTAAGTGGTCTCCTATTTTTGGATTTAACTGAATATATATAATGATGTCATCCTTCTCATTCACTGTTAACTTAGCCTAGCGGCATTGAAAAGGCATGGAAAGCCTGGCGGATTCAAGGGGCCCAGCATTTTATAGGGGCCCCAAAATGTACCCACTCCCCCTCTGCATGTGGCAAAATCTACCAGGGGAACTCTAGGGGGCCCAAGGGGACATTTTGCCAGGCAGCCCAGAATTAGCCTAACTAAAGGTCACATTTCAAAACGACGTATACATGCAAACAATGAAAATGAGAGATAAGCAAAGCCAGAAATTCTATGCAGAGAATTAGAGGCATCCACTTTATGTGACCGGTACTCCTACACCTGTTTTCTTATTGTATCTGTAGATATGCACATTCAGAATGCATCTACTTAAAAATGAAAAGGGCTGCACATGATTGCATCAGCGCTGTCACATGTTCTCTTTGCTCATTATAGAAAAACTCATGCCTTTAGGTAAAATTTGTTTTTTTTATTGTGACTGTACACATTTTCCTTGGAACTGGGTGTATCACATATTTGTTTTATACATTACATGCTACATTTTCACACCATTATAGACTGGTAGTGATGCTTACCACATTTTTACGTTTTTTTTCTTGTTCCTATTTCTGGAAGCCTCTTTTCAGGCTGAAACGTTGTATTTGCCGGAAATGTCTTGTAGCATTTTATATTTTTCTTTTATGCAAATAATTTAATTTGTATAAAAGTCATTAGGAGGCTGTATATAAAATATCTTGCTTGATACAATAACAACAGCCATTAATATATAAGGTAGGATTTTTAACAATTCATTTCACGACTTCATGCTTTTTTATTCAGTATTTTTTTTTCTACTGAGCATGTAAACAAAATTTGGTATTTAGGAATAACAACCGATGCATAATATGTCTTTTCTATTACTAGTTTTGCCAGTAATAATGATAATACATTTCTGCCATACGTATAGTTTTTCAAAAGGGCATAAATGTAACTTTAGGTGCAAAAACGAATGGCTTGCCTTTCAGGAGATCATTGTGTAACAGACTGGGTTCTTTGTCTGGTGTTAACGCAGTGCAGTTTTTTTGTTGTACTGAGGTGCCTTTCTGCTGTCAGAACTATGGTTTGCACAACTCTGCTTCTTCACAGCCGCAGGTACAGAGCAGTTAACGTTTGTAGCTATTTTAGAGCTGCCCATGCTTGATTCGCTAAAAAGATGAGTGGAGCTCTAACGGATGTCAGACAGTCGCTTAAAGCTGGGCCTCCTGACAGGGTTTATATTCAGTTATAAAGCTTCCTTCTTTACCAGTTTTTCTTGTATATAAATTGTTCGGTTATGTGCAAGCTGGGCGTTACCTCCTGAGCAATGTCTGCTAACAGTTCGATATATTTGAAATGTGTGTCAAATTTTCACTTTGCTAGGTTTTGTGAGGATATAGAATTATTCTTTATTTTTGTTTATATATTATATATAAAATCTGAGTTATAGTAAACATATAACACTTTTGCACTTTAAGCAATAATTGATGAACATTTAATCAGCTATGATAATCGACCAGTCAAATACAAGTGTGGTATCTGATCTAGTACAGGGGCAATTTGAGCCGTACCCAGTCACTGCAAATCTTTAGTATGCTGAGCACCATGCTCAGAATAGCTTGCTGCCAGGCACAATGAACTTTACAGGCCAATTAGATTATATTCACAAAAACAGAAAAACCATGCTGCCTTCTCAGGTTGATGTTTTGGGGTAAGAGATGAAGAAGACAACGGATAGAGGGACGGGGATGGCACACACGACGCTGGACATCACGGGGGGCTCAGCGCTGAAGCAGTTCGTCATTCCCAAGAAGAGACGGCCACCAGGAACAAGTAAAAAAAAAAAAAAAAAAAAAACACCTAGCTAAACTATGCAGCATTATGACATAGACTACACAACTAAACTAACTTGGTTATTTTATCTAAGAGACAAAATGATGATAACTGATGCTCCTTATACTATGTTTACTTACAAAACAAAATAATAAAATTTTGTTATTCTTATGATTGCTACACATTTTGCATTCATTCCTTTCATTCCACATTTACTCAATTGAACAGATCAGCAGTTTCATCAGTTTGTCATACGGCCTCTCGCAGTATGATTCTTATCGCATGGTCACATAGATCAGATATCGCTACACGAGGAGCACAGGCGTTGCTCCTTCAGTTTCACTCTGGGTATATTTTGTTTTTCTTTATTTTCCAGATTTGCTGGAACCCTGCCCAACAGAAAGTAGGGAATACTGCTGTATTCTGTCAATACTCAGCAATTCCAGGCTAGATCAAAGACGAGACTTCTTCTTGTTCTGGGAGTGCCAGCATGTGCAGCTAGTCAACAATGAAGAGCTTTTGAGGCAGTTTTTGGAGAAAAGGTTAATAAATTAAAAAAATCCATTTGGTTTTTCTTTCCATTTTTTCTGGACGTAATATATGAATGAATGTAGCATATAGCTCTGTGTGGCCTATAGTGTACAAGTCAGTCCTGCTACAACGTGACTAATGCGTTCCTGAAAATTGCGTTCAATAAAATTATGTATTGAAACATACCTATTCAATGGGAAAAATGGGGTTGGGGAATGCGACTCCAAAACTTAGTAACTTATGCCAAAAGAAATTAATTAATAAAAACTGTGATACCAGTAGCCAATAGTGCAATTATATGCATTATTTTAAATAAGAAATAATAATTTATTAATGATATCATAAATATGTCCTATGGGTCCTATGAGTCTCACGAGAATTGCGTAGTAACCGCTTCAACCGAACGTGCTGAACTCGCTAACTTGTCGATTGTAGCGAGATAGTGATGGCCAAAATGACACTTCATGAACTATTTACTGTATTTTCTGACCCCACTAGATGGTGATCTTGGTTTCCTTTGGGGCATTCTTTGACCCTTTTTTTGAACAGAGAGCACCATCTAGTGGGGTCAGAAAATACAACAAATGGTTCATGAATCATCATTTTAGTTATCATTAGTTGGAAGTAGGGAGCCACAGCCACACTGTGACTGAGCATGTACACAGCACAAATACAACGGATTACAGAACGCAGAGGGGCACTGGAGGCAACATGGCTACAGGCAGTCTACGAAAAGCAAAAGTAAATTAATTTAAATCTCGTCCATGAATCGGACATCGCTGTCATTCACTTGGATGTCTGTTTTTGCATGCAAGTAGAGTTTCTCTCTATGGCCATATTGCGTTGCAGTTCACATAGTGCTTTTCTGTCCCGACTGGAAATCGTGCAAATACAGATGCAATTCTGCATTGTATTGGACTTTGGTACTAATATATCAATCGCATTTGAACACATTTGCTGTGTGATATCACACATTGTAGCAGGACTAACTGTTAGGGATCAGTGACCATGTCCAGGTGGTTGTGGGTTCAAAACCTGTGGCTGGCAAAGTAACCAAATCACCATTGGGCTCTTAACCCCAATTGCTACTGGGCTTCTCTCTGATTCTCTCCTGTTCTTAGCTTTGGACAAAAGCATATGCTTTATGTGAATAAAACAATGCTAATCATATAAATCTCACTGTTTTTGTCTTTATCATTTGAATTCGATCAGTTGAATTCACATAATTGTGATGTGAGAAATGTAATTATACACATATAAATTTGAAATCCTTTCAAAAATGTGTGTCTTAGTTAAACACAGAGGATAACTGAATTCACCAGTAGCCTTGTTAACTCACTGAGATTTTATCGTTTGATCAGGTCTGAGATGCGTTCAAGGGGGAGACAGAGCAGAGAAATGGAGGAGAGGTTCTGTTTTTTATCCGTGTCAGCCAATGACATCGAACATATTTGTAAGCAGGGATTGAGGGCTGGCGGCTCTGGAAGGCACATGCTGGGAAACCCAGAGCATGGGGTGTATCTGTACAGGCATGTTGATGTTGCCCTAAGAAACAGTACCAACACAAACCTTATCATCTTTAAGGTGAATAGCACATACACACCACACGTGTTTTTTTTAACAGTGCTATAATGTGCCTTTAAATTTTTTTTGTTGTTTTTATCTCAAGGTAATTGTTGGCAGGGTGAAAAGAGTACCACCATGTTTGGGAAAGAATAGCTTTCAGGACCCAACAATACAATATGACTGCTATATTTCCAAAGACCCAACTGGACCAAAGGACACTCTGTTACAGCAGGCTTTCGGCTCATCTGTAAGCTTAAAGCTATGACAATATACTGTTTGAAATATATTGTTACATATTTAAAGTGATACTATGTAACTGTCTTGATTGATTCTGCTTTCAGGTGTTTGCTTTTGATTATAATGAAAACCAGGAGCTCAGCCCAAGGCCAAGGCAGTGCTTACCATATGCAGTGGTTTCAGTAGTTCCTATCAGAAGTACTTTTTCTGCAGCATTTAGAAGTAGCATGGCCTCAGCTGTGAAAACTCCATCTACCAAAATATTATTAGGTACATCTGATCAAAAGTTTTTCATGTTTTAGCACATAAAACAGTTTCTGCAGATGCTTTTATAGCTTCTCTTTTCAACTGCATCGCAGAAATGAATGCTTGTTGGTATTTAACCACAACCCTTGTAAACTCCTCTTAAAATGTCTTGTGAAATCAGTTTTGTTTGCAAATAAAGGGTCTCGTGAATCAGTTTAAATAATTTAAGTTGGGATCTAAGTCCACAAAGACTCATCAAAGGAGACTCTTTACAGTACAATTACCATGTGTCAAGATTATTGTAATTCATCCTGCTGTACCAACTGTAACTTTAGTATTAGCAGATATGTATATGAATTTATATATGGGCTGAACACACAGGTATTGCAATTGTATGATGTCTTATTTTATTGCTCCCTTCAGGTTCTGCTAATCCTCTGAAGACCTGCACTATAGCTGAAAGGTGGGGCAAAGGACAAAATGCCTCTGTGACCTTCAGACATCTGCGAGCACCAGAAAATACCACGCATGGTCTTGGGTGTAATTCAATTGAAACTCCAAGCCAAAGAGATGATAAAACAAATATTTCTGATACCACATCATATTCAACCCTTTATAATGGAACAGACTTCCTGCAATCTGTCCATCGACACTGGACATCTTTACCTCAGTCTGCTAGACCCCATACTGTTTCAACTCCATTTAGTGATGGAAGTTTTCCTGTTGATAAGCACACTCTACAGTTTCCCCATCCTGTAACCTCAATTCAAGAGCTTCCACATGTTCAAGGCTCAAACAATGAAGATTACCACCACATACCTTTGAGTCAAGCCAATCCACATCCAAATTTTCATTCATTCAGACCAGGGGTATTGAGCAATGTTCACACAACAGTTGTTTCTTCGCAAACTATAAGAGATCCACGACTGTTCAGAAGAGACCAGAGTGTCATAAAGAGGACACCTGCAGGGGACACACGACAGGAGACAAATTCTGAGTGTGACGTCATGAAAATGCATGGAGATAAAACTCAGAGGAAGTTGGGCAATCAGAATAAAGTCGCTTCAGGATTTGGCAGTGAATATAATGAGCCATTAGAAAGCCTCTCTCACGGTTTTTCTAAACAAAATGGAAATGAACAATCATCATCGATAGAATTGTCAAAAATGGAACGTCTGGAAAACATTAAGGGGGAAATTCTATCTGTAGAGAATGTTCCAGTAAAACTAACAAGGTTGTGGCTAGGAAAAAGTTCTCTTTATGACAAAGACCTACAGGGCCACAAAGAGGGGATCATTAAAAATGTGTGCTATGCTAACTCGCACAGTGAAGTCTCTACTACTAGATCAGAGACAGGTCCTAGAAATCATACTCAGACTATGCTATTAGAAAAATCCAATGACTACACATGTCCAGAAATGGGACAACAAAGGACAATCCAAGCATCGTCTGCTGATGCTCATGTATCAGGCCAAATTAAGCATTCCCATGCAGGACTGCCCCTGAAGCCTGATGTGTCTTTGTTACAATGCGGTGCTTCAGAAAGTGTAAAATCTACCAGCATGGATGACAATGATGATTATTTGTCACCATTCAAAGTTAACAACGTGGATAAAGATACAAAAATGAGTCAAGAAGAAGGGAAATCAGAGGCTTGTGATGAAAATGATGATGAGAATAAATGGGAGCTGGTCACTCTAAGCCTAACCCATTCAGAGAACATTCCTGTTCAGATTGAACAGAAATGCTACACAAATCAATGGAACCATAATTTTGAACAACCAAGGGACTATTCAGAAATGCATAACACCTATGTGCAATGTGTAGACATCGGTGAAGCACAGGTCAAAACGGGCAGCCTTCCCACAGAACTAGCTGCTGAATTAAAACCAACAAGTGGCACTGAGAATCCTGAGGGTGAAAATCTCCATAATTCCACTAGGCTTATTCATTCAACTCATTTAGGAAAAAACAGAGACCCTGAGAACAATAAATGCAAAAAGGACTCTAGTCACATTTCAGACGTGAATCCCACAGATGAATCAATCTTGAGAGCAGAATCACAGGAAAACCCAAGTTCTCCCAATGCAATGGAAACGAATGAAGACGAATTTTTGTTTTCTCCAGACTTTTTGAGTAAAGAAGGTGTTGAGGGGAAACCTACACAGACAGCCAACAATAGAACAAAGCAAAATTCAGAACAAGACAAAACTGATTCTTCACAAAGCAGTTTTATATACAAGGTCACTTGTAATACCCAAAAAGCCAAAAGTAACTATAATGAAACACAGGTATCTAACATGCTGTTGTGCATTTTACACAAAAGAATGCAATTTAGTCAAATGTCTCTCACACCCAGTCCAGAAGAGGAAATTTCAGTCTCTGATAAACCTTACCTCAAACCGATAATTCTCAAAAATTATCAAGACAACTTGCTTTCACCTCTACAAAACAAGTGCCCAACAAAAAATAACCTCCGATTTACAATTAAAAATGACAAGAATATTATTTATTCCGAACCAGAGGTTCTTTCCAGCAAATTTCCATTCATAAGCTATCAAAAGAAGAACAAAAATACCTTTTCAGGCTTTGATGACAAGTCATTAAACAGATGCAGCGCCACTACAGGTGTAAGTAATGAACAGGAAAATTTACCAGATCTTCAATTCACAGAAAACGCAGAACAAGCTTTGAAGACTACTTTCAGTTATGTTCCTGAGGTACACAGCAAAAATGGACATAATGCTGAACTAGCAAAGAAGATGGCTGAGAGGTACTGGAGGAAATTTTCATTTAGACAGTGGAATCATAAACAGAAAAACAAAACAACTGCCCACAAGCTAATTGTCAAAAATGTGCATTCATATACATCTGTATTCACTGACTCACCTGGGAAGCAATTGAAGGTCAAAGGTTGTACTACACAACTGGTGCAAGAGAATGATGAGTGCTCATTATATGTGCGTACAAAGGAAGCAGGCAAAACTTCTAGACCAGTGACAAGTCCTGCAGAAAATGTAGATGACACAATGGTCCAGCAAATTTCGCCAGTTAGCACTTCTTGTAGCACGAAACAACCCAAAGCGTTTAATATTGAAAATGGAAATTATCTAAGCAATATTGCAGTGAAACACCACAGTCTATCATCTCCACAGTATATTGTACCGTGTACCTCCTCATCAGAGTGCAGGAAGAGTAGCTGGCAAGTATGGGGGACTTCAAGTAGACGCAAAATCAAAAACACAAAGCTTTTAAGTAACTTAAGAGGCTCCAGGGAGCGAGGTGGTAAAGGCAGACTATGTCAGAGGGTGAAAACTAGAAAACCGCTTATGTACTATACAAAAGGTGTGTGTTCCGTGTCTGTCTGGAATAAAAGCAAACTACACTGGGCGAAGACCTTCAGAAGGGTGGATCATTGGAGGAGGGGTCAATCTGAGAGGCTCATAAAATCAGTATTGTTGAAAAGGAACAAGAAAGCACATAAAATAAATAACAAAGAAATGCCACTAAAAGAGGATGAGGGCAACGATAGAATTGGTGTTGATCCTTTGACGACCGAAGCAAACTATGAAAATGATCCTGATGGAAATGGGAGCGAAATAAACATCCCTCCTGATATGGTACCAGAAGAGTTGGAAGAATGTCTGACTTTGAAAGCTGTTTGTTCTTCTCCATTAGAGACAGACATTGGACCTCAGATTAATGAAGAGCTGATTTGTAACATTTATGGTACCCAAACAGTTCCCATGCATTCTACTTGTGTAGAGGCCCTGCTGCCCAATTCTTCTGTCCAAGAGCAGAATGAAGTCCATGCTCAATCAGAAGAAAGGAGAGACCGTGTCAGCAATGCAACATGTCAAAGTGAAAGTATTTCCGAAGCTTCCCAGATTGCAGCATTCACTACTGGAAATACAAATAAAATCAAAAATGACTCCTACAACTTTCTTGGAGAATCACAGAAAGAGATCCACTTCCCAAAAACTATAGAAAACACAAAATATCACACAGCCCACACAAAGGACACTTTAATGTTAGGTGATCCACAGGTCAATATGGTTCTGAATCTTCAGAATGGAGCTGATATTAACACCATTAATGTAATGCAAAAATACAATAGTTCCCCTTTGCAAGATCAAAAAGAGGAGAGTAATATATCTTCAAGGGTTATACTTATTAATAAGCTGAAAAACTTCTTGCAAGGAGTCAAGTTCGGAAAAATGGGGTCAAATAAGCCCGTAATTTTAAATAAAAGGATGAAGAAAGCCAGGCGAAAGCCAACAAAAACTTGCAAAAACATGCAAGCAACTGTTCAAACTGCAGCACAGAGTGCAAAACTGGATGGTTGTGCTGTAGAGGAAAATTTGATATGGGGCCCTCAAAATAGCATGTTCACTTCCATTGCAAGGCAAGAAAACTTTGGACAAAACATTGCTAATCCTAACCAAAAGGTGAGTGTGAAAGGGAACCCTAGGAAATCAAGAGAAAACACAAGTGAACAACATGAGAGGGAACCAATATTCAACACTAAGTCTACTGAGAAAAAACACAGAGTAAGTGATATTTCAAACATGCTGAAAGAAGCCGATGTTGCAGTCTCCATAGACAAGCTCATGTCTCTGAGATCTAGATGCGAAGAGATGGTCCAGTACTTTATTTCTACATTTGAGAGTATTCAGAATATCAGTTTCAATGAAGCTATTGTCTCAAGAGATCTAATTGTAGATCAATACCTGAATCACGCCCCAAAGGCTGTACATTTAAAATACGAAGCATTGAACTCGTTCTTTGAGTTACAGATGATGATGGAGGCCAAGCAGTTTGTTGAGAACAAGATAAGATTTTTACATGGAGAGCCAACATTCAGAAGTTTACTGTGGTATGATACCACTCTTCATGCCGAGCTCTGCAAATGGAAGATCATACGTCAACAGCAGACGTCCATATATCCATTTTTGCACGAAAACTACTCTTGTGAAGGGTGCAGTCGATTGCATCATCATTCTAATGTTCTCACATATCTTGAGCAAGAGAGATATGAAGGCACTTCTTACTACATGTATCTCATGAGAAGGAGAGTGACTGTGGAGAATCTGACTGCACAGGAACATAGATTAGATTCTGAGAACTTTGCACACTCTGTGCCTCTAACTTGCAGTGTTAATTTTGGAGACAGCTTAGAGAGTTTGCAAGTGCTACAGGAGTATCTTAAATTGTTTAGATTGGCTCATTTTAATCCATTGCAAGAAACAATCGAAACTGAGCTGGACCTACATCTGTCAATCTTGTGTAGACTTCTTCATCGTAAAATGAACTACTTGGTGGGACCCAGAGTGATAGACAATCACGTGTCCTGGTTTGGCTTTGAGCACTTTCTGTATGACGCTTCAAAGATTCTAATCTGGAAAAATCAGAAACCAGTGTTGAGTCTCAAGTCACTAACAATGTCTCAAGGTGCATGTCAGCAAGGAGCAGCTGAGAATGGAGTTGGAACTTTAACACTGAGCAGCCAGAAGCGGTCATTACAGAATGGGGCAACTGTCATTGAGGCACACAGCCCTCATGAGTCAGAGAACTACAGAAAGAGAAGAAAATTTCAACAGGTAAAATCAACACAAAAGGCCATTGGTCTGTCACATACATAGAGTATAGCCTTTTACTTATGAATTGAATCTTTCTTTCTACTAATGAAGTCAGTTTATATATATATATATATATATATTTCAAAACGAATCCACTTTAACTGGTTCTCTACTGATAAATGCTACACCTAGATAAACAGCCATGTCAATCTTAACTCAAATCCATGGTAGGTTACTAATATTTCTGTCAATATCCTGGTAAATTAAAAAACGCAGGCAACATTCCTGAAGTTAGAAAAGCTGTAACATTTATGTATTGACATTTCTAAAGCAGCGTTTCAGTTATTCTGGTACTTATGGCTTCTCAGTATGCCTTTATATCAGTGAAATGTGTGTCTTTTATCACCTAACCACTATGCCCATTTGATCAATGTTTAAGATCAAGCAGTATGAAAAGATACCTGTGGCCATGGTATGCCCCCAAAACACAAAACGGTAAGGAAATATATTAAAATGAATGTTTGTGTTTCATTTACATAATCATATTCCACTTGGAGTTTTCTATTACATAAAAAAAGTTAAATTTTGTAACAGGTGGAATGTTTAGTTTAACCCATACGATAATGTATCACATGTCTTAGTTATGGTATGTAACATAATTATAATATAATCATCATTATTTAATTATAAATTCGTACATTATACTTGTAGATTAATATGAATGTAACTTTGGAAGCCTTTCAAATGTACATTGGTGTGAGAAAGACTTCAGATGGTTATACTGAACTGCACATCTGATTAGAAAATCAAGTTATTGTACACCAGTTCAAGTTATTGGAAATTACACTGGTGTCACGCTCTAGAGATACTGAAACTGAACTGCTTCAATAAATATCTCACTGGTACTGATCCAAATTATCTCCCTTTTCTGCCGACAGACCTAGGAATCCACTGTTAATGCTTAATGAGGGCAGTGGGGCTTTGGACCATCCAACCAAATGCGAAATAAGCCAAGGATCCCACTTGTCCTCGACAGGACCCGCGGTGGACAACAACGCCTGGTGCCAGGAATCTGTTGACCAAGAGAAGAGTGTACATGGTGCACCAGCTTGGGAGTACAGGGAGATGTTGAAACCTTTTCCACAAATGTTACCTGCCAATCCAGTCATTGTAACCTGGGGTGAAAGGTCATGTGACCCTCCTATTGAAGAGTGGCACCCCCCCGCACGTGTCTTATCCGCCGAGTATAAAACACCCAGCATGCTGACACATCCTGACATGTGGATCCATATGCACAATGACAGTCATGAGACAATAACCAGCACAGAGTATAAAACACCGTTTCTGACAGCAGGAGGATATTCAACCGGCAGGGAGCAATGGTGTCACCCCTGGCATGAGCCTCTACTGCAGAACCAACCTGCCACGGACATGTGGGGTGACTGGAGAAACGTGTCCCACCACAATCCAATCTTGACATACCAAGGCCACCTGAAATCATTTGATTTCAGATCTTCTTATTCACTCCAGCTTCCTCAACAATTTGCCTCAATGGGAGGCTCACGAGTGCCCACCCCCCACTGACCATCTCTGCCATTGCTAAGCACCCCCCAGCCAGACCGCATTTCAGACAGCCCTACAGTGGTAGACTCCCCTCTTCTTTACTGGAATCACCTGACCTTCACCTCCACCAGTCCAGCAGTAACTTCTGGAGCACTCCAAACTCACTGCAAAGATTACCTGGAAAACTGAGTACTACAACTGCCTGCATTTATCAGAGTTGCTTTATTATCTATGCTTTCATTTGGCTTCATATCGCTGTTAAAGTAAAGTAACCCAATGAACCACACACACACACTTAAGAGACACTTTTGTTCAAAGCAACGTGCAAGTGAGGCCAATAGCAAATTGCAAACAATTATGCTGTCAAGGAGTCAGCTAGGGAGAAGTGTGGCCAGGCTGAGCTTTCAGTGCATGTCCAGCTACACGTGTAAGCAGTACTGGAGCAGGAGCTACACAACAACTTCTAACAAAACATGAAGCTATTAAGACTATTCAGAGAACAGAAGTGCAACATAAGAACATTCAATGAACGTAATGAGGCATCAAAGGTTTTTGATAGATAGTACATGTTTTATATATAAATATATACAATTAC